>JANPWX010000332.1:903428-933982 GCA_024734555.1 Trochalopteron elliotii
GAGCCAGCGGTGGGGCGGGGCGGGGCCAATGAGTCCGGGAGGGCCGGGGCCAGAGTCCGGGAGGGGCGGGGCCAGCCGTGGGAGCCGCGGGTTCGAGTCCCGGTGTGCCCGGGCGCTGCCCCCGCGCACTCCTGCCCTGTCCCGCAGAGCACAAGCTGCTGAGCGCCGGCCCCACCGAGCCCTGGTCCATCCGCGAGAAACTCTGCCTGGCCTCCTCCGTCATGCGCAGCGGCGACCAGAACTGGTACGGGAGCGGGAAAGGCGGGCGGCATGTGCGGGGCACAGCATGGGGATGTCACCCCGCTGCCTCTGTTCAGAACAAAGATGGGGTGTAAGAGCTGTTGAAGGTGGACCTGGACAGGCGTTTTGTTGCCTTCATAACTGCTGTGTAAAAGAAGAGGTGTGTTAATCAAAATAATGAGCGATGAGAGCTGGAGAGGGACTTTGGAGAAGGACATGAGTGTCAGGACAAGGGGGAATGGTTTCTGACAGAGGGAGGGGTAACTTGGAAATTAGGAAAAAATTCTTTACTGTGAGGGTGGTGAGGCACTGGAAAGGGTTGCCCAGAGAAGTTATGGCATCCCATCCCCAGAAGTGGCCAAGGCCAGGTTGGACAGGGCTTAGAGCAACCTGGGATAGTGGAAGATGTCCCTCCCTGTCGCAGGGGGTTGGAAAAAGATGATCTTTAAGGTCCTTACCAACCCATTCTATGATTCTGTGTTCGTAATTAGATAAGGTGAGTTGTGGACAACAAAGACAGGTAACAGATTCCTGTGTACTGAACCTATAGCTCTGTTTTTGAGACTTGTGCAACTCCTTGATGAGTTTATTATGTTTAACAGGGTTATTCAATGGTGTCAAGAGAGGTTTTCATCTTTGTTGGCTGGGGGAGAAGGTAAATTGATGGTGACTTGCCATTTCCCTCCCACAGGGTCTCAGTCAGCAGAGCCATCAAACCTTTTGCAGAGCCAGGACGCCCACCTGACTGGTTTTCCCAAAAGGTAAGAGACTGACATTTGAATCTTGGACACCAAATCTCTGCACAATCACAAATGCCATATTGGGGATGAATTAAGGATTAAATGTTCCGTGCTTTAGCCAGTCCACAGTTATTAAGTAAGACTAACTAAAGAGATTCTTCAACTGGCCTGTGATTAAGCTGTGAAATTCCTCGCCTTGGGAATTTGTGGATGTCCCTATATTTTGGTGTGTCCTGCTGTTGGGGCAAGCAAATTGTCCTCTGACTTCCTTTGTTTGTTCTCAGCACTGTGCATCTCAGTACTCAGAGCTCTTGGAGACCACGGAGACCCCAAAGTGAGTACAAAGTCTGACCCCAACACAGCCTGCAGCAGCTGAGGGGGGACTTGTGGGTTCTTACAGCAAAGTCCTTCATACTCTTAAATTACTTTGGGCCCCACCAACTCCTCCCAAAAGGAGCATTTCAGAATGAGAAAATTCATGTGGAATAGTTGTTGTGGGACAGTGGGATCTGGGTTTGTCAGATGGGAAAGATAATATTTATTTGGCTGGAATAAAACACTGCATGTTGGTCTCACTGATGAGAAGTTTTATCATTCAGAATAGGGATAGAAAAGAGAGGGAGTGAGAAGGGGGATGTTTTGTATTTGTCACTATTTTGCAGTGGTTTTTTACCGTTTTCTTATCAGTGTTATCACAACAGCTCTGTGATCTCAGTTATTTACTGCTCCTAATTCCAGGCATTTTGTTTGGGGACTTCACATGATATGAACTTAAAGATGGGATGTTGAAAAGTAATATTTACTTGTGACTGATTGGTTTGTGAATGATCTTCAACGCTAGAGTTACAAAATCAAAGGGCTTAGTAGTGCTAGTGAAGAAAAAAATAGATGTTTCTTCTTGGGGAGAAAAGAATTTTCTCATGAAGTGGAAGGATTATTTTCAGGTTGAGAATTTTTAGTGGACTTGCATCTTTGATCTCTTCCTGAAGACTTTAACACTGGCTGAATTTGCTGAAAAGATTGAACATTGTGCTGTCCAATATCATTTAAGGGAATTTGAGGAAGTTGATTTTTTTTTTTTTTGCATGAACGTGTCATGAATGATAGAGAGCAGCCATTTATTAAAGAGGAACTGGGTTCTCTTGTGGTTTGTGTCTGAGTTTTTCTTTTATTCTGTAGAAGAAAACGTGGTGAGAAGGGAGAAGTTGTGGAAACTGTGGAAGATGTTATTGTGCGGAAACTGACTGCAGAGAGGGTTGAGGAGTTGAAGAAAATTATTAAAGAAACACAGGAAAAATACAGGTACAAGACAGAGGTGTTAAAATGTTGCACACCTGAAAGTCCTGTCCTGAAAAAGTAGTCCAAGTGGGATGGTGATTAGAGTGAAAATGCTGCTTGAGGTGTCCAGTTTAGTGATCAGAAAGTAAAAAGATTTTGTGATTACAGGCAACTCAAGAAGGATGCAGAGCTGATCCAGGCCGGACACATGGATAACAGACTGGAGGAGCTGTGCAATGAGATTATGATGTGGGTTATTTAATTGTTTCTTCTGAGATTGTGATTTCCTGACAACTCTGTCCAGCATCTCTTGCTCCTCATAGTTTGGGTTAAGAGAAATGGGGCAGCTGGGCAGATGCTTTGGTCACTGAGGGGGAGCTTAGCTTGGACTGGGGGATTCCAGCTGGTGTGGAACATCCTTTGCAGTTGCTCAGTAAAGAGCTTGGCCATGGCTTGCAGAGCTAAGTTTGCTGCCTCCGTTTTGACAATCCAGCTGGAAGTGAAATTTCCTGCCCAGTGTGTGATTTTCTGCCTCTGCTTCTTGCCTTGGGGGATTTGAGCCTGAGTCCACAGGAGTGGTTTGATGTTGTCTGGAGATAACAGGGTGGGCGTCAGTAAAATGCATTTTGAAGGGGCAGTTAAGGGGAACTGAGACATCCTGTGACAGGTTTTTGTTCTTTATGCAGAAAGAAAAAAATGGAAGAGGAGGAGGCAGAAGTCAAGAGGAAGGCTACAGATGCTGCTTATCAGGGTAAGCTGGAAATGAGCTGTCTTAGTTTTCCTCAGACCAATGCATATGTTCATAAAAACATTTAGAAAATACTGCAGTCTTGTTAAGACCTGCAGGAGGAATTCCTTGACCCTGGAGTTGGAGAGAGAGGTTGTATTCTCTTTCCAGCACTCTGTTTGTAACAGGGTAAAAGGCAGAGGCTTCTGAAAAAGGAACAAAAATCTTCAGGAAAGGTGTCTCCAAAGGGAAAGCAGGATTAGTAAGGAGCTCTGTGTTAGAATGTCAGGCTTTTCACACCTTTTGTTTCCCCTGGTCACTGAAGATAAAAGGAAGAGGCTTTTTATTCTGAATGTTTAGTTCTTCATAACTCATGGGGCATTTAATTTGGTGGTGAGAGGAGGTGAATACCCACCTGCTAGAGAAACCTGCAGTTGAAGTGCATTACCCAAAATTAGTATTATTTGGGAAGTGAGCCTAGTGGGGTTCAAGAAATTCTTATACAATAAATTGTTCTCTTAAAGTTCTTCAGGATAAAGTCAAAGGTAACTCCTGGGGACTGTCCACGATGGAGTCACGGGCTCTCACTTTATTTTCTGTTCTCTTCCAGCTCGCCAGGCCATTAAGAACCCACCTCGGAGACTGACGGGGGTGATGGTTCGTTCTCCTGCTGGCTCCACCTCCCCGGGCGGGGATTATTCCCTCGGAGATCTGTCCCAGCCTGCTGGGGATGAGGCCAGCCCAGGGGTAAGGATCCTTCTCTGGGTGGGAGGGAAAGCCCAGCCTGGGACATGGGGCTCTGCATCCATCACAGAGAAGGGGCCTGGGGAGAAGCCCTTGCCTTGCTTTGCAGACTTCAGGTGCTGTAGTGTGGTTGGTGATAGCACTGCTCCAGATCCACGTCCTCTTCCCTGTCTGTGGTGATCCAGTGCCTGGATCAAAGGCCGTGTAGGGGCATCAGTGGGTTGGCCAGGCAGTCTGTGAGTGCCTGGGAAATGGCTCTGCAGGGCAGGGAAAGGGTTGAAAGCCACATGCCTGGAGTAGGGGCAGCGAGTGAATGGAGTAGGTGTCTGTGGTGTGCTGGATCAATGCTCTTGGGGGAAGCAGCAAGTGGGGCTGGTCCATGTGGTGGAGTGTGGCTTTGAACAGTGTGGTTTTTCTCTTTCTCAGGTCACGCCAGGGACATTGCCCAGCACCCCAGTTGCCTCCTTCATTGGAATCCCTGACACCCCTCCAGGCTCTGCTCCCCTGGATGCCCCCATGACCCCAGTCACTGATGATTCACCCCAGAAAAAGATGATAGGACAAAAAGCAACTCCGCCTCCTTCCCCTCTGCTCTCAGAGCTGCTGAAGAAGGGCAGTCTCCTGCCCACAAGCCCCAGGCTGGTATGGAGCTCTCTGCTCATATATGCAAGCACATAAACAATTTGCTCCAGGCTCTCCCACTGAAAAAAGGGGGATATGCAAAGAATTTTTAAAAATATGCAGTTTTGTGAGAGTCCCAGCAGAAGTGATAAACTGAGAGGTAGAAATTCCCCTGTGAGCTGCAGAGGTGAGCCCCTTTCCCAGCAGGACTGCAGGGCTCGTGCAGCACGTAGGACTGGCTGTCCCCTCAGTCATAAGGAGTTGGAGTTGCAGGGTTTGCTAGAGGAAATTATTCTCCTCAGGGGAGGGAACTTGTTAGTCAGCATCATCCCCATCAGCCTCCATGGAGCTGTTCCTGGTGATTCCTACACTGGGCTCACAATTCTTTACACCTTGTCAGGAAGTTGTGTTTCAGTATTTTTAATGTGTCTTAGCACAAGAGTAGGGAATCCTTGAATGGCATTTATGACCTACACAGAAGTGCTTCAGTTTCCTCCTAATTGCAGACAGTTACTAAAATCTCTGTGATGGGAACCCACTTGTGGTGTTAGTGACTCGGGAAGCCTTAGGTGATACTGACACTGTTCAGAGCCCAGTCTGAAAACAGCAGCCATCAGCCTGCTTGTGACACAGATTCCCTGGGTTAGTGCTTGTGTGATGGAGTAGGTGTGTTGCTGTTGACTTTTTCTTCATAGTAGTCAGATCTAGAGTTTTTTTCTATTTGTTAGGTTGGGTAAATGTTCCATGGATTTTGTGTTTGCAGGATGTAACATAAAGTGGAGGAGGGAAAGGTAATGGCTGTGGAAGGCTGAGTTTTCTTTGTAGGAACAGGACTGGTTTGCATCTGTTTCAAGGTCCATCATAGGTTTACTGTGTGACCTTGATCAAGTTACTTTCCATCTTGGTACTTCTGCTTCTCTCAATTCAAAACAAAGGATATTTCTGTGTCATCTCAGGGTCTAGAGAGACTCATATGTGTAGAGGATTTGTGAGGTCCTTGAACAGAAGAACTGTGATAGAGCAAAGGATGCACTTGGCCTCACCTCAAAGGAAGGTGACACTGCAACTGTGTTAGAGCTGAAGAACAGCAGCAGTTTCAGACTGTCATGTTCTGCACTTGTATGAGGGGCCTCAGGCAAGGACTAACCTGAATGAAAACTGCAGAAGAAATGCTGGGAACAGCAGATGCTGGTCCTGTTCATGGAGGTGCACATCTGGCAAAGAATCACTGGTGTGGTGCTATCCCCAGAAACTTCAGTCTTGTCCTCCTTTGACAGGTTGGTGAAAATGAAATGGCAGTGGCTTCTGGTCACATGAACAGCTCTGGAGTGCTGCTGGAGGTAGGAAGTGTCCTTCCAGTGCTGCACAGTGGGGAAATGCAGTCAGCACCTGGTGCTGTCCCTGCATCTCCAGCTGCTTCAGGTAACTCGGGCCTCTCCCTGTACAGCTCTCCCTTAAGATGTACCTTCAGACTGTTCTGGGAATTTTCTTGGAAGAAAGATGATGTCTACCTGGCTGGTGTGGGGGCTTCTCTGTCAGTTGTGTTCCTATTTCTGTGCCCCTGTCCATCTCACCCCTACTTTTTAAGAAGACCCTAATCCTTAGAAGAGTGAAACAATTCGGCTTGATTCAGTCCTGATCCATGCAGTCTGGTTCTGGGTTTGACATTGGCTAATACCAGGCATTTGAGTGTAGAAAGAAAAGGTTTGTTCAAAGGTAGTTGGGGAAAAAATGGTCTAGATCTGATTCCCAACATGTCAAACGCAGCTCCCGGTGGATCTGGAGACCTCATGTGCCTTCCCTCTGCTGTAGCTTAGAGATCAGTTGAGAGTTAGGCCACTGAGCTCCAGAGGAAGTTCCACAGAGTGGGGGTAAGGGGGAAAGTGCAAGACTCTGCATTGGACTTTTTCAGAACAATCTGCCTAAGGAAGTTTTTTTTCTCAGCTCCTGTTGACCAGTGATTCAGTCACATTATCTGTAACAGACAATTTATGTCACTCATTCATATAGAAATCCATACAAGTAATCTTGCTTTCGTTATCCACGTCTGGTTTTTTAAGACGTGTTAATTTGGTCCAGACAGTTCAGTAAATTCAGACTGGAAGTTACAGCTAAGATGAATGCCAACCTTTGATAAGAGGAATTCTCCAGGAAAAACCTGCAAAGAGATCCCCTCTGCTCCCTCCCCAGCTCCTGTGACGACTTGGCTTACTTTGTGTGGCTCTCTCAGCACTGTTTTTCAAATCTCCCATAATTGTTTTGGGGTGAGCCTTTGGAAGGGCATCTCTGTGCATGTGTGGCTTAGTCTGTCTAGCCCTTAGAGTGAGTGCAGTGTTCTGTAGCTGCATGATTCCACCTCAGACTGCACACACAACAGGAGTCGTGCATTTTTTGGTGCGGGTTCTCTGTACAGCTTTTGGGACTCTTTCTAGGTATCTCTCCATGTCTTTTCCCAGAAGAAGCCACCAGAGAGTGAAGAGCCCAGTGGTGGCTTTGTGGACTTCCAAGTGGTGGCTGCTTCTTGCTCATGTGCTTTTCCCTTCTACTCTCTGTTAGGTGCTCCTACGCTTTCCCGGCTTTTAGAAGCTGGTCCTGCACAGTTCACCTCACCTCTTGCTTCCTTCTCCGCTGTTGCCAGCGAGCCTCCAGCTAAGCTCCTGCCACCCCCAGTAGAGCCTGTGTCCCAGGCCACTATTGTCATGATGCCCACGCTGTCAGCACCAGCCGTTGTGCCACCAGCTGCAGCTGCAGAAAGTGTAGCCACAGGTGCGTTCCTGAACTACGCACTCGGAGGTCACGTCCTGCTGGAGAGCAGAACTTCCCGTGGGATCAGTGCCCTGTGAGCTCTCAGCTGGGCTTTTATCACCTCAGACTCACCATCCTGGCCAAAAAGGATGGTTGTGGCTGGGTTCTGGAGTAAACAGATGGTTTTAAACAGGGTTTGCTGGGTGGGGGTGCTGGGGATTTGCTGGATTGTGGTTCAAGGGTTGGAATCTCACTTTGTCTCCCCCTGTGGGAAAGCAAACCCGTGTTTGTCTCTTACTAATCTAAGATGTGCTGGGGTGGGTGGGTCTGGGATACTTGTGGTTGGTGCTTGGTCTTGCCCAATGCAGTGTTTGTTTATGTGGGGACTTCTCCAGCTTGGTCTCTGACTGTCCCTCTCATCCTTGTGCAGTGAGCCAGCCAGAAGCCTGTGTTTCCATGGAGGCAGTGTCTGATTCCCACACTGTGACAGTGTCCATGGACAGCAGTGAAATATCAATGATCATTGATTCCATCAAGAAAGAGTGCCTGGGTTCTGGGGCTGGCAGCACTGCAGGATCTTCCAAAGATCACTGCATGGATGGGAAAGAAGATCTGGATTTGGCTGAGAAAATGGATATTGCAGTGTCCTATACGGGGGAAGAGCTGGACTTCGATACGGTTGGAAATATTATAGCCATCATTGAGGACAAGGTAAATGGGGAAAGCAGAGTGCCAGTGCCTTTTGCTCCACATTCACTTGGGTTAATCTCGCATTATTGCTGTTCACCAGTTTAGTTTAAACAAGCAAGAAATAACTATTCCAGAATGCACATTCTTACCATAATTTTCCAGATCAATAGATAAGGACACCACTGCTGCCTGTCTGACACTGGTGTTCCTTTTCAGAGTACAAAATTAAGTGTCTTTCTTCCTTGGAGGGTAGGGTTTGGGTCATGTCTCTGGCAGACAGATGCTCACAGAATCCCTTCCAGGAGTGCTGTATTTCTGAAACTGAAGCTTCAGGAGAAACTCCCACAAGGGAGTGATACAAATCTGGCTGCAAAAGGCAACTTTGTATATGGAGTAGACTGGGATTCCCACAGTTGTCTCAGTACCAATTAACATAAACTTTACTTTAATCCCTCTTTCTGACCTCACCCTGCACTGCTGTGTGTTTGTTTTGACAATAAAGGTAGATGACCACCCTGAAGTCCTGGATGCAGCAGTTGTTGAAGCTGCTCTGTCTTCTTTCTGTGAAGATACTGATGACCCTCAGACCCTTCCTGGCCCTTGGGAACATTCAATTCGTCAGGAGCATGAGAAACAGGCCCAGATGCCACAAGTGTCTGTGACTGTGAAGCAGGAGAGACTGGAGTGTGAGGAGCCAGAGGCAAAGGGAATTCGAGACCTAATGGGCATCAGTGAGCTGGAGTCAGAAATAAAGACTGAACTTGCAGAGCAGGACCAGAGTCAGCTGGGCCCTGAAGAAACCATACCAGCAACTGCAAGAGTGACAGAAACACCAGAGCTTAGAAACCAAGAGATAGAAGAAGATCAAAGAGCAGCTGTAACATCAGGAGAGACTTCTGAAATCAAGATAGAGTCATCCCAGGGAGAAGAAGCAGTGCTTAATCCAGTGAAGACAGAGGTATGTGGTCACAGAGGCTGTCTGGAACTGGTGTGGGGAAAGAGAGGAGCAGTTGTGCAGGTAGGAGCAAAGTTTAGAGGAAGGATGAGTGCTGGGTTGAAGTGACCCTTCAATGAATGTGACTGACTGTTTTCCTGGGAGTCAGGCTGCTGATGTGCAGAGCAGCTCTGCTGTAGCCAGTACCTTTGTGTATCTCCCCCACCCATGTGCAGAATTGCTGCTGGGAAGGTGCTCAGTGAACCTCATTGCCTGGAGTTAGGTTAGGGTGAGTGAGATGTGCCCACACCTTCACTGGAGTAAGCTGACACAAACATCTAGATTTGTGCATTTCTCTTCCCTCCAGACCCCACCTGATGATGATTCATCCCCTCCACAAGTCCCAAATGTGAGTGAAGACTCCTCACAGGCTGATGTTCAGCACAAATTTGAGCTGTCAGGTAACTTAATTCAGCTAGGAAATCTTTTACATGCAACATTATTAGCTGGATAGTTGTTAGTTATCTGGTTCAGGTTTTTTGGGGAGGAGGGAGAAAAGATACCTGTAGGAATAGTGTTAATTACTGCAGGACAGTAGGCGTTGGTGCAGGAGCTTTTGTAGGAAAGGCTGCTTGGGAGAATCAATCTCTCTGCGTTTCTTTCACAGAGTCAATGAAGGAGGAGGCCCAAGCCCTGTTTAGGAGTCAGATAAAGGTAATTCCCAGTTGGTTTTAGTCATCTTGAGTTTATTAGCAACATCTTGCTGCTGCTGTCTGCTGAAAGGCAAAGCTTGTGTTCAGCTTTCTGCACTGGGAAGTGAGCAGTCTGCAGCTGAAGGGGAGATTGCTTCAGAATGTAAAGGTGTCTGTGTATGTGCTTCTGGGTCTGTGGGGGCAAGCAGGGCAGGCTGGTGAGACTGGGATTTTGTGGAAGTGCCTGTACGGTTGTCAGCAACCTCACAAGAAAATCACTTTGCTCACAGAACCATATCTGCTTTAGAGGCGCTGAGTGGCTGTGCCAGCTGATGGACTTTGTGTTTCAGGATGGGCAGGGTGAGGAGGATGATGAGGACGGTGCCAGTGAGGCTGCCAGTTTGGAGGAGCCCAAAGAAGAAGACCAGGGTGAGGGGTATCTCTCCGAGATGGACAACGAGCCCCCTGTGAGCGAGAGCGACGACGGCTTCAGCGTCCACAACGCGCCCCTGCAGTCGCACGCGCTCGCCGACTCCATCCCCAGCAGCCCGGCCTCCTCACAGTTGTGAGTGTCAGGGCACGCAGGGAGTGCAGCATTCCCCTTTCTGGTTTGCTGAGTGGGTCCTGGGGGAAAATTTGATGATGATTTGTTTGGTTCTTGCTTACACAAGGGCAGGCGTGCAGACAGCACTCCAGTACCAGCTCCCGCTTTTTCCTTCTGTCTTTGGCGTGGATTAGCGTGGGCATGTCAAGGACAAAACAAACCATGTGTTTTCTGCTCTGAGGCAGTAAACAGACTCCTGAAGGAATTATATTCTTCTCTTCCCAGCTCAGTGTGCAGTGAGGACCAGGAAGCCATACAGGCTCAGAAGATTTGGAAGAAAGCCATCATGCTGGTTTGGAGAGCAGCAGCTAATCACAGGTGAGTTTGATGTCTTGGCAGAAAGAAGTGACTAATCCTAGACAAGTCTCCACTCTCCCATCTCAGAGGCTTATCTCTCATGGGAGATGACAAATCATCTTGTTACAGACAAATAAATAAGAGAGCATGAAACAAATGTTTACCAGCAAGGACAGGCACTGAGTTTACTCTTTCTCTCTGCAGGTATGCCAATGTCTTTTTACAGCCTGTAACTGATGACATAGCACCAGGCTACCATAGCATCGTGCAGAGGTGAGTCTCAGCAGTCTTCTGTCATTAGAACTCTGTATGTTTGCATATTTGTAGGGATTTCTGGCAGGAACAATGTGGTTTTTGCCTGCTGTGCAGACTTGGAAAAATATTCCTTTTCTGACATGATTCAGTCAGAAGAGGATTTCCCCAAGAACAGAGTCATCATCAGTAACAGGCACATGTCTGTACACGGCCCTGATTTCGTGTGAAGTACACTCAGTTACACAGAATATTTTATCAGTAAGGTGAAATTGATCTGTTTCTCCCAATTTCTATCCAAGAGTGGGATTTAACCTTTGGAATTCCTAAAAGCTCTTTTTCAATCAGCATTTTTTACTGTCCCAGATGGTGGACTTTTCTGGAAGAATTACCAGAATCCCCTGCTGAAATCTCTTAGAAACAGCTGAAGCCCAGTGGCTGCAGCTCTGGCTCTTTAGTTTATGTGTCCGTGGTGCCTGGAGAAGGCAGATGTCTCTTCTGAGAGATCTCTGAGGCTGTTATTGCCATTCCAGGTAACTGCTGGACACGTTGTGTCTTCTGACCCAGGCCTTGGTGCTGGGGAGCACAGCCCATGGGGGGAGAACCCCCTCAGCTAAATAAAACAGACATTGTAACTAAACACATTACAGGCCCAGCGCTGTTTCCAAAGGAGATGGGAAAGAGTTAAACGTTTCTGTTGCAATTTGCCTGCATTTCTTTCACAGGCCAATGGATTTGTCTACCATCAAAAAGAACATTGAGAACGGGCTGATCCGAACCACAGCCGAGTTCCAGAGGGATATTATGCTGATGTTCCAGAATGCAGTGATGTACAACAGCTCTGACCACGATGTGTACCACATGGCTGTGGAGATGCAGAGAGATGTCCTGGAGCAGATCCAGGTAAAGTACTGAACTGAGGGCAGGACAGAGCATCTGCCTTGGTCCACAGGCCAGGCTGTAAGACCACAGTTTCACTCCCAGTGTGTTTGGCTGCAGTGGGTCCTGTCCTTCCCTGCTTCTCTCTCTTATGGTAAACTCAGGTGTTTATGTTGAATTAGATTGTGGGCGAATTAAAAGTAACTCAGCAAAATTTTTTATATGTTCATCCCAGAACGATTTCAAATGTAATTTCCTTCAGGGAAATGCTTAGGCCAGCAAGAACCAACCAGGGTGTGGTTCAGGAACAGAAACAAGCAACAAGAACAGTAAATGACAGGGGACGCGATGGCTTCTTTGGGTGGCTGTGCTGGTTTATGTTGATAGAAAGTGCACATGAATCCGCCTTGTGAATTTCTGCTGTTTGAAATATCCTTTGAAGCAGAATGTCCCAGCTGGAAGGGCTAACAGAGTTTGAATTGGGGTTTTGTAGTTCCTCAGGACTTGTGGCTTCTGAGGTAAATTGGGGAACTTATTCTGAGCAGCACACAAGGAACTGAAACTGCCTGTGACCCAATCATTCCCAACCTGTGGTCTGTGATAGTTAACTGACACGCACTTACTGAGCTTGTTTTGCCTGACAATCTTAACAGAGTGTGTGGTTTCCTTGCAGCAATTTCTGGCCACACAACTGATGATGCAAACATCAGAGTCAGGGATCAGTGCAAAGAGCCTGCGGGGGCGAGACTCCACTCGCAAGCAGGATGCTTCAGAGAAGGTGAGAATGCTGCACCCTGTGCAAGGGCACTTGGGATCTTCTGAAGAATCCCAAGATACTGCATGAAGTTCCCACACCAAGGAGGCAAAAGTTGCCACACCAGCATCTTCATGTGATCAGATTTTCTTTAAATGTGACTATTGATTAGATTTCAGTTCTGGAACTGTACAGCATTTCAGAGGCAGGTTTCATGAGTTTTTGCTGTAATCCAAATGCTTCTATTACCTGTTTATAAAAAAACAGGTGATAAAAACTGCAGGGAAATGAATGGAGTATTGGAGAGGTGTGAATACTCCCAGGCACGTGGTGTGACTCTTGGGGATGGGCCTGCAGGGCAGGGAGTTGGACTCAATGATCCTTGTGGTTCCCCTCTAACTCCACAGATTCTGTGATTCTATGATATGGCAGAAAGGTGAAGGGAATTGCCATATCCTTCACTTTCTAGTCAGGTTTTTAGAGCTAGAGAATCAGTCACCTCTGGTTTGCTGTGTAAAATACACCAGAGAACCTTTGAATTCCACACTGATCTAAGCAGTGAAGGTTTGTTTGTGGGGTTTTTTTTTCCTCTGTAAAGACACATGCAAACTCGATGAAGTGATCTCAGGTGCTCTCTGGTGCAGACAACACTGTGACAGCAGAGACAGCCTGCTTAGTTCTAGTGACAGCTGCACTGAGCAGGAATTGTTTGGTAGACAAGGAAAACTTGCTGTGGCTGTGGAGGGAATATCCCTTTCCTGGCATTCTGGCTCTCGCAGTATCCCTCTTTTTGTCTGTTTTTATGTTCCTGCTGCATAAGACTGACACCCTGCAGGAAGGGGAGTGGGGCACGTGTTCCTCTATGCTCGTGTGTGGGCTCAGTGCTTCTGTGTGGTGTGTGCATTTCCGTAGCTGATGCCTGATAAGTCCTTCTGTTTGGCCTTTTAACAGGACAGTGTCCCAATGGGCTCTCCTGCCTTCCTTCTCTCTCTCTTTGTAAGTATTGAAAGGCTCCAGCAGGTTCTGCAGTAGTGCTGCCAGGTGCTCTGTTCCTTGTCTGGGTGATCACTGCACTGTCACAGCATCCTTAGCACTGCAGCAGGGTGTGTTTGACTTGGGGGCTGCACCACTGTGATCTGAGAGGAGACATCTCAGTCCCTTATTCTCAAAATGGGTGAGCGGGTGGGGCTTCAGTCTTTTCTTCTGGTTCCAAGTGTTTTTGTTTTGTCATCTGCTTTTGCTTTTTTTCCATGACTTCTCTCCTGCTTTCTTTCCATGTAAGTGGGAAGACAAACCCCAAGTGGTGCAGTCCTGTAGTTCCTGCATCTCTCATGTTTATACAGCTGCCCCTTCCACACGTCTGAGGCAGTACAAAAGGTCTTGGGAGAGTGAGGAGTCATCTGTGTTCTTTATCTGTTCCTGGTTCAGAAAGCAAATAAGACTCTGCAGAAATATCTTGCTCTGTGCCCATGGTGATCTGGAAGTGTTTGGAAAAATATTCCCTCTGGGAAACCCCAAGTCTCTGAGTTACTGTGAGGAGAGAGAGGAGGAAGATGGAGAGCTGTCCTTATCTCTCACATGTATCTAAAGACAGAGGAGTACTCCAGGAGAGGCAGCAGATCAGCCAGAGAGAGAGGGCAGCAGATCAGAGGAAGCTTTCAGCTCACCTGCTCGTGGAAAGGAGCTGTGTGGAGGAACTAGGGAGCTAGTGCCAGGGTCACTCAGCTGGAGGAGCACTTCCCATAGGGATCAGCAGCTGATAAGGTAGGTTAGTCAGCAGTTTTCCTTCTCCCACCCTAAGCTAGAATCTACTGCTTAGGAGAAAGCCTGCACTGTCCAGACTCCAAAAGCATCTCTCTGGGCCAGAGGTGTTGCCTCTCTCTGCCCTGGCTCCAGCAGTGCAGAGATGCTGCCAAGCCCAGCACCCTGCTGTGTCCAGATCCAGCTTTAGGTAGGTCTGCAGGCAGGCCTTGGCAGGGACAGCTTCCCTTTCTCCCGATGGGAAAGCATGAAAAGTTGTTGCCAGATGCAGAATTCCCTCCCTCCCTTCCTCCTCCCTTCCTCCCTCCCGCCGTGCCGGAGGGACGTTCCTGCGGGGTTGTGTAACAGTGTTTGTTTGCCTTGTGAGCAGGACGGAGGCACCAGAGGGCGGCGCTGCGCCATCGAGGCAGACATGAAGATGAAGAAATGATGCTGCAGACACAAAATCCCAGCAGAATCGCAGGCATCCGGAGCTGGAGTGTGAGCAGGCAGCTCTGAACAGCTGTTGGAGGAGGAAGAAAAGCTGCAGGTCCATTTCTGGGACCACTTTCGCTTGCCCTTCTGGAAAGCAGTGTCCTGTCCGAATGTGTAACCCAAAGAAACTTCCCCAGAGGGGAGGGCCAGCCCCCCCTGCCTGTTTTAGGGCAGTCGTCATGGGCTTCATCAGTGTTCTGGTGTTAGCTAGCAACTGGTGGCTCGTGTGTAATGTGAAGTGTACAGATTTTTACTAGTGATGTGTAAATGTGATGTATATTAAAATCTGAGAACAAACACGTGTGCAGTGTACTGAGCATCACAGCTCTGCAGGGAGGAGCCCTGTAGTACAAGCCTGGATCCCCACCTGGAATACCTGCAAATATAATTCTCTTCCAGTTATCCCTGTAGCACACATGCATGGCAGAGCTCTGACATTAGAGACAATCCATAAATCCTGGGAATGCTGCACAGTGCTTGGATGGAGAGGAAGATTCCCTTCATGAGTGTGTAAGGATACAGCACCACTGTGGTGACACTGGAGATCAAACCTTGAGAAGTTAAATACTGCAATCTTGCTGGAGCTTTCCTTAGGAGAAAATGCATTGAAAAGGATTTGACATTCTTTCCCCAGAGATCTGTGGAGGCTGCACTAGTCAGAGCGAAAATCTGTGATCCCAGCACCTGTAGGCAGGATTGCCAGTACCTGGTTTCACATCTGAGCTTGTGCACTGTTTCTACTGGGAATTACAGCCCTTTTCCTCAGCAACGTGAAGGTTTAAGTTCTCTGCAAGAATTTCCAAGTCACTTTTTCTGCTCATATGACCTGAGATGAAACTTGCATGTTTTCTGCCCACACAATCTTTCATGGGGGAAAAAAAACAACAAAATGACACCATCCTTGATTGTTGCAGCAGCTGGGAGTGCTCTGTGCAGCATGTCCAGGGTGCAGCTTTCTGGTAGGCAGGTTTCAGGAAACTGAGTCACTGGGATTAAGACCAGAGGCATTGTTGTCTTATCCAGTAAGAGCTCTCAATTTTCACAAGTTCAGTGTTGAAGTTGGCTGTGCCTGCTGTGTCAAGTCCCGTGTATTGCTGAGGTGAATTTTCACCAAGAGTCACCTTACTGATGTGGAAATGCTGAAGCTCCCTTGGATTGGTGATTGGTTAATTGTCCTTCACTGCTAAACCCAGGAGCAAATTTCTGGTTTGAATTTTTATTGTTCTCAGTTCGTAGCACAGAAAAATTACTGGAGTCTTTGTCTTGCATTTTATGTTATGCATTTTATGGAGTGATTTCAGTTAGGGACAAACATTTTAGCATTGCCTGTTGTGACAGGACAAGGTAATAGTTCTAAACTAAAAGAAGGCCTATTTGGACTGGATGAAGATTTTTTTTTACAATGAGGCTGGTGAGGCCCTGGCACAGGTTATCCAGAGGAGCTGTGGATGCCCCATCCCTGGAAGTGTTGACAAGGCTCTGAGCAACTTGGGATAGTGGAAGGTGTCCCTGCCCATGGCAGGGGGGCTGGACCCAGACAGCCTTGAAAGGTCCCTCCCAACCCAACCTGTTCCATGATTCTAAGTTGGAAAGAACCTCTGTGCATTCCTTTACTTCATTCAGCTGCTCAGAGCAGGGCCAGTTTCAAATATTTACCTTATACCCAGTCAGAATTTCCTGTGGTACAACTTGTCATCCCTGTCTCCTTTCACTGTTGGGCACTGAGAAGAGTCTGGCTCCATCTCTCTGTAACACTTTTGCCCTGCCATTGTCTCTGCTGGAAAACTGAAGGTGCAGCACAGGAAACCTTTATCAGACCCTCTAATAACTTGCTTTCATCATGGCAAGCACTGCTGTTCCTTCCTACCCTTGGTTTCTTCTCTTAACCAGGTATTTTTCTCTCAGCCTTTTCTCTTGTCCCATGACATTTTAATAGTCTTTAATGATGTTTAAGAGCTTTAAATATGATTTTCTCCACAGAACCTCACTTCATCATCTCATGCTCTGAACTACTTCCTAATTCTCTTCTTCCTAATACTTTGTTCTAATCTGTCTAGTACAGAGCTGATGTTTTACTGTGCTGCATCTCCCAGCACCCACCCTTTTACAGACAGATGAAACTGTCATCCTTTTTCTGGTTTTCTTCTTAAATGACAAGTTACACAGCATAGGCTCGGTCAAATTATATTTAAGCTTCTTTAAGGCTCACAAATGAATCCCAGTGGGTTCTGAGGTTTATTCACTCCCTCAAATTGTTCTAAAGTCTCCCCTGTTGACATTTTAATTAGAAATCATCTCTCAGACCCATCCCGAGAGAAGGTCTCATGTGAGCTCCTCTGTGGCAACTGCTGATAATGATGATTAATTTGGTTTTTCCAACTGGCCCTATTTTCCACTGAGATGTTTGGCACTGATCGTGTGTCATCCCCACTGATCATCTGGCAGCTCTCTGCTTCTGATGCTTTTGATGAGATTTTTTTGTTTTTATTTGCTTTTATGTCTTTGGCAAATTGTTCCCTTTTTCTTTTTCTTTTCTTTTTTGTCTACTTTATGTGGATTCTACATTTCATTTATTAGAGTTCAGGCTTTTATCATTTTTCTTGTTTTGACATGCAAGTTCTTTTTAAAGGCTTTTTGATTTCTGACAGCTTTTTCCCAGAACAGCAAGGGTTGTGCAGTATCTGATCTCTGCAAAGTGAACTAAAACTTTCCAATTTGAGAGAGGTTCCTTGCTAGTGACTTATGTAGCCAACATCATTAAGGACTGTCAGGCAATTCTTAATTAAAAGTTCAAGTCTGTGTCATTTTGTCCGGAATTGGTGTAGAGCTGAGCTGTCTGTGATTATTTCAGTCATCATGTCTTGCACTAACACTGCTGTTCTGCTGTCTGGCATCTTGAGTCTTCCAAGATTTGGTAAAACTGAACATAAGGCTGAAGATCTCTTTAATCTTATGCCCAAGTTCCCAGGACTTCCTGATTTTCAACGTTTATCCCTCTGGAGCACAGAAAGATGATCACAAGTGATCAGATTACCCTGGGCTGAGGTTTTTTTGTGCCTCTGCATGTGGCAGCTCTGCTGAGGCTGCAGGAGAGAGCTCCAGGCACAGAGTTTCTCTTCAGATGGAATCTCAGTTTGCCCAACTCTCTCACTTGGAAGCTGAGAGCAGGTAATGTTATCTCCTACCTCATCAGATTTCATCTGCTGCCACTGAAGTGAACTTGGAAAGAGGTTTTGGAAGGACAGGCTTTCAGATCCCAGCTCTGCTTGCAAGTTCACAAAATAAGTGAAGCAGTTTTCTCATCCCAGACCCAGTGGATTCTGTGTTTCTCCCAGTTATGCACCATAAGCTGAATTTGGAGCTGTGCTGGCAGTCCTGAGAGTGGAAGAGCCAATCAGTGGGAAATGTGCTTGTTCAAAACTGAAAAAAATAGGTTGTACATAATTAACTGAAGACTCTAAAGACAGTGTTAATTAATGCATATAATTCTCCATAGGTGCAGCATCCAGGCAGCTCCATTCAGTGGCAAGATGCAGATTTTGTGACATCCTTTTCTGTTGTGCTGTGACTCTGCAATCAGTTCCCCAGGCCTAGAGGACTCAGAGTGCACTCATGAAGTAGAAGACATTTAGGCATGGACTAATGAACAGAGATGAAATGAGTGGTTTCTTCCTTCTTAAGAGAATGCTAATTTTTATTTTCTGCAATGTATAGAACTGTGCCTGTCAGTGTGTGACTGTGTGGTTATAATTCTTCTGGCTCAGCTACATGAGATATCTCCATCCAGATAAATCACACCTGTCTCTTTCAAAACTGTCTGTAAGGTTTGTAGTAAGTTATCTCCAGGATGAAAAGTTCTCAGGGGGCAGCAAGTGGAATTTCAGTGAGCTGTCCTTGGAGTCACCAGTCGTTCCCAACACTCAGCAGCTGAGGAGCCCCAGCAGGACTCAATCTGAGCTTGCTGGACGCCTTCAGCACCTTAAATCTGGAGCATCAGCAAAGCCATGTGCTCCCAGACAGCTCAGCATGCCCTGAGCAGAGTGACCCACTGATCAGGGCAGGAAGAGAGCACAGCAAAAGCACCAGAAAACCTGAAATTCAGTCACTCTGAAGCAACAGTTTGTGTTGCAGAGCTGCAGCCCTGCCATGTGCAGTGTGTTGAGCTCAGGTGTAGGCTGCTCACCTCAGAGTCCTTCCCATGCTGTGGCCCTCCAAGTGTGTCAAGAAATGAGCTGGGCTTGGCAGTTCTGGATCAGGGTACAAAGAAATTGCTGTTTTTTCATTGTTTGCAGATGGGCCATGCAAACAGTGATGCTGAGCTGGAATCTCCCATCAAGTCAGAGAACAGTGATTTCCAGTCTCTTCCTGACTGGGATTCAAGCTTGGATCTGGGTGTGAGGAGCTGGAGAAGCACTGAAGAGGTGGCCATGGGGAAGCTAGAGGGGAGCAGCCAAGAGGCAGACCATGAGATGGAGCTGAGTGAGCCTCTCTGGAAGGATGACAGTGAAGATTACCACGAGGCAGAGAAGCCATGTGAAAGCGACAGTCTTTTCCAGTTCCTCTTGGAGGTAGGGCTGTTTGGATTACAGTAAAATGCAGGTGGGCAGCATAGTTCAGGCCCTTCTGAAACACTGAGATTTTCAGGGCCTGAACCATCCACATGAACAAAAACAGTCTGGGGGCACAGCAGAAGCTCTGGGTTCACTTTCCCCCCAGCCCAAGTCCAGCCTTCCCTCCCATTTGGAGCTCCCACTGCACCCAGGCAGCTGCTTTGCCAAAACACAGCTCACCCTTAAGCACAGAAATGTGAACTGACACTGTAATAATAACACAGGGCTTCATCAGATTTTGCAAGGATTCCTAAAAATGGAAAGGCGTTTGTGAGTGATTGCAAAAATAGCATCTCTGCTGTTTATTTCTTCTCCCTTTTGCCTTCACAATTTGAAGTAATAAATCACTGTCTTGCAGGTAACCCAGATGTTGGAATCTTTCTGCATTAGCAGCACAGAGTCATTCCAGACTCCGTGGGATTATTGTGGCTCAGGGAAGCAGAGGGATGGGGAAGAAGAGAGGAGCCAGGAAAAGACCACAGGAACAGCAGTCTCAGGAGCAGAGGAGAGTCAACTACACACCCTGGGAAAAGAGGAAGAGCACTTCCTGGGAAGAGAGGTAGGAGTGGTGGTCCTAAAAGAATCTCTGGCCCTGGATGAGAGATGAGACAATGAAGGAAACCAGCTCTAGAACTAGAGATGGGGGAGCCCCAGGCTCTGAGAGGGGAAACAAAACACATGGGAGGGGAACACGGAAGAAATGTATGAGGGAAGGGTGTTTTTTATGTATGGCTGCATATCTTTATAAACAGGAAGCTTGTTACACATGAAACCCTCAGATGTGAGTTGGAGGAATTGCTCCTTGGCAGTGTAAAGGTGACTCATGAGAGCTGGCAGGCTGCTCTCAGGTTTGAGGCAAGGTTGGAATTCTTGCCTGGTTCTAATTGCTGTGTTTTGCAGCACAGCTTGGCTGGTTTCAGGCCCACGTGGCTGTGCCAGCAATAACCATCTGCCCCTGGGGACTGTCATGTCTTGGAAGCAGGCACTGTCTAGCCTGGGTTTGCATCAGTCCTGTGTTTGGGGGCTGTGGGCTCCCACCAGCCTGCTGGGTATTCCTGGGGAAGTAACACAGCAGTGGAGGAACAGGGGCCATTTTTCCACACTTGTTCTCTTGCAAAATTGGGACACTGGAGATAAATAACCTCCAGGATTTCACCTGTTCAGCCAGGACAGTGTATTCCCAGCAGTTACTCTGCTCTCAGCTGCTGTTACTCCCAGCAGCTCCCTCACAGTTCTCCCAGTGGTCACAGACACAGTTCAGTGTCCAGTTTTGTTCTGAGAAGACTGCTCATGCTTCAGATCTGTTGAGGATTCTGAGGTGCTCCTGCATGAAATCCCACTGAGCATTTTACTGGCAAACCCCTGCAACAACAGCACCACTCTCCTTCCTGACTGAGTGTGTGCCCTGTCATTTAAACGTGGGAGTTTCTGAGGAAACCCTTGTTGAACTCTAAAGGTTCCTGTTATCTGTATCTGGTGCTTTAACAAGCCTGAGGCAGTCTTACCTCAGCTCCTGATTGCCCTCTCTGCATCCATGACTCTTCCCAGAGAGCAGACAGACACAACACTGGGCACCACTCAGCTCCACAGGCTTTGTGTCAGCCAGGGGTGGATGTCATCCAAGAGATCACACACAGCTCTTGCTGGGAAGGTCTGAGTGAGGTCAAACAGCATCCTCTGAGTAAAAGAGCAAGCAAGCTCCCAGCTGAGCCTGGATGCAGGAAAGGGACATGCAGCAGGCTGGCTTCTACATAAAGGATTCAGGTAGTGTGCTGCCATTTTAGATGTGTCCTCTGTGCTCTTCAGGAGGAGACCCAAGAGACACCTGGAGAACCACCTGTGGCTGAGCTGCACCCACCAGAGATGAGTGCCCAGGCCCTGGATGACAGTGACAGCACCTCTGCAGCCCCAGTGCTGGACTCCACAGCCTCTCCCAACATCCACCTGTAAGTAGCTGGTTCTGCACTCCTGCAAATGCAGCACAACAGAGTCATTTCCCTTGTCACACATGGGAACAAGTGCATGGCACAGGTGACATCCAGGAAGGTGAGACAGCCAAGCAGAGCAGGAGGGAAGGAGGTAACTTGTGCTGCCTCTGGATTTGCTGGTATTTTAGGGCATTGATGCGAAGATGAAGTGAGAAGAGTAGAGATTAAGTAAGAGATAAAATGGAAGATACATGTTTTCTTGAGTCAAATAGGCCTGGTGTGAGCTGGACATCAGGCTCTGTCAGGCAATGCACAGCCCAGCATTACCAACCCCCTTTGAGCACCTGCAGGTGTGTCAGTCACACGCAGGCTCTGCCACATGTGTCATCACCTGGACTGCCTTTCAAAGAAAAAACGTGGGGTTTTGGGGAAGATAAACTTCACAAAAACCACCTCAGTGAAGTTCTGAACTGCAGAGTAGCTTGGGGTTTTCTATCCAGTTTGGTCCTGCTGTTTGTCTCAGCTTTGCTTTTACCTCGTGTCCTGCATCTTCCTGCATTCTGGATGTTCAGTTGTGCATTCTGATGCAGAGCACTCCCACCATCACACTCAGAGGCTTTTTGTAGCTTCATCCACCTGGATGTGGTGGGTGCCAGCAGAATTGTCACCTCCCACTTTGTCTCAAGTGTGATTATCTGGCAGTATCTTCACTCCACAGGCTGCAGCCAAACTGGAATAACCCCCTGCAGCACCTGATCCTCAAGAAAAGGCTCCTGTCCATCTGGAGGATGATAGCCAGCCACAGGTACGTGGGAGCAGAGGGCTGCATCAACATCTCCTGAGCACACTGCCCTGGGTCCCAGCTCCTGTGTCACCTCCCAGGGGCTGGCCTGTCTCTCCAGGACTTTGCTTTGGGAACAGCTGCCTGCTGCAGAGCTGGAGAGAACACTGCATATTGATTTCCTCTGCTTAATGTGGCAGAGCCCAAATGCTGCTTCCTACACAGCTGGCACAACACTGGCTGTGGCCCTCAGGGCCAGCAGGGAGAGGCAAGCCCTTCTCCATGTTTTTGGTGCAGGGGCAGGCAGAGAACCTTCTTTGTCCTTGTCCCTGCAGGTTCAGCAGCCCATTCCTAAAGCCAGTGTCAGAAAAACAAGCCCCTGGATACAAGGATGTGGTAAAGAGGTGAGTTTGTGGAGGAAGTGCTCACTGGTTGATTTCTCTCTGGTTTTTTTCTGTCTTCTCTGGTTTCTAAAGGGCCAGTGGGATGGTTTCCTTCCTCCTTTTCCAGAGTTTGGCTGTCACCAGCATCTCCCACTGATTCCTTTCAGCAAAACTCCCTTCTGGGTAATTAGAACCTGGAAGCTTGCACTGACTCTGGGGCTGGTGGGGATTGTGCCTGCCCTGTGCAGGCATTGCAGGGCTGGTTTGTCCCTGGGCAGGAGATCCAGGCCCTGCAGCTCAGCAGCCCCTTTTCCTCAGGCCTGGAATGTGCCTCAGGAGGTGCCCCCTCCTCACCCGTGCCGAGCGCCCCAGATGTTTCACTCTCAGCACACAAGTGGGTCAGAAGAATATTTCCCAGAGAGATTAATGGCATTTTTTCAGAGCTGAATCATGTTCTATTCTGGTCACAGTTGTCCTCTCTGCAGCCATTCATTTTCCCATTCTGTCAAAATAAGGGAAGTAATATTTATTCCCTATCATGTTCCCCTTACCAGCGCTGCTATTTTTGCTGGTGGCACCATTCGATCTTTAGGGGCTTTAATAGATACCTATTTTAGTAACTTTTCTTTCTCCACTAAGACCTGGACTGACTTCCTGAAGACTAATTACTGCTTGCCTTCTCTGGAGCTCAGCATCCCATTTTTTCCAGAGGTGACTGCTAATGACCTGCCAAGTTGATTGGATAGCAAGTGTCGCATTGGCTGAACTCACTTTTGTCTGGCTTGGAAAAAAAAAGCTTTTCTCACTCCCCCCTCTGTGTCTTGAGCAATAAAATTGATTGAAAATAGCTGTGCTTTCAGAGCCACCCTGAAATGAGAACAAGCATATTCATGCAGATCCCAAAGGATGCCTGGCCCTGGGCTGCAATTCCATTCTTCTTCTTCTCTCTCTGTCTTTTGCAGACCCATGGATTTATCCAGCATAAAGAGGAGGCTGTCAAAGGGCCACATTCAGTCCGTGATGCAGTTCCAGTGTGACCTGATGCTCATGTTCCAGAACGCTGTGATGTACAACAGCTCCGACCACCGCGTCTTCCACGTGGCTGTGGAGATGCAGAGAGAGGTCCTGGAGCAGCTGCAGGTCTTGGCTGAAGCCCTCCTGTTGTCCAGGGATAGGCTGGAGTGAGGCAGAAGGTAACCAGCCCTGCCTGAGGCCTCTCTCAGTTGGAGCAGCGTTGTCTCTGTGGGTCAGGGCATCTCCTGGGCTCAGGGGATGTGCTGCCATGGCCTTGGGTAGACCTAATTATCCCCAGTGCTGGCCGATGTATTAATCGGTTGATTCAAAGCAGTTTTTGGGAGGGTACCACGTTGGAAACCTCCATTCTTTTTGGGAAAAGCAGCGACGTAGCCCTGTAGGGAGAAGAGTTCCCTGGGATGAAAAGCAAGGGAGAAAATCCTGTGTGCGGCCATGTGGACGAAGCGGGCACAGCCCGTGAGGGTGGCTGGCTGCACACCGGGCACGGCAGCGTTCCCGTGTTTGGTTATTGTGCTGTTGTGTTGGGTCGGGTGGGTCCAGCGTTACCGGCACTGACCACACCCAATAAAGGCCCGTGTTGAAGCTTGTCCCGGCTTGCCTGACACTGGGACTGGGGCTGGAAGGGGTCCAGAAGTGGAACTGGGACTGGGTCCAGAACTGGGACCGGCACCGGGACTGGGGCCGGCACCGGGACCGGGAACCGCGGGGCGGAGGGCGTGGCTGGGGAGGGTGGTACAAGCGCCGCTTGCCATTGGCCGTCTCGGCTGTCTGTCAATGCCAGGGCGGCTGCCGATTGGCTGGCGGGGGTTCCCCGCAGCGTGTGTCCTGCGTGCGGCGCGCCTCGTGCCCCGGAAGCGGAAGCGGCCTGGGGCGGCCATGGCGCGGGACAAGCCGGAGGCGGCGGGCGAGGCGGAGGCGACACCGGAGCTCTCGTACCGGGAGCAACTCGAGTTCCTGAACCCCATCGCGCAGCCGCTCGCGTCCCGCAAGCTCACGCGAAAGCTCCTCAAGTGCATCAGGAAAGGTCTGGCGGCGCGGGGGTGGGAAGGGGCCGGGACGTGGCGGCGGCGCGGTGCCGTCCCACACGCTGCGGGTCTCGCTCAGCCGCTCACTCCGTGGTTCTCTTACAGCGACCAAGCAGAAGCAGATCCGCCGCGGTGTGAAGGAGGTGCAGAAGTTCATCAACAAGGGCGAGAAGGGGTAAGTGGTGCTTTGGCTCCGCACGGCCCTTCCCGGCCCCGCCGGCCCGGCCGCTGACCCCGCTGTCCCTGCAGGATCACGGTGCTGGCCGGGGACACGCTGCCCATCGATGTCTATTGCCACATCCCCATCATGTGCGAGGACAGGAGCCTCCCGTACGCGTACGTCCCTTCCAAAACGGTGAGTGCTGGGGAGGAACCAGCCCTGGGGATGGGGGACCCGCTGAGGAGCCCGGGCTGTGACCGGAGCCTTCCCGGGGACGTGCAGATCCGGTGCCCGAGGAAAGAACTCGGTGCTTGTCCCTCACCAAGGCACAGGAGGGATGGGGGGAGGTGTAGGAGTGTTTCACTGTGGAATCACAGAATTTTTTGCCATAATGGAGCTCCTGCAGCAGCTGCAGGGCAGAGCCAGCACATTTTTTCCAGGCTTCTGTGAGGTGGGGCCGGCTCTTCTGTAGACAGGGATTTGGGGGGGCAGTCGGTGTCTTTGGAGCTTCAGCCCCAGTGCAGGCAGCTCTGCAGACCCACTCTGGGGAAGGATTATGGCACATGAGCCAGGTGCCAGTCCAGCTTGCGGCTTGTAGGAGACAAGCTGGGAAAAAGGTTCATGAACCCAGCATGAGTCCAGAGGGCTTTGGGGGTGATGGGCTAGACAGGCAGAACTTCCCTGCCTTAAACCAGGGCCTGCTGGTCCCGAGCTGTCACCTCGGGAAGGGACCTGGCAGCCCATGGGCCCCTCTGTTCCCTCAGGACCTGGGAATTGCAGCTGGTTCCAAGCGCCCGACCTGTGTCATCCTGATCAAGCCCCACGAGGAGTACCAGGAGGCCTACGACGAGTGTCTGGAGGAGGTGTCGGCCCTTCCCCTGCCGCTGTGAAGAGCCGGGGCCGGGCTGTGCCCTGCGGGGCCGGGGCGGGGCCCTGTCCCTGTGCCCGGGGGCCGCACGGCTGTTTCTGAGGACTCTGATGGGGGGGATGCTGGGCACTGCGGGGTGAATAAACGTGTCTGTGGGTTTGTACAACGTGGTCCTGGTGCTCGGGGTGAGGACTGGAGGGATCCGGGGCTGGGTTAAACCCCAGCGGGGGCGAGGCAGCCCCGGGAGCCCGCCTGGCCCCGCCGTGACTCACGGCCAGTCCCCGCCCGCTTGTACTGCCCAGCCCGACGCGGCAGCTCCGGGGCGGGCACTGGGCAGGCCCAGGCCGGCCCCCTCACCCCGCCCTCACGGCCGGGAGCCCCCGGAGCCCGAGGGAAGCAAAGCACAGGCCGGGAGAGAGAGAGAAATGCGGGTTTATTGCAGGAACAGGGTGCAGAGCCAGGCCCGACCTTCACGTGGTTCTGCTGCTACACACACAGAGCATGGCTCTTTCCTTCCAGCGCCTCTGGGCTCCCCCTCACCTCTCCTGGGAGGGGGGACCACAGCCTCTCCCCCAGCTGCGGCACATGCCCCAGGCCTCTCTCCCACCCCAGCTCCTCCCCGTGTGGCAGAGCACCAGTTCTATCCCTCCTTGCACAAGGCACTCCCCCATCTCAGCCCGAATAAAGCTGCACCAACCACCTCCATTGCACAGCAGCTCCACACTGGGGACACGAGAAGTCCCAGCAGAGGTGCTGGGGCAGCTGCCCCCTCCCAGCACCACCAGAACTGCTCAGGGCTTCCTCCTCCACCTCCCCAGTGGCACCACCAGCTCCAGGGCCCTGCTGACAAGGCAGCCACTGCAAACAGTAGCTGTAACCCCCACAGCAAGGCAGTGGGGTGGGGGACAGGGCTTAAGCTTCTCCTCACAAGACATTAAGTTACTGGGTTGTAGGAACAGGGGCAGCAGAGCAGGAGGGACAGGGAATGTCTCACAGGGTGCTTGGTCTCTGCCTGCATGGCAGAAGGAATCAGGGCAAACGCTCCTGGAGTCAGAGCACGGGGCACATGCAAGACCCCCACCCTGGCACAGATGACCCCCCGCCCTCCAGAGACCCCCAGCAGAAGGGCCTGAAGTGCTGCAAGAAGGAAAAGCTGCCCTGTGCCAATCGGTCCTTCAGCCCAGGGCAGCACCGAGGAGCGGGGCCAGTCCTTGTGCACACCCTGAGATCGTTCTGTTGCAGCAGCAAGAGACCTTCCCCCTGCTCAGTCCCACTGGCATCCCGCCCCTCAGATCTTGGAGGACTCCACCCTCTCGATCCAGGGCGAATCGATCCTGACATCCCTGGGCTCCGCCCGCAGCTGCCGCAGCTCCCGCTCCAGCGCCTGGCTCCGGTGGTACATCTCCATGTAGCTGGCCTGGAGCTCCCGCTGGTACCTCAGCACCTTCTCCTTCTCCTCCTGCCACGTTTTCCTCTCCAGCTCAAAGTTCACAGCCTGCAGCTGGCCCTGACGCCGCTCCCGCAGCAGCTCTGCCCACAGCCACTCCACCTGCCGCTCCAGGGGCTCCGCCGAGTCGCTCTGGAGGCCCCGGCACTTGGAGTCGTCAGTTTCGCAGCCGGGGAAGTCCTGGCACGACGGCATGGGGTCATCGCCCAGAGGCAGTGAGGTGCTGGGCTCCGGGGGGCTCTGCAAGGAGTCTGCCAGCTGGGCCAGCTGCGAGTCCCTGGCCTGGACCTCCGCCTTGGCCTCCCGCAGCTGCGTCTTCAGGCTGAAGATCTCCCCCAGCTTCTGAGCCATCTCCTCCTGGGTGTCCCGGAGCTGCTGCTTCAGCAGGGAGATCTCTGCTGCCTTCTGGCACACCTGCAGGGCATGGGCAAGCAGTGAGGAAGGGCTGGGGGAGCAGGACCCCAGAGGTGGCAGCACCCCAAGCTGTCCTCCTGGGAGACCATAAGCACTACACGTGGCTCATCCCTCCTGTACTGTGAGCCCAAGTGACACCAGAGCAGGGAAATATTGCCCCCATGCTGGCCCCACAGCCAGGAGGGTGGCAAGATGGGTGGATGGATGGATGGATGGATGGATGGATGGAGGGATGGAGGGAGGGATGGAGGGATGGAGGGAGGGATGGAGGGATGGAGGGAGGGATGGATGGAGGGATGGATGGAGACTCACCTCCCACTTGGTCTCCTCCAATTTGGGGCTGCCATGCTCGCCCTGGGTCTGCCGGAGCTTGGCCTCCTCGCACTGGCACTGCTGCAGGCTCAGCTCCTCCTGCAGCCGCTTCTTCTCCTGCTGCGCCTTGTAGAGCTGCAGCTGCAGCGCCCGCTGCCCGCGCTGCGCCTGCTGCATCACCTGCTGCAGCCGGGCCATGTACATCTGCTTCAGGTCCTCCAGCTCGTCCAGCCACAGCCGCTGCTTGTCCTCAAACGCCTGCCAGCATAGGTGGACACTGGTGAGAGGCTGTAGCTCCAGGAGGAACCCCAAGAGGTCCTGTGATATTGGGCATTCCAAGCCCATCACCCACCACGGCAGCTCCTCTGCTGCTCCCTCCACCCCCACATCCCTTCCCGGGGCACCCAGCTCTGCCCCAGCCCCAGGGCTCACCTGTGTGAAGGGGTCTTCAGTCTCACTGAGGCTCCTCTTGAGCTGCCGCAGCTCTCCTCCGGTCTCCTGCAGCCGGTCCTCCAGCTGCTTCACCGCGTCCTCCAGAGAGTAGGAGAACTCGTATGGCGGTGGGGGCTCGCCAGGGCTCTGCAGCCTGCTCAGGGTGGCCATGCTTTTGCAGGACAGGGGCATCTTCTCAGGGGCCAGGGTATCCCTGGGGCTCCGGGAAACCCTGTCCAAGGAGCCCCCAATGTGGTTGATGTGGCCCATGGAGGCGCTGAACTGGCTCTGGGGAGGCTTGAGGCGGGAGCCGTAGGATGGGAAGCTCTGGATGGAGTTGTGGCTGGAGTCAGAGGCCTCATCCAGGCTGATGGCGTGGAGCAGGTGGGTGCGGAGCGGGCCATGCTGCGGGGCTGCAGTGCTGCTCTGCGACAGCAGCGTGTGCAGGCTCCCATTGCTCTTGGACAACTTCTGCCCTTTGGACGAGGACAGGCCCTGCATGGAGACCAGCCCCTTCCCAGCCACCGCCTTGAAGGCCGAGGGCCTGATGCGACACTGAAAAACAAGAGCAACATGAACCTCTACAGCCAGAGAGACCCCCCACATTCCCAGCTTCATGTCCCTAAACATCCTCAAATCCCCACATCCCAACCAGGGGCGTGCAGATCATCCTGCTCCATCCCATCCTCTCGCAGACCAGGCCATATTTCAGGAGTTCCCAGGCTCACCTTGTCGAAGCGGCCCCGCTCCGGCAGGGAGCTCTTGGAGAAGTCGGCCCCTCGGTGATGCTCGCGGGAGCAGCGCTCGGGGGACCGGTTCTCTCGGTCACTCTCGTAGTCCCGTTTGTAGCAGACACCCGACCCCTGGTGCTTCCGCTCCGCCCGTGCCTCCTTCTTGGCCCCGTGCAGGTACCCAAAGAGCTCCCGCTGGCTCGGCCCCTTCCGCAGCAGCCCGTCGGGCTGCCGGAGCCCCCGCGAGCCGCCCAGCGGGGCCCGCAGCTCCAGGGGGGACAGATCCTGCTTCTCCACCAGGCTGCCCACGCTGCCCATGCTGCCAACGACGCCGACGGGCTCCGAGGAGAGGTAGGTGCCGAGGACACGGGTGTCGGGCTCACAGGTCACAGGACCCTGTGCTGCTGCCATGGAGGATTAGAGAAAAGCCCAGAAGCAGCACTGCCGGGGAAGAGACAGAGTCAGAGATGCCGGGCAGCCGGGACACACCCCCGGCACCCCCTTTCCCAGCCGTCCCCAAGGGCCCACATGGGCTGCTGGCACTGGGATGGATCTGCTGTCTCCCGTGCAGCTTCCCGGGGGACAGGGCACAGCACGCACGGGGCGGGGGCTCCCCGCCGCTGCCCCCACCATGGTGCAGCGCCTCCTCCCACACCCAGCCCCACCTCCCGCCCGCGGCCGGGGCCGGGGCCGCCACCAGAACAGGCACCTGCCGCCCAGCCAGGCGGGCGAGTTCGGGAGCCGGCAGCACCTGCCCGGGCCTGGCGCCAGCCCCGGCCCGGCGGCACCCAACCTCTCCGCCGAGACCTCCGGCTCCGGACACCCTCTGGAGACCTCCCGAAAACGCCCCTGGGGATGCCCATCAGCTTGACCTCCCCGGGGCGCGCACGGGACGGGCACGTCTGCGGCACCGCGGGGACGCTCCCCGCACAGCATGGGAGGCACGGGCTCTCTGCAGCTCGCAAGGCGAGCTCCACACGGTCCCATCCATCCACAGGCATTATTATTCCCTCCCCAAGCCCGGGCAGGGACCAGACGGCCACAGCCCAGCTGCTGCGTGCGTGCCCGGGACCCCGTGGCCGGACATGGCGTGAGGGCGGTGGGAAGGGGCAGGATGTTGACGGGACAATGCAGCTTCCTGCGCAGGTGGCCGGGGGAGGAAGGATGAGAGGATGCCTTTGGGCTCGGTTCTAGCTGCCCAGCGCTAGGGAGGGGACGATGGCCTCACACCAGTGCAGGGGACACAGAGAGTGTGGCAGGGGCGAGGCAGAGCCCTTACCACCGCTCCCAGCCTCGCCGAAGGCTCCGGGGCCGGGTTACACCCAGGAAGCTGCCCTGGTTCTCAGCACCACGCGCCGGGTAAACAAACACCCCGCTTTTAATTGCTGCCACGCACAAACCTGTCTGGCAGCTCCCCGGCCTGCGCTGTCACCTCCCTCTGCGAGCCCAACACCTGCTCCGGGCACCGGCACCCCACGAAGGGCACCAGGGATGGACCCTCTGCAAGGATCCGGGCTGCCTGCGATGCCACCGGGCGTGCACGGGGATGGGGGACGCGGATGTTCCCGTGGGGAACATGGTGGGGGGGCGTGGATGCACATTCAGCCCCCGGCATTGGGGAGCAGCTCGGCCGAGCCCCGCAGCGGCTCCTCCCGGCACAGGCGGCCGAGGAAGTAGGTCAGGTTGTGGGAGGTTTGGGAATCGCCGGGGGAGCCCGAAGGTGTCCTGCCTGCGGCAGGGAGGGGATCACCCTCCAGGCGGCAAAACACCGGTCCGGCCAGCCTGGCTCCTTCGCGATCTGCTCCCGATCCCAGCCGTGCCCGGGCAGGATACGGCCAGAAACCTTTCCCCTTTCCCATTCCCACTCCCATTCCACCCGGGAGGGAACGGCAGGGTTGGAGAGAGGCGGGCGCGGGTCCCCGCGCAGCCCCCTCCGCGCCTCCCCGCCGCCCCGCCGGAATTTCCGGCACGGAGAAGGCGGAGGGGGCAGTCGGTG
>JANPWX010000333.1:0-188843 GCA_024734555.1 Trochalopteron elliotii
AAAAAGCAGCCATCACCCTTTCTATCATGCAATTCTTTGCAAAACTTTGACTTTGTTCCATGAAAAGATATTGGATGTGTCAGCTAATGATAGGTGACAACACTGGCCATGTGTTACTTGGAAGGACACAGGATTCACCTGTAAGTTTGTGCAAATGGATTAGGCACACATCAAGTTAGTCTTGCGTGCAGTGTGAAGATGTGAGGCAGACACAAGCAGAAAAAAGTACCCACTGTAGCACTGCTGACATTTGCAAATATGTTAATTAAAAATAGGCCTGTTCAGAGGAAGAAATCATGGACTGCATCAAGGTTGGAATTTTATCATGCTAAACATGAAGTACCTTCTATTGTGACAGTAGTTAATGATGTGCCTATTAAAAATCTTCTCAAGAAGTGATTCTCTGTACTACATATTACAGAACTGGAAAAATCAGTCTCAAAGCAATTCTGCACCAACTAACAAGGAACATCAACCTAAGGATGCTCTGAGCATGTTTCTCAGTAGACAGCATTTTGCAGAAACTGTAGTCTGTGGCTGTGAGCAAAAAAATGTCTTAGTTCTGATCTTGGCCTTCCCACTGATTTTTTTATAGCCTTGGGGTAAACTGCATATTTTCACATTTCAAAAGGTCTGCTATTTTCATATGCCCCATATATGTGGCTATCCAGTTCAAAACAGGCAGGCTTTTGAATCTAATTCCTCAGGAAAGTGTAAATAAAATGTGTCTCTGTAGAACAATTGTGAGTTGGAAGGTGAGCTCAGCAGGATTTTTGCTCTTGGTGTTGACAGAAGCAAGTGTGGCACGAGGTAGTTAATATATAAAGATTTCTATGATTAGGAAGAATTGTGTTTCATTAATCACATGGTGTGAATGCAAACTGTTGCCTTCAGTATACAACGTTCAAATTGCCAGGCAGGAGCACAGCCAGCCATGGCCATGAAAGGTGACAGCTACTGTTTCTTGCTGTGTTAATTACAATGAGCAAATCTTTTAAGTTCTAAGATGTGATTCAGTTTTCATTTACACCAGCAAATGCTTAGGAAGCACCACAGTGCCCTGGTTTGTTCACAATCAGAAAATCCTTCTCACAGAGAGCTGCTCCTGTCACTCACTGGAAAGATTTCCCATGTGATATCTTTGTTTTACACACCTGGCCTTCACAGGCTGCTCTTGGAAATGTGAAATTACCAACTGCTAAGTGAAGAAATCCAGGTTGTAAGTACCCACTGTGCTCCTGGTCACATACAAAATACATTTGGATGTATGTGGACACATATTTTGTTTAGGAAGGGAACTGATGTGACAAAATCAACACTTAAGCATGAGGTAGGGTTTTCTAGCAGCATGATGGCAATGAACTGCCTGCTGTGCTGGTGTGATGTGCTTGTTTACAGCAGCACACTCGATCAGAAGTATTGCACTCTGTGATTTGGGTTTTTTGATTTTTGTTTTTCCTGAAAAATCAAACTTCCCAAACAAAACCAGCATGGCTCCAGGGTGTGCAGGTAGGGTCAGCCATGGGGGTTTTTGGGGTCTGTGAGCTGTTGCCTGAGGCACAGGGAAATAAAGGGGAACAGACAGATTAGCATTGCCAGGAATCAGGCACTCTTAACTGGCTGGTCAGTGGCAGGAGGAGAAGGGAAGCTGGTGCAGGTGGAGGAAAGCTGCCACCAGTCAGAATACAGAATGACTAAAATGACTAAGTTGGAAGAGACCTCCAAGATCATTGAATCTAACTCAAGCCCTAACACTTCAAGTAAACCATGGCACCAAGTGCCACATCCAATCTTTCTTTAAACACATCATTATAAACACATTGTGGGTCAGCCACACAGCTGAGTGTGCTGCCCTGTTACTCCTGATCCAGGGAGGTGGAACAACCTGGGGGGGAGCTCGATGGACTGTGAGGAGCAGCATGGTCAAGGTGTGCCCTGGGGCCCTGAGCAGCCCAGGGAGGCTCCCCAGGAGCTGCTGGATGTGTGTCTGGGAGGGGTGCCCACACCCTGTGGGTGAGTGTACATTCCCTGTGAGTGCACGTTCTCTTTGGATGCACATTCCCTGTGGGTGCACTCCTGGGGTCACTGTCCCCGCACACCTTGTGCCAAACAGGATGGCAGCGTGCTCCCAGAGGGACAGGGATGATGGCAGAGTGATCACAGAGGGACAGTGATGGTGCAGGGTGCTCCCAGAGAGACAGAGGGATGGTGTCTCCTGCCTGGCTGCCTTGCACTGACCCTCTGTGCTCTGCTTTACCCCCCCCTGCTCTGCCCTTCCTCCTGGCCATGCTCCTGTCCCCATCCCGTGCCACTCCAGCTCTCCCTTGGGCAAAGCAAATCCCTTCTGTCATGGCAGGAGCTGCCCTGGGGGCACAGGGACCAAGAATCACCCCTTGCTGTGCCCCAGCAGCATCTCCTCCCTCTACAAGTGCAGCCCTGGGGCCCTGGTGACTCATGCAGGGACCTTTCAGTGCACACCACTATTTGTAGCTCTCTGCCACGGCGTTAAAAGACTGTGAGAATTCATTCTGTGCTGGTGAGGTCCCAAGGAAAATTTGGCACCTACAAATATAAACCCCCAAAGGCAGACTACATTGCTCTGCACTGAAGTATTTCTGCTGATAACATCAGAAACATGCCTTTAATGATTAGCCTGCTTTAGTCCAAGGCTCATTTATATTTTAGAAAGCAATATTCAAGTGCATTGCTTCATAAGATTGATGTGTTTTACCCTATAAGTTTGATATTATTTTATCCTGTACTGTCTATAATCTTTGTATTTCCTTCTGAATGTTTTCCTTTCTGCTCTGTGAAACCAACCTTTGCTGTGAGCAAGATTTTTATTTTCTTTTTTTTCCTGGTGGAACTCAGCATTTTTTGCTGCTTTCAGATGCCCTGCACAGAACAGTTTTCTCCAGCTGAACTTATTCCTTTGCATGGATGCTGGAGCTTTGTGTTCATTGTGCCCTGGGTAGGGACCACGAGGGCTGCAGCACAGTTGGAGTCTAAATTTATGAGACTCAGGCAGTGCTGCACAATGGGGAATCGGGGGTGTAAATTAAGCTGAATGAAGTTACAAAGCCCAATCTTTCTGTGACTCATATTTCCACGCTCTGTTTGGATTGTTTTTTGACATCTCCCTCTTGCCTTCTGTATTTCTTTTGGAATAACAGTTTGCTCCTTTTCCTTCACAGTGGGTAAAGAAAACACTCCTGCCCTTCTTGAAAGGTCACTTTGCTGACAGCAGCGTGCAGGATCACAGTTGCTATCATGATAATCAATAACTGTATCCTGCTATTCCATTGTAATCCTTATTTTGAGAAAACAGCTTGGCTTGGGAACCGAATTGATGGCAGGAATGGAAAAATTTTGCTAGTTTTTGGAGGATGTGAAAGTGATTCTTTGAGAACCAGCAAGTGAAGTACAGCACATAAACAATCTGTAGTCTGGGATGGGTACCTTCATTGTGGAATTCAGTGTCTCTGAATTCCAGGTAACCCAGGGAGTAACCTGCTCTCCACGAGCAGCTCCCACCCAGCCACACATGCTGAGAGATTTTTGGAATTGGGCACAAATATTTCTTCCATGAACAGTTAAGCTTTATTTGCATACCATGTACCTTAACTCTTACTAAATGAACAGGGAAATGAAAACCAGCTTAAGCAGTGATCCTTGTGTCTTGATTATCAGAAGAGCTGTTGGTTCAGATTAAAGGATGTTTTTAATCCGTCCTCGTGTATGATCCATAGATCCTATTGGATTAATTTAGTTTGCTGTAGTTGACAAATCTGAATCAAGAACCCTCATTTTGAAGCTACCAAAACACTGAGCAAAATACACTGTCAATTAAACTGTGTACAAAAGAAAGCTATATCTGTAGAGAACTGGATTAAAAACTCCTATGAATGTACGTATCATTTTGTTGGAAAGTGAGGAAGCTGGGACTGTGATTTTTTTGTGCTGTAAATAATGTCAGCAACCAAAGGCTCTATAGATCAGCCTGGGTGCAGGCAAGAGCCTCAGGATCTAAACTGCACACCCTGATAAAACTTTGTTTTTGCTGTCCTCGTTAATGCTCTCCAAAACTGCTGCTAAGTATTTCTGGCAAGCAAGGCTTCAGTGCAATTGGACTATGTTGCTCAAGACTTATTAATTATAATCTTTTCTTGCAGAGTCTATTTATAGTTGATCATGACATTAATTGGTTGCCAAAACAAACTAGAGTTAATGGTGTTTAATTAAGTGGTTGAGAGCAAGCAAGGACATTTTATTTGGAAAATTGGCTTCATTGATTTATATGTTTGTTTCTTAAAAGAACATGCAGGAATGAAGGGAACCTATTGGTTAGCACCTTTTTCCTAAGTGCTGCCCAGGAATCACAATAACACAGTGGTGACTTTGAAACACGTTCAGGAATTTAAAAGTATCTGTAGTTCATACATTTGCCTATATAAACATATTAAAAAGTAAGTGTTCACATTCTGAATTTAAATAAAACCAAGAAGCAGACAGAAATGAGATCAAATAACAATGAAACTATCATTAAGGTCATGTTCAGAACACTGCATTTTGAAAAAAACACATTTTAGAGAAGAGCTGAGCTTCATTTCTGGACTGGCTAAAAGTGCTGAGGATAAGGAAGGTAAAATACACTGAAATATGACTAGATAGGTATTTTGTGTAATTATATTCATTAAAAAACTCCATTATTTTATTTCTATGATACAGTAATTCCAACGCTTTCTATCATGTATTTAAAAATTGGCTAATTTTACAGTTCAGAAACCTTTGAACACCAGCCTATTTCATATTTTAAAGCCAAAATTGGAACTGAGTAGGAAATTCTGAGGACTTAATATTTGGGGGTTTTGTTTGTTCTTAAGAATCAGTTTCCTAAGTTGAAACTTTAAAAAGTGGGTCGATATCTTCGTGCGTTCTTTATTCTGCCTTGATATTTCTCTTTAGGGGGGCAAAAAAATATCTGTGTAGGTATCAGCAGCTACTCAGAACAAGCCATCATCCTGATAAAGGCACAAATCCTGTCTGGAAGCATAAATTCAGATCTGCCAGTGGCTGCCTCTTTCCTAAGAGGAATCAAGACCACAGAGAGCTGAAATTCAGTACCAGGGTGAGCATGAGGAAGGTCTTGTGTGTCCTCCTGGCTGGTGCCAGCTCTTCTTTTGGTTTAGACCAGCATTGAAATTAAAGGAGGTTTTCAGCAGTTGCCCTTTTTAACACAAGGATACACTTTCCATTAAAGAGCAGAGATCTGGGGGAAAACCTTGCTTTAATCATAAGCTCTCGTGGCGAAGCTAACACAATTTACTGTGACTTTCATTAACACGTTAAATTCCTCTTTTGGTTACTTGCATGGAGTGCTTTCAGATTTGAGTGGTCAGCCAGCCAGAAGTCACTGCTGTGTTCAACAGAACAACCCCAAGGGATGATTTGATGCTCACTGAGGTTTTTTGAGTTTGTAATTGTTTTCAGTGTGCTGAGGCAGGATCTGACAGAGAATGACTGTGTGTAAGCCAGCTCCCACATCTGTAGTATAATTATTTCTTCTGCAATATGTTTTTGTGAAGCTTTAAAATGCAGCATTTTTTTTTCCCTCTCCAGGTAATTAGAAACTGTGTTTCCTCAGCTGAAATCTCAGTGCTTTCTCCATTAAGTCAGCTGCCTGGATGGTGTTTATCCTAACTTTGTTTTGAGTTTCACCAACAAATAGATGACTCCTTTAGTTCTAATTTCGTTTCTCTTGGTATTTCTATTATCTCTTTCTAGTTGGCAGGCAAGGAAATCAGATGTGCATCAAATGAAACCATTTGTCATGGATTAGTGCATGCAAATGCCTTGATAACAGCAGTAGACAAAAGCTGTGAGTGTCTGACTTAGGAAGACAAAATTAACAAGGCCAAAGCAGCACTGATAGCTGTCCCTAAATGAGATTATTCAATGTCTAAGAGCAGGGCAACGCTTCTGTGCCCTCCCTTGACATTTGTGCTCCACTGAAATCATAATACATTAGGGAAATTCACAGTGAAGTCCTGGAAGTGGAGAATTTTCTGTGGCAGCTCCTGACTTCCCCAGGAACATGGATACATCAGGACCTTCCATCTATCCATGAAAATCCATCTGTATCCCCAGCAGAGGGGGAGGATGGGGCTCACATGTGGGCAAAAGTAGAGAAAAGACCTTAATGATCCTCCAGCCTCGTGTATCCCAACTTGCCAGAGCACACTGGGAGTCAGGAGAGCTGCCAGGCAGGACACAGTGAATTCTGCTGAGGCTGATTGTATCCTCCTCAGTGACTTCTTCGGAAATATTTTGCATTTCCTTCTTTCCCCGAGGGCAGAATTGGGTAATTGTTTAATGCTGATCCCTACTGTTGATAACACGCTGAATTGAATGAGTTGAGTGGTTATTAGATATTTATCTCATGCTCATCACGGTTACTCCAGTTCCATTATGAGCCTGGTTGGTCTCTTCTGAGTCCCAAGAGGTAAATGTGAGCTCTGGAGGTCCCCACTCAAAGGAGGAGGAGCTGAAACACAGTTGTAGGAAGTGGAATTTTGAGATGCCCTGACTGGGAACAGGCTGTGAGCAATGAAAATCCAGGGCACATTGTATTTCTAACCCTCCAAAACCACCTCTGAGAGACCACCAGGCACAGAGGCTGTCATTTAGTGCAAGGTCCACAATGCAGGCAGATTACCAGCTGTTTTCTGTAGGTTTTTATCCTGTTTCAATCTTTATTTTCCCTCTCCCTTCCTCTAAACCAGTTTCCTTTATTTTCTCTAAATCTTCCTTTGTGCAAGCTCCTATGGCTGTCACTTTTGGAAAAGGCTTTCTGAACTTCCTCCTCTTAGTTAATGCACCTTGATGTGGTGTTCGAGCAACAGAATGCCCTTTGACTTCATCCCAATTTGAACACCAGAGATATCTTAATAAACAAAATAGTTTCAAACAGTTCTATTTAAAAAGTGTCAAAATGAAGCTATTTGATGAAAAACACCAAAGCAAAACAACTTTAAATGCTAGAAAGAATTTCCTACTTCCTGATATTGGTGGGATAGATCAAGTGTTATTAATAGATAAAGTGATAGGTTAAGAAAAACCAGGAAAAATAGAAATCATAACCTCTTCTACCCATAGGAAAAACTATTTCTGTTGATCAGAATCTTCTAGTGGGAGAGATTTTTGTGGTGGTTTCTGATGTCTGCACACCCCACACGTGTTTTGATTGGTACCTCCTACAGGCAGTGTGGTATTGAGCAGTTCTTTGTACCAGTCAATCCTCTGAGGTTCAGCCTGTGCAAGTCCCCCCATAACCCTGCTCTTAGGTGAAATGAATTATGTCTCACTTTTCTTTCTTGTATTTCAGCCTATCAAAGGAAAAGGTGTAATCTGTATTGTCTAGAGATGGAAACAGGCTACAAAGTAGTATCAGGTTTATACTGAAGTCCTTCTCTTGAGGATTGCGTGTCTCTAGTATGCTGCTCCCTAGATCTGAGGGGCTGTGAGAAGAGATTATCCCCCAGTCCTGACAGAATCTGTGAATCAAAATCTGGAGGGGAAATTCAGGCAGAGTTTAGGATGCAAACCTGCTTTTAAATGTAACTACAGTAAAATAATCTCCTCTGTATAATGCATTATATAAATTAGGATCTTAAGTTTTGGATGTCTTACTCTCAGCTGTGTCTTGTCTGCTTTCCAAGTGCTTTAGTGTCCAGATTTCACATAGGAGGCAAAGATATGAACAAAACTCAAATATGCCTTTGTCAGGAGGGATTATTCCATATTTAGATGGCCCATATGGGTCTCAGAGCCTCATTTGCTATAAAGGCAGCCTGGTTTTACAGGGACTCTAGCAACCACTGCTTTTTTGGTTCTTTCTCTTTATGAGCAGCCCAGGGACAGCCTGTGCAGCATCCAGCAGTGCCAGCAGAGCAAACAGCTCTCCCCCAGGAGCACACTTCTGGGAGCTGGGATGGAAACAAGGGAGGTTTTGTTACTCTGCTGCTCACAGCCTGCTCTGGGGGCTGCCAGACACTGTCCTGCAGCTGGTACCAGAGCAGGATCCCCTCCCTCGTGCTCTGTCCTTGGCATTGGCTGGGTGATGGATCAGGAGTCTCTCAGCTCCCTTTTTTCATGGAATCAAGGCTTTGCTCTAAGCCAACTTCACGCTGGCTTAAACTTCCACGGTGGTTAAGCTGTAATCGCTCAGGCTGCCCCAGCTGAGAGGTGTAAAGAGCCCTCATGTTGCTGGTGCTCAATTGACAAACGAGTTGTGCCTTGTCAGGGAGTGTTTCCCTGTCCAGAGAGTGTTTCCCTGCCCAGGGAATGTCCAGGCTGAGCTGCAGATGGGCAGTGTCAGCTTTGCTTCAAGTCTGGAGCTTCCCACTTTCTACTTAACTGCTTCCTTAAAGGGGTGAGAGGATTGGATTTGCTTTAGGACAGGAAGGCTTCTTCTTTAAGCATGTTTCTCACTTGAAACCTACATTTCCCACCTGAGTTTAGTGCCATGCTTCCAGTCTTTCCCAGGCAGTGTAAAATGGATTCTGAATGACTCTGTGTATTTTTTAGAAATGTGTCTGACTTGCAAATATTACCTGCCCGCTGTTACTCAGTTCTTGCAGGCCAGCTACAGCAATGTGGAAATTTGTCTCAAGATAAATGTCATCTTATAAAGGGAAAAAAAAAAATCAGGCTATTTCTTTTGCTATAATTGGGAAAAAAACCCCAAAACCTTAATCTCTTGATTGAGTCTAAAAACATGGATCACTCTGGGGGAAGCCCTAAAAGATCTGTCCCAAAAGAGGGCTGTGCTCTGGGAATCCTGGGTGGAAAAGAACCTGTGAGTGTTATCTTGTTTGGGTCAGCCGGAGGTGTGGGCACACACACTTGGTGGGGACAGGATGCTGTCAAGGTCTTGTGTGTCCTTCCCCACTGATTTTTGGCCATTTTTGGGCTGTGGCTGTTGAGGTTGACTGCAAAACTTTTACTTCTTGTTTGCTGGAGACTAGAAAACCTCCCAGCTGGAGAAAGAAAGTTCTTCTCCGTGATTTATCTCTGTTTTGGCCACACAAAAGCTCAGAGTTTATATAGATATTTATCGGCATTTTTGTTTCATGTCAGGATTTTTTGCTCTTTTTGCTGTCATGGAATGAGTTGTGTGTCCCACTTGAGACTGGAGTCACCTGTTTGGGCTGGGGAGTCCTGGCAAGGGATCATTTTCCAGAGGATCCTTCTCCTCTCACGGAATGAAAAGGTGACTGGGCACCAGCTGCTGCCTGGCTGCAGAAAGAATCTGAAGGCTCTCATTAGGCCTTGAGTATCAACCTAAGACTTGATTCCCTCTCTACTGATGAATTAATGCAAAAAATGCTCATTGAATCTCTTGTGGTGATAAGCTTTCAAATGCTTGAGTAATTGTAGCAATTTTTCTGTTGTGACAATTGTTTATTTTTTAGTTTGAGGGAATACAGGATAACAGTCTACATTTTGAAAAGCAGTGTTGCTTTTGTTGTGTGACTAAAGCAGTGTAAATAATTGAATTTTTTTTATATGACAGCCAAAGCAAGATATCAAGTGTTGGTTTGGTGCAGTATTTACATTTTGAAATTAGTTTAGAACCACTCGATTGTTTTTCTGACTAAGTGGAAAAGAAAAATTAGAAAAAAAACCCTGAAACAATTTGACAAATTTCTAGACACTGAAAGAAGTGTGAGGAAATGGCCAGATAAAGGAAAAAGAAAACAAACTAGGGATGGTACTGCTTCTTTCCTTAAATAGATTTAATTCAGAGTATCTCTAATCAGAGGCTGTGTTCTGCTTTAGGGGTTGGCTCTTCATTTTTCTCTCTAAAGTAGAGCTGTGGTGTTAAGATGTGGCTGGAAGGGAGAGTGCCTTCCAACAGCTCCTCAATTTCACATCTTGGATAAATAAATAAGGGAGCAGAGATGAGACATCAGGATTTTTCTGTCTCACTTTTTATGTGACAGCAAAGACCCCCAGTCCATTGCCCTCAGTCTCCATGGGTGAGGCAGTGTTCTGTGGAAGGTTGAAAGGGCTTTGAGACAGCCCCTAACCCTGCCAGAAAGGGAGGAGATGGACAAGAGCAGGTCTAAAATCTCTGCCACAGAAGCTGAGTACATGGCTCTGCTCTGAGCTGCTGGGGGCAGCCGCTGGTCATTCAGAACTTAATACATGTGAAGAGGAGATTTTATCTAACAAAGAATGTGTATTACAGGAGCAGTTCCTTCCAAAGTTTATCCTCTAGACAGGGACCACTTTGGCAGATTTTTCTCTCTTTTGGAGGAAAGTTGAATCCCTGCCCCCCTAACTCTCAGAGCACTGTGAAAGACAAAGACTTTCTGCTGCTCCCCTGTGTTTGAACCCAAGGCTTGACCTGTAGCTCCTCTCTGAGCTTTGGGGGAGGCTGAGGCTGCCCCAGCCCTGCCCGTGGCCTCTGCCCATCCACTCAGGAAGAGGCAGGAGCCCGGAGGGAGGGAAGGCAAAGCTTTGACAAACCCCTTTTTGTCTGCAATGCTGTTGTGTTTTGCTGACTTCAGACATCTCAAGACCTCTGTTAATTTAGTGAGCACCTTTCCCTCATCAGTGTGATGGTAATCCAGACACCAGTGCTCCTCCTCTAACACACATCTGCAGCAGCAGCTCTGCTGTCCTTGAGGAAAATCAGACTGAAATGTTACTTGGAGAGATGCTTTTAGGGTTCTGGTTTTGGGGTTTACTTTTTAACAGAGTCTTAGAATTAGAAATGTGTTTCTTTGTCTCAGTAATAACATCTGCTTTTGTCATTTTTATGTAAAATGTATGCTGCCTTGCACAGCACCACTGTTCTCTTCTGGCATCATCTCTCAGCAGTGGAGCTCTGTGTGATCTAATAACACTTGTGAAAACTGCACCTAATTATGCCTTTTCCATTCCAGGGAGGGTGGAGGGGATTGTGGTGGTATTCCTACATGGACATATTTGTTTTAAAGTAGGACTGGCAGTAAGTGAGTTGGGGGTTTTGTGCCAGGAGATGTTAAGTGAAATAAAGAGTTGTGGAAAAAAATCAAAACCTCACACACTTCTGGTAGGAACACACCACTTTCAGCAGGATCCAAATTTGAGTAAATTTGAGAGAGAGGATAAGATCTGATGTGTTGGGTTTGGCCAGGTTTGGTGGCAGCAGGAGGGATACAGGAGTGGCTTCTGTGAGAAGCTGCCAGAAGCTTCCCCCATGTCTGACAGAGCCAATGCCAGAGGCTTCAGGATGGCTCTGTTGGCCAAGGTCAAACCCCTCAGAGAAGGAGGCATCAACAATAATATGGTGGTTTGGAAAGGAGGGATGGAATTTGGGACTGAAACTCAGCCTGGAAAGAAGGAAGGAGTGGGACGGAAGGTGTTTTTGAGACTTGTTTTATATTTCTCATCCTTCTGCTCAGGTTTGGTAATAGATTAAAGAGACTTCCCCAGGTGAAGTCTCTTTGGCCTCTGACAGTCACTGGGGAGCAGCCTCTCCCTGCCCTGCCTTTCATTTTGTCTGTCCAGCTGAGAAGAGCAGGGATGGAAGAGCTTTGGTGGGCACCTGGCATCCAGCCACACCTCACCAAGGGTTTGGGCTCTTTATTTTTTAGCAGTCCAAAGCACAAGCCTCTTTCCAAAGCCCTGTGATGCCTGTTGAAGTCTCAGCCCAGTTTTGTGGAATCTTTTCATGCTGTTCCCCACCTCAGTGGATGATCTCTTGCTGTCAAATCTCAGAGCCCCAACTTTCTGCCAGCAGAAACAGAATAGGGTGTAAAACACTTAGGATTTTGATGGCCCTTCTTGTGGAATAGAAAATGTAGATTCATTTCAGAGCTGACAGAGAGGTGATTATTTATGTTTCTTAGAAGACAACGAAGAACGTCCAAGAATCTTTTTTTACCATTATGGATGACTTTCCCTGTATTTTCACATGGTTCTTTTTTGAATCATGACAAAGTGAGATTAAACAACAAACAGCCCCTGAGATCTGTCATTTTCTTTCCAATGATTTGCATAGGATGGTGCCCATAAATTATGGAGGCAGTTACTGAATAATGTGAATGCACAAGTACTGTGTGATATACTTTTGAGAAGCATTCTGTGTATTATATTTGCACAAGATAATGATGCAATTCTATAAAAAAAAGCTGCTAAACATTTTCAGGACACTAAACCTTGAGGCAAGGGTGCTAATTTCTTTCTTTTTTAACATAAAGATGAGAAGTTTTATGCTGGATTATATAACACTCTGCCTACCTCTCTTCGTATTTGTTTAAACATCAAAATTACAAAAATCCTCAGTGTTTTAGACACCCTCCTTTGTCTGTAAATCCTCCTTCTGTAAATGGGAAGCTTGGGAAAGATGCTTAAGAAAAGGAGGCTTAATTCTGTTCTGCTGCAAAGACTCCTTACTTATGGCTGCTTTTATGTTATATATTTCCATTCATTACTTCTTGAGGAGGGTAGAGGAAGGGGGCAGTGTGTCATCTCCCAAAGTGAGAAGGTATGGACATGCACATGGCCAGGCTTGTCTAACATTTTGCTCTCTGTGGCACAGGGATTTTCACTGGTTGGCTTCTGTGCATTACCTCATCTCTCAGTGCAGACACTCATTTTTGGTGTGCAGAGCTGGAATCTTCACATGATTGTCCTTTGCTCTTCCCTGATTTCTTGTCTTCTCAGTAGAGCCCTTAGTGAGACATTTGCAGCAGCAAGGTCTTAGGCCTCTCATGGGTAACTCAGAGCTAAAATTTTCCCTTTGGCTACCAGGTCTTGCCCTCAGTTATTCAAACACTCACAAGGGTTTGGGGTCTGGCTGCATTCCTGCTGGTCCTGATGAAGACTGAAATGTTTTCAGTCCTGCTATTGCTGACAGCATCTTTCCTCCCTGTCCAAGTGCCAGTCTGGAACAAGATATTTCCCCTGGGACCACGGCCTGTCATGGCCCAGAGCAGCAGGAGCAGCACAGTGAGGGACAGCAGAAAATCCCTGTGCTGCACTGGCCACAGGAAATGGATGCTGCTTCCTTCTGCAGGTTTCCCCCCCTACTCCCTGAGAGAATTTCTGCTGCCCTAGCACTGAAGGTTTCTCTGTGCAGCTGCAGGGACCAGGAGTGTCAGAGCTGCCCTGGCTGGGCACTGCAGGAGCCCAGCATACTCTGATTTTCCATGTTCCTCTTCCCTGTGCCCCCAGGGCAGTCTGGCTCTGTCTGTCCTGGGGCACAGCTCTGACAGCTGGCAGAGGTGCTGGAGAGCTGTGGCCCCAGTGGGGCACACACTGTCCAGGTCTCCTGCTTCCACAAGGCAAAGCCCCAGCTGGCCTGGGGGTTGAAAAGGCACCACTGCAGGCACAGGGCTTCTGCCATTCTTCAGGTAAAATCACTCACTCAAATTCCCTGATTTTTTGTTGTTTTGTTATCTGTCTGCCCTTGCTCCAAAAAAGATCTACTTCTAGTATTTTTATTTTTACATTCTGTTTTCTGGTGGCCAGACCTCAGTGCTCACAAGGATAGGTTTTCTAAATTAAGTACTTAAAATCATAAAGAATAAATGTATGAAACCTGAAACCAGCATCAATTACCCTGCCTTTGTTCTTCTCTAGAAATATTTTTCTTATTACATTTTGAATTATGATTCCTGTAACAAATTCTAAAGCATATCTATTGACTCAAGTGCAGAGAATGCTCAAAGTGTCATTAAGTCTGCCATGACTCTTTCTGTCAATAATTCATATTTGGGTAAGTGCAACTCATGCTGTAAACAAAGCCATGGCAAACTGGGGGAAGGTAGTGCTGGTATGTCCATACCACAGCTTTGCATCCATAGCTTTACTGTAATCCAACTCCCTTCTTGCTTTGCATTCCCCACATTCATATGGATTTCTTCCACTAAAGGGGTTTTCAGGCACTGAGCCCTCCTCTGTGTGTGTGGCAAGATCCAGGAGCTGCAAATCCATGAAATCAATATACCTGGTGATCTTCCAGTAAATAGCACCTGAGTTTATGGTTTGTTCAGCTTTGTGATAGACCATAATTTGGATTTAGAGCTGTTTGCCAGCCTGGTGGGCAGAGGGGTAAATCTGCTCCCTTTGGGAGCCTCCAGCCTGGCAGAACCTCAGCTCTGTGTGATGCTCAGAGCCTGGCAGGGAGAGGATGATTCAGTGACTCCTTGCTCCTGGTAGCTGTGGCTGGGGACTTAGGGCAGTAGCAGGCTTTCTTTACTTGCCAGACATTTTGCTTCCATCACACTTCTGGCAGTGATAGGTTTATTAATTATCATTTTTATCATGTAATAATCTATAGCCCTAAAATACCAAATTGTGAGCACGTCTGTAGATTAGATTTAACTTTTAATGCTTTTCTGTATCTAGATATATATTGTTTCTTTATTGGCAATATTAAATCATTCTAGTTGAAGTGTTAAATAACTGTATTTTATTAATTTTTCTCCTTCCACCAGAATCACGCCAACATCAGAGCGTCTTGCCCAGCTGTCAGTATATGAAGATGTTTTCTCCTTATAAATCTCTTACATAGTTACACCACATGAAAGAGTGGAGGATATAAAGATTTCATCTGTATGCTTTCCCATAACTTAATTTATATTTCCTAATTTTTCAAGGAGGGAAACTGCCCCACCTGTGAGGAGAAAATGAGAGGTAAACTATGAAACATTGTTCTTAATGGCAGGAGTGAAAGTGTTCTGTGATTTGGGATGTTAGAGCAAGTCTGCTGGGAAATGGATTAGTAGGCCAGAAGAGGGTATTGTGATCAAAGTGCATAGTAAATTAATTTACCTCACACTCCAGCAATTTATCACGTAGATATCACCTCTACACGTGTAAAGATATATGAGTATGGATGTGAGATTGCTCTAGTGCTTATATCTTATTCCTGAACCTAAATAATTTAACACTCCTGCTTTAACCTTATTGAAATATTAAAACCCTGCCATTCCTTAGATTTGGCTTTGTTACAACTGTTACATTACATTTTTGTGTCATTATGACACCCGTTGGTAACTGCAGCCCAGACAGGTCTTTGGCTGAATAAAAAGCAAAGCTGGTAAATGCAAAGAAATTTCATGATGAACAAGGGTATGCTTTGTAAAGTAGGAGGAATAACAGATTCGCTGACATCAGGAGCCTTTTTAAAAAGAAGTTTTTCATTTGCTCCCCACTTGCAACTTTTGGCTTGTAGTCATTTTCCATCTCTAGAGCAGTTCTGAGTGCTTTTTCAAGTTGCACTAGTTATGCTGCACAATTAGACTTGGCTGGTAAACAGTTCATTAAAAATATCTACTTCAAAGCAAGATGAAAGGCAGCTCTCAGAGGTTTTGTTGGAGAATGGAACAAAATAAGGATCCACCTATTGTTGAAGGGCCTCAAGGTCGGGGAGTGGAGGTGGTGCAGTGAAGTTGGGCAAGGAGAATTCACAGTTTATGTCCTCAATTAAGGGGGGAAGAGTTTTTCTTTGCCACTCTTGGGCCAGGGCAGTGCCCTGACACTGAGCTCTGCTGTCCCTGTGCCTTTGACCAAAACCCGCCTTGTTCCTCAGCAACTCCTTCCCATCAAAATCCCAAGGGGCTCCTCCTCAGAAGGTTTCAGCTGTACAGAATGTGTGCTAACAGCTTACAGAAAAATTCCCTCAGAAAATTCCCAATTATCTCGGTGCCTGTGCTCACTTCAGTGAGGGTGAGCTGGTCCCTGTTGCCCTTGGAGCTGGCACAGGGCTGCAGAGAGAGGATATTCTCTTCTCCTGCCATTCCACAACCTCTTTCCAATGATTCCTTGGCTCCTCTCTGCAGAGCCACCAGTTTCTTAGAATCCCTGTATTGCCTGTGCTCCTCTAATTAATTACATATCTCCAGGTCTTTTAAAAAATCTGTTAATTGGTCTATGTAGCTGTCTGTTTCCCTTAAAGTCTGAAACCATTTTGTGCATATCTTATCTAAGTGTACAATCAGCTAAATTAATACTAATTACAGTTTCCGAGGCTCTCTTGAATTCATTTTCTGAAGGGAGAAAAGTTTTCTTGATGTTTATTTACAAGTAGAGGTCATGAACATCCCTGTATTAATCTTTTTTGACTACTAACACCTGATAACTCAGATTGCTTCTTCCTAAAGTATTTTTGGTCCAATTAATTTGCCTTTACTGCTGGATCTAGCACACATTCTGCTGTAGTAAATCACCTGCTAATGAAAGTACATCTTCTTAAATCAGTTCAGACTTGCCTTGTTAGACTTCTGTTTGGGGAAAAAAATATACTTAAAATACTTACAGAAAATGCAAATAAAAAATAGTTACTCAGATAATTAATTTTAGTTGAAAATTTTTAAGTGAAATACTGTGACCCTTAATTTTTCTTTTGAGTGGACTTGATCATCATCTGCATTTTTCTTTGTAATTTTTTTAGCATAAAATTATTAGTGTTTCTAGTAGGTTTTTCTGTTTATTTGAGTCTCAGAACCTGTACTATCAGTACGAAAATATGAACAAAGGAAACCATGAAGTGTTTTGCAGAAGCCCATGGAACGATGAGCTGGTGCAAGTGTTGTAACTCAGACTCCAAAACTGCCAAGAGAAAGGGGATGGAAGAAGTTGATTGTCTTGTATAGGAGAAAATCTTTCCAAACCAAGCAGCTGGCTCTCAGTTGAGCTTTCATCCTTTTACTCCATCAGCACAATGTAGGCACCAAGTCAAGCCATCTTGATTCAGTGGCATTTTACCAGCATTGCCCAAAACCCTCAGGGCAGTAGATAACTGTTCCTGATAAAAGATAGATAAAAGCAGCTTTAGACCCTCTACCAAATGAAATCTACTGATGGCTCGGGTGAGGGATTTCAGATGAGCCAGGTGACCCAACAGAGAAAGGAGTGAATGCTTAATCAGGACACTTCATCTTAACCAGGGCAAAACCAATCTCTGCCACTGAGGTAGAAAATTTGTCATGGCAGCTCTTGTTCAGGCCCTCGAGAGGGAGTGTGGCGTGTGGCTGGGTCTGCAGGTGAAAGGGAAGTGTTGGGGTGGTTAAAAGGGAGGAAGGATGCAATGACCTTAAAGAGGCCAAAGCTGCAGAACCACTTTGCAACGTGTCAGACTCTTCACAAATCAACACATGGTGGGATTCAAAAAAACAAATTAGGGACTTAGACAACTAATAAACTGTAGATATATTTGGATAATTTTTTTTTAGGTTACAATCTTCATTTTTCAGTGTAATCTAGCTGTTCAAATCTTAATTTAATGTCTCTAGTGCAAATCCTAGTTATGCTTGCACTAAAACCTGCATCTGTCTCCCTGATATCTGTGATATCTGGCTTTTTAGTCTGATACAATACAGTTAGAACAAAGTTCTTCTCTTGTCACAGCTGTAGCAGGCCTCATCATTGTGTCAAATCTCAGTTTTCAATGATGTCCACTGTAAAAAATTTCACCCTGCCTGTAACTTGAGTATCATCTTCAGCTTGTGTCATCCTGGCTGTGTCTGAATCATGCTGCATGAGCCATCTGAGATGCAGTTGTTTAAGTTTATATGTGCAGCCAGAAGTCTTATTAAGATTCTTGTTTCATGCTCTGATTATTTCCACTTTCTTTTGTTCTTCATAAGTTTTGTTGCACTGTGTTGGAGTCTGTCCTTAAAGCCTGTACCTTGTCTTCCCTCTTACCTGGTATCCCCTTTGCTATTATATCAGTTGTAAATTACCTGTTTTGATATTTTCAATAATATTTTTGTCTGTTCCCAGCAGATTTATTTCCTATTTGTTGTGTTGTAGTGGCTTTCCTGTGTGCCTTGCACTGGATGGGTTTTCATGCTGCTCATTCCCACAGAACTTTCTGTACCCTCTCCAAGCACCAAGCCCCTTTGGCATCAGCTGCTGTTGGGATGGGGAATTAGTAGGGAATTAGGTGTAGTAATTGCTCTGATATTCTGTAATAACTTATCTATTACTGCAGAAAGAAAGATTATCTAAAGAAAGTCTACCTTCAAAAGCCTGTACTTAGGATAACAGACGAACTATTCTGAAACTCAGGTGACTTTATCTGATCTCCAAAGAGGTCTCCTGGCACAGAGTGATTTATGCTGGTTTGTGCTTTCTGTGGATTTCAGCCACGAGTTTTCAGGCATTTAGCTTAAAAGTTGCATCAGGGTTTCATTTCAATGCTCTTAATTCTCTGAATATCCCTCTCTCATAAAATGATTCTAGGCATGTCCACAGAGTGCAAAGGAGCACAGAGGTGTCCTGGTAGGAGCCTGCACCAGCTCCAGAGGCAGCACAGGTTCATCAGGACACACTCCCTGTGTTAATTTGGTACCCTGCTTCCCAGGCTGGGCTGCTTCGTGTTGCTTCAGTACCACATGTGTTGATTGCAAATCTGCTTTCTGCACTTAGGTGTTCAGAGTAGCCTATTTTTGAGCTATTATACCATCCTAGGGGCTCATAAGACTAAAATTCAGTATTTTAAGCATTATCTTAATTGCATGTGTTCATGCTATATTTCTCAGATTCTGTTAATGAACTGAATTATCAGCAAAAACTGTTAGAAGGTGTAGCTAAAATTTGATATTGATTGACTCACTTGTGCCTGTGGGTATGCATAATATGGAGTGCCCTGGTTTATTAATCTGAACCCAATTTTACTCTCTGAAAGAAGGAAGATGTTATTAAAGTGAAATATATGTGTACAGCCAGGCTATTGCCCTACAAACTGTGGTGATAAACCTGAGGCTTAGGTACTCCTGAAAATATCCCCTATAGAGAAGGATGTGCATTTGTTTATAATAAGTCAGGGACTTAGAACAGGATTTCTGCTGGTGTTTGTAGCCCATGCCCTGGCAGCAGTCAGCAAACCCTTAATTAGCATCTAAACCCAACTTTCGGGCCTCAAGGGTGACCTTCAGTGGAGGGGAGCAATGAGACACTTTTAATTTCCTAATTACTGAGTGGGGCTAATGGATGACTGGCGACATCAATTCCACAAAAACTGTTCTCATTCCTTTTGGGTTCCTTGGACTCCTTTGTGTGTATTGATTGCATCTCTGCCCTGAAAAATGTATAGGCAGTGTGAAATAAAGCTATTTTAGCCTGAGGGGCTGCGAGATCAACACCATCACTGTGTACAGGGTGATTTAAATGTGATATTCCAAACAGAGGGCAAGGTGCTGTGCTCATCTCCACTGAAATAATAATTATTAACTGTGCTGTGTTTGTAAGGAAATAAACATGAAATAGGGATTTTCCTCTGTGCTGAAGGGCTTAAATTGCTGCAGTGAATAGCACATGTTATGCCATCAGTTAAGAGCAGCAGCTGAGGTCACTGGGCTTTGTCAGCCTGGGGAAGAGGACGCTGAGGGGACACCTCAAAGCTGTCTAAAACTTCCTCCCAAGGGAAAAGTGGAGGGTCAGGCACTGAACTCTGCTCTCTCTGATCAGTGACAGGACCCAGGGAATGGCTGGAGCTGTGCCAGGGGAGGTTTAGGTTGGAGATCAGGAAAGGTTCTTCCCCCAGAGGGTGCTGGGCACTGCCCAGGCTCCCCAGGGAATGGGCACAGCCCCAAGGCTGCCAGAGCTCCAGGAGAGTTTGGACAGCACTCCTAGGCACAGGATGGGAATTTTGAGGTGTCCTGGGCAGGGTCAGGAGTTTTGTCTCCACTTGAGCAGCTCAGCTGCTGGTTTGTATGCAGTGTGCTCACAGGGTGTCCCTTATCCTGCTCACCAACCCAAGGGACTTAGGGCAGGTGCCCCAGCAGCTCCTGGGGTTCAGACCTTGCTGCTGCCATGGATCTGGGACCTGCTGTGGGATTCAGAGCCCACACCATGAGTTATTTCCTTTGCAGCACTGGGATGCAGGGCCCTGCTTCCCCTCTGGTTCTCTACACCTCTTGTTAACATAGCTCAAGCTTGTGCAGTGACCTGGAACCAAGTAAATGCTGTGCATTAAAGTACATATATTTACTGGTGTGAAATGCCAGTAATTGTGCCATATAGCAATTAAAGCAATCCAAAAATTGCTCATCTAAATAATCAATTTGACATGTGATGTCTTTAATGCTTTTCACCAGTTTTGCATTATGAAGAATGGTAAATAAGTGTTTGGTTTTTCCATGTCATCTGCTAATGTTTGTGCTTTCCTGTGTCCCTCCCCTTTGTTTGTCCCCGCTGGAAATTTAGTGTTCAAATTGGTTAAATGCCCTTAATTCCCCTTGCTACTTTTTCTCACTTTTTCTCACTTTGTCTTTTTTAGGGTGTCTTCTATCATGCTAAAAAAGAGCAAAACTTAAATATATTCCTTCTGTACTATTTTTTTCAAAACTATTATGTTTCTAGCTCCCAAAGTGTCAGGTGTTATGGCAGAACTATAATTTTTTTTTTCAACCTGATATTGTTTACTTTAGAAATAGCTTGGAGAAGGTAAAGCTGACATATGACTTTAGGTGGGATTGCATCTGTTTTGCTAAGTCTTGTATCATTTAATGATTTTTTCCCTTTAAAAAGAAAAAAATCAAACCACAAAAACAAATCAAAAAAATCAATTGAAATGCAGTTCAACAAATGAAAATAACAGTTAATGTTGGCCTTCAAAGTGAAGCAGGGGGAGTTAATGCTGGTATTCCCTCCAGAGCCTAGTGCTATTTTTCTTCCTTTGATAATACCAACAAAGTGGAAGCAGCTTGGGCAGATTTGTGTGGGGAGGTGTAAAAGTTGTGGGAGTGTGGAAACAGCAAAATAAATTTATCTTCATCCCACTACAGTGTGTCATTGCAGCTGTTTATTTCAGTGGTTGTTCCACAGAAAATGCCAGAGCAGAGCAGAGTTTTCTCTGCTCTCTCAAACTGGCTGCAGCACTGGGGTATTTTCAGGTGATGGGCCAGCAAGGCACAATGAATGCTGCCCAAGGGTCTCAGAGGCAGGTCCTGCTTCTTCACCAGAAAACAAAATCCTGCTGCCAGGAGCTGTGCCTGTGCACAGCAAAAAAAAAAAAAAAAAGTGAAAACCCTCTGAGGACGAGCTCAAGGTTGGAGGATGCTCTTTCCTCTCAGATTTGAAAAGCCATGTCCTGTAATTTTTTTTTCCCTGTGTCCCCATTTCTGAAGGGAGCAGTGGGACAAATGCTGAGAAGGATTCCCCTGTTCCTCAGCTGCCTTCTCCCTCTCTCTGGGAAAGTGCCATGGTGAGTCACTTGTAAAAAAAAGAAGAAGTGACTCCAGGAGTGTTGCTGTTGCCTGTTGAGAGGGGAAAGCTCCAGCACCTCCTGATGAACCAGAATTTCTGCTTTTGCAGGGATGTGTGTTTTGGCTCCAATATAAATTAAAACTGCTATTTTTTCCAGAACTTCCATGACACTTGAGCTGTTGCATTGCAAAGAGACCTCACCATCTGCTCCCAGGTTCTTATCATACCTGGCCAGAGACAGGTGTGATTCTGGGTAGAAAGGGGAGAGGACACTTTGGACAATTAAATAAATACAGGTTCTTTGGTGTTTATTAAAGCATAGTAACTCTCATATTTAAATAGAAAAATGACTCTTGTAATTGCAATTTTTTTTTCCTAAAGTTCATCTGCTGCTATATGTGATTCTGGTGCTCCTATACTTAGAAATGCTTAACATAAATTATGACCTAATTAACATTTGCATGGTAATCTAGACTTCCTACAGCTTATTCTCCTAATTAACACATGACAAATGATCAGGAATTAATATTTCATTGAAACATAAGCTGTCCAAGAAAGCCCATTAATGCTGTGGAAAACGTTTCATTCCCTTATAGTTTTATAGCTGAAAAGTGTTCTGTTACAGCTGAGACTATTATATAATTTTGTCATTAAAATTATTTATTATTAGAAAAATTATTGTAATAAGAATGAGTGAAGGTGTTTCAATTTTTTTCTCAAGTTGTGTTACAAATAGAGGAACAAGTGTCCTAACATGATCACCTGGGCTAATTAGGGCTAGGGGGAGTTTGAGTTGCTCTGTCATTCCTCTCTGGACCACAGTGAGCTTCAAACAGCTGCAAAGAAGTGCAGAATCCACAAAAAGTGCTGTCCCTCTGTGTTTATTTGTAGTGTGACAGTGTCAAAGGGCAGTGGCTGCTCCTTGCAGTGCTGGGAGCAGATCTCAGGTGAGCCCCAGGGAGGCCAATCCCAGGACACAGACACCAGCTTGGTGTCTCATTCACTCTGTGCTTCATGTTTTCTCTTTTTAATGTTGGTGTCTCATTCACTCTGTATTTCAAATTTTCCCTTTTTAATGTTGCAAACCATCCTTGTGTTTATCCCTGCTGCAGTGGGGTCAGTCTTTGAGAGGGACCCTGCTCTCTGTCATCACCTTTCCCAGGCATATGTTCCCTCCTTGAAGGATGTGAGGATCTGAGCTCCAATTTCCCATCTTAAATGGATGGCAAAGTACAGCTAAAACAGAGAGCTAACACTGCAGGACAAAATACTTTCTTTAGATCTACAGGAAGAGAGCCTGATGACTTTAGTAAATGTGTATAGGCTTAGGATAATTAACACTTAAATAATAATTAGCTGCTAACTCATATAACCAAGAAACTGAAGTTCTAAATCAAGGTTGTAATTAGGGTTACATGATCAATGCAGCACAAAAATTCAATGAGCTAATTCCTTGAGTTCATAGTGATTAAGAACTGGCCATTTTTACTGTGTTTTTTCAAGCATTTCTATTTCTGGGCGCTGCTTACCCAAAATTTGAATAGAGCTGTGTTTCCTTGGGCTGAAAGAGTAAGTTTGGTTACAGTTATAAAACTCCAAAAATTAAAAATAATCAAATGAACACAGATTTTCTTCTGCTTGAATCCCCATGTAAATAATATCACTAAAATGCTAGGTACCCTTTTGCAGGAATGTAAGGCCCATCTTTGTTGTTTGGCCATCAGATACATCTCTACAGGCACCACTTGCTCCATTTCTTTTAGATAATATGTCATCATTTGCTCACTGAGCAATAAATCCTTAGTGATTAATCAATCAATGCCTATCGGTTTCAGAAGGAATCTCAGCTGCTTATGAAATACAGGCTCTGCTCTCTAAGGAAAGAGGAGAAAACATGCACATATTAGACTAACATTTGCTTTGTTTTAAAGTCAAATTAATTTTGCCTTGCCTGAAGCTGAGAAGGAACTTAATCATAATGAGAATGTGTAATAAATCCTGCTTGACATCTGGTATTTCCTCGTGAGCCTCTGAGCAGGAGGGGGACACAGCAGACACGGTGTTCAGGGACAAAGGCCTGGTATTTCTGGAGCACCAGCTGAACTCCGACATTTGGGGTTTGCCTTTGTGCTCGAGCTGTGTGTGTGCTTCTCCTGGAAAGAGCTCCTGACTCAGTTGTGTTGCACATGGCTGCTTGGCACAGCTCTCAGGTGAAAACTCTGCTTCACAGATTGTCAGTCAGCTCATCTCCGAGGTGTGAGGTCCATGTTTAAGGTTTGAGTTTTATGGCTATTCTTTTATAAAGCCCTGAACATTTATCTAATTGTGAATTACCCATAACCTTTTTAATTCAACCAACAGTAAAGATACTTGGGTTTATATTTTCAGAATATCTATCTCAGCAGTTCAACATGCCCAGCCTTCCACAGACTGTGGTCATGATGTGATGGATCAGGCTGGGGAGCCTGTTTCCTCCCCCAGCAAGTTAAAAACACAGGCCAAGAATATGGGGGATTTTGGACAAAGGGGAAAGACTAGATTTGTATCTGAATGGTGACATTATGTACCGTGTCATCCCAACTATCAAATGAGTTCAGAAATGCTGAGGATCCTTGTGTGTCATCCTGCTATTCTCAGGAGAGGCCTGAGTGAGCACTGGGAGTATCTCTCATTTTTGGCCTTAATGTTACAATGAACTGCGTGTTGTAGAGTTGTATCTTTGCCTTTCTTCTTAAGGGCAACTGTTAGAAGAGTTCCCTTTGTCTGGGATGGGAGTGCAAATGGAAATTGGTAATATTGATCTGCCAACAGTGATGTATTTTACAGCTGAGTGTGAAGCATATCATCCCTTTGAAGCTCCCTTTTTTTGTTTGGCTATTTTTCCTTTGTTCTAGTTATTTTTTATGTTCTGGGATTGATGCTCACAATGCAAAGAGAACTGAATGAGAAAAACCCTTCAGAAATATAGCAGTTCATGCCTGTTTACATTCTTCTGTTCTACATTAGAGATACTCAAACACATTTGACCCTGAAAAACTGTTTCCTTTAAGGCTTTTGATTCACTGTGACATATTACGTGTGTCTGCATTATGCAGGTGCCATCATAGCATTTGCCCTCTACTGTACAGCTGCAGGAGTAAAGTAATAACACAAAATTTCGTGTCATTCACTTCAACTGTAGGTGACCTCTCAGAGCTCCCAAAACCCAGATGTGCAGGGTTTTTTTCCATGAACTTCATAGGAAACAATGAAAGATTGTTTCTGTGGAACAATAACAAAGCTGATGTAGGGAATAAAGCACAACTTGAAGGAAGAGTGGTTGGGGGGTGTTTAGCCTGGAGAAAAAGAGGTTCAGGGGACCTCATACAGCTCCTAAAAGGACCCAGATGGGGCTGGATCTGTTTTCCAAAGTAGTAAGTGACAGGACCAGAGAAAATGGCCTCAAGTTGTTCCAGGGGAGGTTTAGATTGAATATTAGGAAAACTTTCCTCACTCTAAGGGTTGTCAAGCACTGGAATGGGCTGCCAAGGGAAGTGGTGGGGTCACCATCCCTGGAAGTGTCCTAAAAATGTGTGGCTGTGGCACTTGAGGGTGTGGTTTATTGGTGAACTTGGAGCTGTTGCGTTAACTGCCTGTGGCCTGAATTCAAAAGGAAATATCTTGAATGTCTTTGATCTGTGACAAAAGGTCAAAAGTCTGAGATGCAGAAGATATTGCACATCACCCATGGGTCTGGGGATGGCAGAAATGTCAGTCAGGCTCCTGGTTATTTTGCAGCAAGAGCGATTTTATGTCTCCTGTTGTTCTAAATCCTCCCAACGCAGAGCACTCTCACTCTTGTGTCCTTTGGTTTCTTCAAACACCTGAAGGGTAACTGTAACTTGGCCTACTGACTGAAAGGAATTGTGAATAATTAACTCTTGGCTTACATGGTTATTTTAGCTTGGTCAGGCTCTGATCTGTATTGGTTACTCATAATTTTTTTTTTACAAAGGTTGGAGAGTCAAATACCTTGGAGTGATTTTATTTCTTCTACACAATAAACAGCAATGTTTTGTCTCTCTGCATTGTTATATCCTAATTCCATTAGATCTGCAGATAAACCCACAGCCCTGACTGCCTCAGAGAAGGTTTTACTTTCTTCCAGCTGCTTGAAGCAGAACCTATTTGCAAACAAACAGGGAGTTGTTAACTGTGTCCCGTTAGAAACGCTGCTCACTGCAGTGAGGAAACTCCTCCAATTTATCTGTCTAAATGCAATTAAATGCTGCAAGACTCGCCATAACAAACTGCTAAATTGTCACTGTGATCTACTGAGAGAGACACCTCGAGTTATTGGGGGCAGTGTTCATTTCCTGCTGGCAGATAAGGGATCTGTGTTGCTGGCAGGTGTCAGTGGCTGTCAGTGCTGGGATGTGCACGGGCTCCAGAGCTGGGATGGGCTTGGGCTGCTGCTGCTGCTTGGCTGTGCTGCTCCAGGGCTGTATTTACATTTTCAGATGATACCTTAAGTTTTAGCTTTCATGTTTTTCAGATTCTGTGCTGCCCAGAGGTGCAGTTCTGAGCTCGCATTCAGTATCACTCAGCTCTTCACAGAGTATGCAGAAAAAACAAATCCTTTTGCTGCTGTACACCAAGGACAACTTTCAGGCCCAAAAGCACAAACAATGGTGGGCTGAAGGGAGGGACAAGGATGGGACCTCACAATCTGAAGCTGCAATTGGACAATTGAACCCCAATATGCAAATGGACCAAAACTTATAAACATGTAAGATCTCGTGACCAGTCGTCCATTTTTGTGACCATTCTTAGTCTATCTTGGTGTAGCCCTGGTCAAGCTCTTGTCCTGCCCAAGGTGTATCCTAAAGGCCTTTCAATAAATACCTGCTTTATTCTCTAGCTCTGTCCAGTCTCTCTTTCAGGTCATCCTTCCCAAGGCATCACAGCTTCCCCAAAAACTGCTTCAGGTTGTAACAGGTGGGGGTAATTCTTCAGGGGAAATGTGGAGTAGGAGGAGGAATTTTAAGGGGTGAAGTTTTGGCTTTGGTTGTTTTTGTCAGACAGGGCACAGTTCTGTTCACTGGCCATGGTGAAGGAATGAGCTGTGGTTTCACCATTTGGGGTCTGTCTGCAGGAGCTGGCAATCACAATGTCATTTTGTTTTCTTCACTCAAACTTGTGCTTTGTACAGAATATCTCCATTTCCACAGACCAGCACAACATTTGAATGGAAGGAGAGAAAAAAAATCTTTTTGTTGTTGAGTTAGCTGTAAACGCACCACAGGACAGTCCTTTCTTGTTGAGAACAGAAGCCTTGCTACCTGAATTTGGTCTCTCTCTAGCACTGAACTCTCACTTGTTTTACCTTTTTGCTTCTCATTCATTTTTTGAAATGAGAAGAGCCCACCAGAGGCTGTTTTCAACATTAATTACTTGGCATAATTTGAGATACTGAGAACTCCTGGTAGTCCAGACACTTTATTTTGGGCTGCTGTCCCTCTTATTGATTGGTGTTGCTTTTTCCTCACATGCTAGTTTAGTGGGGAAAACACACACCTTTTTTTCTTTCTGTCCTCTGCCATCCAAAGCATCTGGAAGCAGCTGCCTGTGTGCCAGGCCATTAAAGAGGGAAGTGGCTGTGCACTGCTGCACACGCACATTTCTTTCTGACACCTTTGGCTCCAGTGCTGTTGGAAGGCAATATTTTGGCTGCTGGAGCTGGTATTTACATCTAGAGCAGCACTGTCAGTTTGCTTCATGGCCTGGAGACGTGAGGCTGTCCATCCTCAGAGCCAGCACAAGTGGTGGAGAGCCCTTCTGCTCCTGCCCCTTGCAAAGGGATCTCTTTGCAGTGACTCATCCAGTCACAAAATCAAAATGTTTATGGTGTCTGTGCCTTGGCAAGGCCGTCTGCAGTGCCCCAAACACAAATCCATCACAGAGATTGTTGCAGAGCAGCCATGTGTATTAACTCTATTTATCAGATAATTAATTTTGGTAGCAGGGAGAAGGGATGACCATAATTTACAAAGCAGTTCGAGACCACGTGGAGGGAAGAACAACTCTGTAGTGTTGTGGGCTGCAAATGGGAATTTCAAACACACCTTAGTATCTCAGTGAATATACTAAATACATTAACCTTCTAACCAGAAAGTCATCTTTGTAACAGGGCAGTCCAGTTCATGTTTCTGGCAAGAAAGGAATAATTTCTTCCTGTATGTGTCTTTTCAGTAAAAGATGGAGTTAGGGTTTTTGCTGGGATTTTAAAAAATTTTAGTATCTTTTAGTTTTTAGATTTTTTTTTTAATCTTTTAGATTTTTTTAGTTTTAGTATAAATCTCAAGAGGTACTATTACTGGTTCTCTGGCAGCAGTCATGTCTTAATATTTTTTTCAACAATAAGGTATTTATAGGCCAGCAAAAAGATTAGAACAATTTTAAGCCACAAATTCTGCTTAGACTAGGAGATGTGGAAATAAACTGTCCCAGGCAGGGCCTGAACCCTGGAAATGTATAATCAGCCCCACTACTACTCCCTGGATGCATTTTGTTGCTGAATGCCCTGCCAGGCACTGCAAGATGACTTTACCTTGGTTTTCCTGCCCTTTGCTAGGACAGAAGGAGCATCACATTATCTGTATCTCCTCAGAGCACATGGAGTGCTTCTGCCTTCCAGCCCTCAGCAGCCATGCTGAGGCAGGGAAAATATTTTTTTTTTCCTTTTCCACTTTTATTCCTCTTTTATTCCTCTCTTTTCCCCTCTTTTTTTCCTCTCCTTTCCTCTCCTTTCCTCTCCTTTCCTCTCCTTTCCTCTCCTTTCCTCTCCTTTCCTCTCCTTTCCTCTCTTTTTTTCCTCTTTTTTTCTCTCTTTTTCCTCTTTTTTTGGCTACCTCTTTTTTTTCCTTCAGTGTTGTCAGACTGGGCACTTCCATTTGACAAAAAAACGTACAACATGCAAAATTTCACCAGTGTCTTTTCATAATTGGGGTGACCTCTTTTACCAATAGCTCAACAGAGAGCAGGTAATGTCTTTTAAAATTTATTCTCCTTCCCTGCCGTTTCCCTCCATTTTCTACAGTTCCTAGCTGGAGGGGAGAGAACCAAACTGAGCATTCACTTTTATTTTCCAGTTCAGCATCCCCTGCACTCCTGCAAGCAAAGTGCGGGTCACACTCCAAGCACCAGATAAATGGTTCCTTTTACCTCATCTCTGAGTGAAACAGTCCTGCCTGCTTTTTTTTCTGCTGTTACAACGTGTTTGGTGTTGTTCCATTTGCAGTATTTGTTGCAAGTTCTGCTCTGATGCTCCCCTGTGATCCTCTTGGCAATGTCTGCGAGTGGTGCTATTATAGCACAAGAGGGAAACAAGCAAAATTTCCTTTACTGCTTCAGGACCCTCTGCAGAAATGCCAATTCCTGCATTGTAACGTGGTGCATTGTTGGTTTGCCTTTTATTTTGCTTTATGTAGTTGCACTGCTGGTTGTGAGCAAGTTAAAGGAATCAAAGTTTACACCAAAGTTTGGTGATTTAGACTGAAAATTTGGCAGTGTCCTGGAAGCGAGACACTCTTACAAAATCATACCAGAATTTGAGCTGGTTAAAATGTGAGGTTTCAGGGTTTTTCAGAATACTTAATATTCTGTTTTTCAACTTTGTAGTAATTTTTTACAAGAGGTGGTTCAATATTTCGCCAGCTCATCTTTTGTGTTGTATCTTCTCCCACGTTGTTTTGAAAATCGTGATTGCCTTGCAGTGACCAGGTCACAGTTGCCTTTATCAGAGCAAAGTATCAGCTTTGAGCTGCAGTGAAGGGTTTGACACATCCAAAATCAAAAGACATGTCCATGGGAAAGGAGTGCAGGATGTTACTGCCATCGTGTTGGAAAAGGTGAGAACAAGGGGAACCATGTAAATTGTAAAACACATCACATTATTTTAATACCACACTTACAAACCCATGATTCAATTTTTAAAAATACCTAATTGGAGTACATTTTATTCCACAATATCTTCATTGAAGTTTGTATCGAATCAATGGAATTAGCAGAAATTTATTTTTTTTAGCAAATACCATTTTATCCAAGACCATACAAGCAAACAATGTATCCTAAGGGGGGAAGGCCCCTCAAGACAATCAAGTCCTTTTCAAAAGCTCCATGGGACTGATGCTAAACACACTTTCTATTCTTGCCAGCTCTTTCTCAATCAACCTCTACTGGGGGAGAGAGGGAAGAGCTGTTCTTTCCTAAAGCTCTTTCATGAGGCTCTGAAATCCAAGACACAATCAAGTCTTTATATCCTAATGAGGTGTGTGGTAGATGTCAACCTAAATAGATTAAAATGAATTGTTTATGTGCATATTTTTGAGATTGGCAGCTATCAATCAGAGATGGCATTTATTTTGCTAAGCATTGTTCCCCCAGAGACAGAACCAAATGGGGCAACTGGTTTGGGGCCCCTCAGTTTGGAGAGAAGATTGAGGGGAACATGGACCTTAGTTATGAACAGGACACTGATTTTAAAGAACATTTGTGTTCTTGGCCATTGCCAGTGAAGGGCTGTAGGTTTGTAGGTTGTTTACTCCCATGCCAACAACCCCACAGATCAGCTCTGGTCGTCACCAGAACCAGATTGTTACTTCTGAAGAACCAAATGAAATTTCAGTGATATGGACAAATAACTTTTGAGATTGGTTTGCAACAGGTTTAGCTTGTTTCCAGAGCCACTTAATCTCAGATTATCTAATATGAAAGATTAATTTTCTCAGCTTTTAGTTTCTCCCAGTATCCTATGTCCAAGTTTTCTGCAAGGAATGCAGATCTTAGGGTGTAATACTATCATGATGAATGCATGCATAATGTATTAAACCTATTCCTAGGCAAATACTGGCTGATATTTACCAACATTTGCTTTGTATCCAAGCCAGTCTTTTCAGCTCAATTTATATTGATCCTTCAGCCTGATTTCCACCTTTCCCCACCAGGTTTTTTTGAACCACTGACCTTTATTTTGTCCTCGGGAGCTGTAAGAATGACTGAAGTGATGCTGTTAGCTTGCTCTTTAGGAAGCTGATGGTGAGAGTGGCAGCTTTTACTTCAGGCTCACAGAAGCCTACAAGTGTGTAATTGATACTCCCATATTAGTTTAATCTCTCAGGTCAATTCCAAAAAGAAGGAGCAGTTAAACCAAACACTTTGTCACCCCTGAAATGAGAAGAGTGTACAACAGAAGCCTGTTGGTAGAACAGACCTCTCTGCTGCCTTTTAGGGGTTCTTATTTGAAATGAACATGGAAACACCAGCTTTCTATATAGAGAGAGAGAGCACACACGTTAAAATTTGATGTGGTTGAACACTGTCCCACTTGTGGGGTTGTCAGCAATTTTTAGCTGCACCCTGCAGAATGAGAAGGATCTTCTTGACAGGATAGCCCCTAAATCCCAAGGCTGCATTTCCTGCCTTGGAGGTGGGATTCTCTGATGTTGGCACACACCTTCCAAATTGGCACTGGTGGCTTTAAGGACTGTATGAAATATTAATGTGCACTGCAATTGGCACTGCCTGGTTACTCTTGGACCCCTGTCATGGTACAAGGTTTGAATCAGAATTACCTGAAGGCTGAACCACGACCTGTGAGACAAACTCCTCAAAACAATCCCATTTTGTTCAAAGAATGTGGTCCTTTAGTTTGAGGATGGTGGAATTCCGTCCATTTCCAGAGGGACTGTGCTTTTGTCTGGATTTGTTGTATCAGGAGATAGATGACTGCCTGTCAGTGTTTTGTGAGAACATAAAAATCACATCTTGGTTGGCATATTCTATATCCTTAGATCTACTCCAGAGGAAAGAGCAGGTCACAAAGAACATCCTGCTGGTTTTGAGCTGAGTCTCCAACCACGTAGTTGTCAGTTAACTGATGAAGAACCACACTCTGCAAGCACTATTTTGGGGTTTTTTTAATGAAGGGATAATTACCTTTTTCTCCTGGGAGCTGAAAATGTTGAGCATGTCAAATATTATGTTCAGTGCTTTAGAGGACTGGCTCTAAAGGTGGCATAAGTATATATTAAGGTTCATTTTAGGTGTAAAAACCCATGGAGAAAGGCTAAAATTCATGACACTGAGATGATAATCTCAGGCCCAAAACTGTCCTTCAGCACCTGCCTAACTTCTGCATCTTCTGAGGAAACTGGAAGCAGGGTCACACCTACAGACATGTATGTGGGTACATAAAGATACAGAAAGATGCAAAGCAAAATCTCACTGGATGTGTCACTCTATTGGTAAATGTTTTATTGTTTCAAATCTGGCTCTTGGACTTTGGCTCTTGCCTCAGCCTTTCTAAGCCCTGTCTAAAATAATCTTGTTTTGTGGTAGTGTTTTGAGATAACTTTCTGAGTTGTGTTTTCTCCTTGAAAGATATTATAATAATAACAATAACAACAACAATAATAAAAACTATTACTATTATTATAACTATTATTTTTTATTTTATCTTTATTTTATTTTTCATGCTATGAATTATTTCCTGCCAATCCTGAGGTGTTTTCTTCTTTGGAGCCCAGCAAGATTGATGGGCTTGTCGTCATTTGAGACTAATGCACAACTGTCAGTGCCACTTGCTCACTCAGGGATGAAGAGACCTTTAATAATGAAAAATGGTTAATAACAACAGCTTTTCATGTCTACTATCTGGAATTAAAAATCTCATGAAAGCTTTTACATGCTCGCAAATTGTGGTCGCTTAGTGCCTTTGTACTTTCACGTGCCAGAAATCTACCAGCTCTCCCCTTCATGCCTGCTGAACTCACAGTGGGCTGATATGGGAATGAAACTACAAAGATGGCTAGAGCTCCTCTAGCACTTGTTTAAAGATTAATTTTCATTTATATTACTCGGTGATTGTAATCTTTGTTTCAATTATAGTAACATGTTGATAATGTGATATCTGGCCATGGATATAAACCAAAATTTATGTATGTGTAAATTCGATAGGTAGATCTACCTCTTTAATCTGATGCAGAAATATTGCCATGGGTATTAGTGGTGTATAAAAACGTATTTCTGCAGAATTTGCAATGCAAATTAACGAATGGTATCACAATGCAGGTTTTTGGTCACCTCTTAGCCTGTACACAAAGTTATTTGTTGAGCCATAATGCTGGATGGGCTCAGCCTCTTTTGCCTGGGCTTGCAAATTTAGATCCAGGTAGCCAGGAAAAGTTCCCTGGTGCCTCTGTCAGTGCAGAACAGTGGCTGGGACCAGTCTGACCACAGCTGCAAGATCAGATGTTTCTGGAATCACTCTTGGATCTATTGGAGGGCTGAGCTGCAGCATCCAGAGGCTCTGCTGGATTAGCAGATAGAAACAGATCGCCTCTTTTCCAGGATGAGAATCCATTCCACTAAGCCCCACAGAATCCATCATACCTACCCTAAAAATAAACCCCTGGTGTATGGGAAGTTCAGTGAAAATTCATTTTACGATATTTTTCAAGAGAGCACCAATATATACCTCTGGTAGTAAATGAGAGCAGATATTCAGTTGAAGCAAAAGAGAAAATTACCACAGTTAACCTTAAACACACTGAACTTTTTTCATGTTGAAGTATTAGTGTGGATTAAGCACTCCAAGGAGTCTGTAGACATTTGGATGACATTCACAACTTCCTTGGGAGATTCCTGTCTGCACTGGAGAGGTGCCCAATGAGTGCCAATTAAATATTTACACCATCACAAACTATTGCACAGATACAGTGCTCACCACTAACATCTCAGAATTTGTCTGCAGGTGCTTCATTCTCTCCACAGTTATTTGCTAATTCAGACATAAGCACAAAAAAAATGGTGAGCAGAACAAATAGTATTTCAGACTACTAACAGCTGGAGGAGGACTGAGGACATTCATTCACTGATTGTGTCAGTGTAGGATGTGAATTTAGGCAAGCACCAGTGTCTCACCAGTCATGTTCAAACAAAAATAATGCAAGGTGTAAAAAGGGACTTTAAAGCCATTAAGTGATGTGTCCTTTCATGGTTTCTTCTCACTTTGCATTCGTAGTTAATGTAGTTGTAGTGAGAAGGATCTTTCTTTTAAGTTGCAGTTATTCTCGTGCTTAAAGGGTACAGCTTAATAAAACACAGCTTCTCTTTGAAATGTCTCTTGTCAAAACTAAACATTTGGAAATTTTCAAACAAATGTCAGATGAACTCACTGTAATTGGCACCAGTGTGTTGAATATAAAATGCATTACTGTTGTAGGATTTGTTTCACTTCAGCCCAATCTCTTGAAATGGATGTATTCTGCACAGTGAAAATGTTTGGTGGCAAGGAAAGTGATGAATGAACGTGACTGGTGGCAATAATTAAAATGTGTGAGTAAGTGTGTGTTCATTGTGCTGCTGTGTAAACTTTTCTCAGGTTGAATGGAATCAATTTGCATATATTTGGCTGAGCACTGATAAGTTTGGAGATTTTGTCATGTATTATTGCTGGTATAATAATTCATGTATTTAAGCAGCTGTTAGTACCTCTGGTTCTATGGACCAGGTAAGAAGTGCTCCACAGTGGGAGAGCTCAGGTCCATCTGCAGCGCCCAGAAAAGTGCACTTTTAAGTGGGTATGGGGTATGGAAAGAGTGCTAGAGGAGCAGGATGTGGCTAAGAAAAGGCTAAAAGAATCATAAAAGAATCAGAGTGGGAAGAAAACCAAAATAAATCAAACTAAACATAGAGAAAAGAAGACATAGCATCCCAGAGGCAGGGACATAAGAACTGAAATTAAATTAAATTGCTATAAAGTATTACACCAGGAATACCCCTACCTACTAGGCAAAAAAAAAATAGAAATGAGGCTTCAAGGAAGACCAGTGTTGGTGTGGAAAAAGAGAAACAGAAAGAAAAACAGATTGTCCTGAAAAGGAAACCTGTGGCATGAACACCTTCAAATATCTCCCCTGTTGTAACTCAGGGGTGAGACCATCTGTCCCTTCAGAATTCAGATTTTGGTTGGTTTTCTTTTTTTTTGTTTTTTTTTTTGTCTGAGAGGGGATGGAGGGAAATACCTGGAGACAGTGTAGTAAATACAGTGAGGTATGAATGAAAATTTCCTCTGTTGAGTAAAGGACTCAACAAAGGGTCTTTTTGCAGGGATGGGGAGGGGTTAAGATCTATTTGGTGTGTCTATTTGTGTTTGTTGTTTTGGAAAGTTGCAGTCCTGGTTGCTGTGCATTTGGAGGCTTTTGCCCAGCTGATGTGGGGAAGGCAGAGCAGAAATTCCCATTCTGCCCCCTCTGCTTCAGCTTGAGCATTTTTGTTGCTGGGCTGTTGTTGTGCTGCTGGGGTGAAATCTGTGCTGTGCCCAGGGCGTGGAAAGGCACCTCAGGGGAACTGGGCTCTCTGTGAGAGCCAGCCATGCTAAAGCTCAATGAATTTCACACTCCTCTTCAGTTCATCACTTGGTTCTCTCAGAATAATACAGGTTATGTGCACTCACATTAAAAAACCTCCTCTTTACCTTCTCTGTTTAGAAATATGTCAGCTGCTGACATCAATGTTTGAAGTCTTTGGTTGGAAAACCTGCCTTTACATGGTTCTCTTCTTGCTGGAAGACAATATCAAAGCTGCCACCTTACCCTCCTGCTCATTTCCTTCCAGTCAGTCAAATGATGAGTTAAAAAATATTCTTTTTCCTTGTATCTGGCTGTTTAAGTCAACCTCTACCTGTTCTTCCTACACAAAGCCAACACCATAAAAAGGCCTCCTGGCTAGGTGTGTGTACATTAACAGTTCAGTTTCCTAGATAATCTGATCTCTAAAAAACAATAAAATCTTGTACAATTTCTGAATATTTAGTTTAAACAATGTGCAACAAGGATCTGATGTTAAAAGCTTCTGGGAGTTTTGTTTAATCTAAAAAAAAAAGTGAGTAGTTTTTGGGAAAAAAATTTGCAATGGAAGCGTGACACAGCATTTCTACTCCTGGGATGAATTCTGGGTCTCATTTGCTGAAGTTGGTCACAAAATCAGTTTGTGCAGCTCAAAGCCAGCCCTGTCCTTTCCTGTACATCCATCAGGAGCAGGGCAGAAATGCTTCTTGCAGTCAAATCACTCCAAACAAGCATGCCCGGAGCAGACAGGATTACAGGGGTATTAGGAAGGGCAATCAATTTAATACTGATACTGTAAGAGCATCAGTATCATAGGGGTTTTTCCTCTTTGGGGTGTATTTCAACCCAGAATTTGAGTTTCTGGGGTTTGAATTCGTGAGGTTTCTCAGACTGCCTGGAAATCACTAACTTGATGGAAGCTCAAAACAAAGAGTAACTTCCATATATATATATATATATATATTTTCTCTCTGCTTTGAAATGAGGTTGTTTGTTCCCTCTTTACAATCCTGGGCGATTTAGAGGGCTGAGGAGAGGCAGATAGACAGCAGAATAATTAGTTTGCAGTGCATAAAGCATTCACACGGTGAAAGGAGGCAAATGAGCGCCTCAGGGAGGATGTGGGATGCACCTGAATTAGCCTGGGTGCCCGACGTGAATGACAAAGCTGACCCCAGGCTGGCACAGGGATATTAAACACCCATCCTCACGGAGAGCTCGGGTAGTCACACCGCAGTTTGCTCCAGTAAATCACCCGCTAAATGAGAAGCAAGCAGGTGAGCAGGATTTACACAGCCCTGCTATGTCATCCTTTTACACGAATAGGCACTTAGGACGTTTGCTGCGGTTACGTCTTGCTCCCCTGGGAGGCTGGAATCATTTTTTGTGGGGGTAGTTTAGTTCAGCTCCGAGGAGGTTTGTCTGTACCTTTGTTTTATGGCACAGCAAAAGCTGCTGATCTCCCTCAGCCTGTCTTGGCTTGCAAGCACTTGCTGGGGAACTGCGTGACACCTCTGTTTCCCCAGCAACTCCATCCATTCATTTAAATCTTTCTTATAAAGTAACTTTTGCTGTCTACCTTACGATAGAGAATTGTAAGGGAATTACAAAATCAATATACAAAACAAACACAAACTACATTTGGAGAGACCGCTGCCAAAACAATGCGAGTTTGTGTTCCTTATCTAAGAAAGATTTATTTTTTTGCATTGTTCACTTCTATTTTCCCTACAACTATTTCTTTATCCATCATATCAAACGTTGCAAAGGATGCTGAAGCTACTGAGGTGTGAGTTTATGCAAAAATATGATGGAGCTGTGTTATTTTCTTCATCCAGCTATGACTTAAATGTAGATCCCAGTTTTTGTAGTATATAAACTGCTTGGTGCATTTATATGGGTATTTTGGAAGTACAGAGAATATTTTGCAGAAGGGAATTCTGTATGAATTCTGTGTGGATGGACACAGTGCTGGGTGGAGATGCAGTCCCATCCAGCCAGGATGATTTACTCACTCAATCATTACATTAGAATTAGGAACATCCAAATCTATTGTGTTAGTGATTAACCAGAGGATAAATATTTCGATTCAGTGGTATTTGGTGGATGCACAGCTAAGTGCTCTGCCTTTGGCTCTGGTTTAGAAAACATTGGCATGGAGATGAGAGCAGTTTCCCCACAGTGATGAACTCCCACTGCCTGCCCAGTTTGATTCCTTAGCACTCTAAATAAAACTCCCAGGACTCTGGCAGAGTCTTGAAATTTCTTTGGAACTCAGGAAAACATGAAAAATAATGGGCACTAGCTTTTAATCTGTTGGAACAAACCCTTAAAAATCAAATCCTTTTGCTTTCCAGACTGTGACAAAGCCTCTTGGCTTGCAAGAGCTTTTCCAATCCATACCTTCATGGTGGCTCAGCCAGAACCAGGCTTTGAAGGTGTGTCTGATGCCTTCCCATGCTGAGGAGATCTCAGACTTTGTGTTGTCCATGTTTTCTTCCCAAAACCTGGGGAGGAGTGGTCAGAGCACAGCCATCTGCCCCAGGAGAAGTGGAGTTTTCAAATATTTCCAGTGTCAGCTACTTCTGCTCAGCCTTGTACAGGCACTTCCAAGGAGAGCAGTGAGGGCTGTGCTGAGCTGCTCTCCCTGGCAGGGAAAGCTGGGTTCTGTTGTTTCTGCAGCCCCTCTTTGCTTTGAAAGGATGAAAATTAAACTTGCAGGAGCGTATCAATGCTGAGAAAGTTGTGCACAGCCCTGTTGCCTGTGGTCTGCACAGGGGCCAATTTCACCCTGCCTTTCTTCATAGCCCAAGGCTGTCAGCTCCTTGCTTTCCCTGAGCCATGAGGATTCAAAGGAAAAGCAGGATAAAGAAAACTGCTTTGATTTTTTTTTTTTTTATTTTTGCTACCATCACCAAGCAGCATATAATTAGCCTTTCTTTTACATATTAAAGCTTGCCTGATGATGCAATATCCATTATAACTCTAAAAGCTTAATCTTAAACAGAGAAAAAAAAAAAAAAACAAACCCCAGAGGAGGATCATATGCCTGGAAATTAGCATAGGGTTTTTTCCTCTTTAGAGGAATGCCTGAGTGCATGGATGCTGAAAGGATGTGACTCACACAGAATGAGAACAAGTTGTTCCTCAGCCTCTTGATACAGTGCCTGGGATCTCAAATCAAGTCCAAGCCCTGGTTTGAAACTCCCTTGGAGGACCAATTATTAATTGGATGTGAACTACTTTTAATGAAGGAAGGACACCTCTTTTGGCGTTGTATTTATGTGAAAAAATTAAACAGTAGTTTTATATGAGCAGTAACAATCCAGGGCATGCAGCCATAATCCAGAGAAGTTTCCTGACTGCAGGATTCACAGCTGAGCCATGGCATGTGGAGGATCTGGGCTGCATGTGGCATCTCACACAGGGCTCACCACATCAGTCCTGTGATGCTGCTGCTGGGATTTTTTACAGAACTCTTCCCCCTCAGGCCAGGAGTATTTTGCCACGTTTATTCCCAGGAAAGACCAGATCCACCTGGTGATTCCTCTGTTCAGTGCATGTGGAGAATGAATAACTGGCTGGCCCTCAATCCCCCTTTCATCAGACCCAATTTTCCCCCACACTGGCTGTGCTGTCCATTTCACCTCTACATGAGCTCGTTAACCTCCCTCATTAGTGCAGTGTGGAGGTCTTGGCACCATCCCACTGGGGAATGGGGTCATGCAATTGTGACTCACTCCTGTGCAGCTGCTCTATTTAGTGGCTTTAACTATACCATGATTTCGGTTGGTTTTGCTTCAGTGCCAAGGCAGAAGCTTTTAGGAGAAGCCTCCTTGCATCCTGCACTGTTCTTTGGCAGGCAGAGCACTGACCACCAGCAGCTGTAATTGGCATAGAAAATTTGTCAAATAACTCTTGGTTAATTGTTGCTCTTTCTTAGAAAGCAGATTTTGCTGTTGGCTTTTTTTTTTTTTTTTCTTCTTCCCTCTTATTAACCTGCCAAAAAATGGCTTATAAAAAATAACATTTAGAACATCTCTTTGCTGGGCATAATAAGAAGCAATTTGAATTAGAGCACTGCTTGGAAAGAAGGAAAAAAAACCCCCACAACTTGGCCTTTGCCTTGTACTTTATACTGTTTTTTTCAGAAATGATAAACAAGCTACCTGGCTATTTAAATAATCTTTCATTCCAATAGCTAAGTCACTACCACAGCCTCATTATTTAACATTGACGGGAGTGTTTTGGAAAATCTCACTGCTCTTCTTACCCCTTGTTGTTCTATCTGAAAACCCTCTCACCAGTTGATTTTCTGTCTTTGCTTTTATGATTTAGCAAGTTTAATATTCTGCCCTATGCTTCCTGTGCCCTGGGTGTTCTCACAGAGTTGTTATAAAGAAGCTAAGCAAGGCTACATTAATAATTTGCTCCTCAGTAATTTTCCTGCAAGCACAAAGCTCTAAAACAATTATTTTTCAGCTGAAGGTCTTGGAAACTTCATTTGATTATCCAGCAAGCAAAGACCTGGTCTCAGGGTTGACTTGACATTCACCTTCTTCTCCCTATTCTCTGTAAGCTTTTGTAGCCACAAATTCACAGCTGCACCTGAACACATTCTGGTGTGTATTACACAGCACAGTTAATATCTGGTGTGTGTTTTCCTTCTCACCTGCTCCTCCTTGGAAAGGGAAGTGTGAGCTACAGTGCTCCTAGGTGGTTTTTTTGGTTGATTCATGCAATAGGAACATTTCCCTGAGTTTGTTTCACTCAAGTGAATGGTTTTGAAAAGGAGATGTTCAAGGGTCTGTAATTCCTGCGTCAAACTGAAGATGCTCAGCATCCCCCTATGTGGGTTTAATATTCCTTAGAACATTTTTTTCCCAAACAATGGAATCCTCAAACACAAGTAGTAATCTACAGACACCTTGGCCTCAGGTGAGTTGCAGGAATGGTATGTGTCAGGACAGAGCAGTGCTGGGGTGTTGCTGCCAGCTGGGTGGTCTCTGCAAGGCTCCACAGCTGTGCCAGTGAACCATTCTACTTGATTTATTCTGGTTGTTTGGAGAAAATATTCATAGAACCACACTGATAAAGGTATTTGCCCTCTAGTCTAATTAGGCTGGTGGGCACTGGTGGGCACAGATTCACACCCTGAGGTGGGTGGTCAGCTGGGGTTCTAGAAGGAGTTGGAATCTTTTTGGGAAAACAGAAGATTAACCTGATTTGATTGCAGTGGAAGCCAAAGGGTTTATTGCAGCTTTCAGGCTGGGTTTCCTCTGAACAGATCTTGCTGCCCAGGACCTTTGCACCACGTGCAGACCTGACAAGGTCTGAACTAAAGTCATCATCTGCACCATTGAGGGGGACAGGGAGCAACCCTTGTGTGTGCTGACATTTGTAGCCTTGGATTTCTTGAGTCTGTAATACCACAGAACTCTTCTCCAGGCAGCAGGACCCCTGAATCCTATTTCACTTTGGTCACAAAGGAAATTGGTCCAACCAATTTCATTATTTCCTCACTGAGAGTCAAATAGACCCCATATTAATTGTGACAGTGCTTCAAATTTTCCTTCTTTATTATATGCTGTATCATTCTTTCATGCCAGTTATTCTTTCTTTGGTCTGCCTCACTGCAGGAATTTATTAAGAATCCTTATAGCCCAGATTTAGACATGCTTAGGCATGATGATTTTTCATTTATTGTTGTAGAATGAACATTGCAGAGCAAGCAGGAGGCTAACCATTTAACACCAAGTGTCTTATTAATCAGCTTTTGTTTATTTAATTTAATAAGCAGCTTTTGATAGCTGTGAGAGTCTGGTTGTGTATTTAATTAGATCAGCACTTACTGCACGGGTCTGTGGAACATCTGACTTCAGCTTTCCTGATACTTTGCTACTATATAATGGCCTTTGGATGTCAACAAGTTTATTTCTTCTTCTTTTGTCTTTTTCATTTGAAAATGCAAGAAGTATTTTCTCAGTAAGATAATTTCAGCTCATTCCTGATTTTTGGGGGATATGTGTGGGGATAAAAAAGCCAGGGAACCACTGGCCTTTTGGCATTAAATACAGAGAAGCAAGTGCTGGAAATTCCTGTCTTTAAAGCCTGCCTGGTCCATTGGGAGGACATGGAACTTTCTTGCCATCCTCCTCTCCTGTTGAGTAAGTCCCAAACTACTTCAAAACCACAACTATGTGAGGTGGGGGCCAGAATCCCCCTCTGAGACCCCTCTCTCACAGTCCTCTGATCATATCTGCTATGGGTTTTCTCACATAATTGGTTTTAGAGCCATTTAAAACACTTCCCAACATGCACAGTGCTGCATTCCTCTACCTGGCACCTCAAACTTTGTCACCTTATGGATCTGGGGTCCAGCAGATGACTGTCACCCTGTGCTCCTCAAAATTCCCCAGGACAGAAAACAGACTTGGAGAGTAACAGGGCTCTGGGAAACCTTCCTGTACTTTCATTTGCATTTCATGTAATCACTGCTTATTTATTAAGTAATTAATCTGGTTTTATTTTTCTGAACTAGAAGAATGCCATATGGTTTTTTGTCTTCCATTAGTTCAATCATGTCACATTAGCAGGATGGGTTTGCATGTGCAGCCTGAAGTTCCAAGAGGCCTTGGGCAGTTTTTTCATGGATCCCACAGCTGAAGCTGAACCTGACTGTATTTAGTAAAAACTCAAGAATTCTCCTTAACAGCCAGTGCAACAGGGTTCAGAAAGATCTTAATAAACTGAGGACAAAGTATTACTGAAATAAATTCACATACATGTGAGTTCCATGGTATTCTTTTTCAAGCAACAAAACAAAAAAACCCAAACCTCTTCTATTATCACAGTAATCATATTGTTGCAGTTTTGCAGCACTATATTGACATGGAGACCATGTATTGAATTGACTATGTATATGTATGTATGTGCCTAATTTTATTCTCATAGCTGTGGGCTACAATACTTTGTTATGAAAGAATATTCAGGATTAAGTCTCTTAACTTCACAACTCCTCTAAGCATAAATTACTTAAATACTGCGGGGGCTGGGAGAGGAGTTTCAGAAAAGCAGATAGTTGTAATTGTCTTGGTGAAATCTATATTGACAACATTAGTGTTAACTATTTGAGAAACCCTTTGGGACAAAAAAGATTACTGTTTTCTGTAACTGTCAGATCCTAAAGTGCTCTGAGGAATACAGGGATGGACAGGACTGCAGAGTGACCACTGTCCTTGGCCCCCAGCGCTGCAGCCCCCTATGAGTAGCCCCTATTACACTATTCTGACACCTGAACAAGAAGATAAGTGAAGGACAGCTATTCAGTGCTGAAAAACACAAGACAACCCAGCCCAAAACAATAATAACAACAATAAAACCCCTGACAATAAAACACAATTTGTTTCATTTTCTATTAAAACTACCTAACAACCAAAATTGCATGCTTGGCAGAAAGCCAGGGGCAAGGTTCAATTTGTTTTTCAAAAACATGGGTATATAAGTAATTAACAAAGCAAGTTTTTAAACCCAATTTAAAAGAAAAAAGGGGGAGAGTTTTGGAGCACATAATCCAGCTTCCCTTTCAGTTTATTGCCACGCTTTCACTGGATTTTAGGGGCTGTTGAGTAGTTCAGTTGTAGTCATTAGGATCCTAATTCTCTTAGGTACTTATTAAGCACTGAATTGCTTGCTTGTGCCAGTTCTTAGTTAACACATTGTCCTGGAATGAAAAGGGGGAGAGTACAGATTGACATCTGAGTTATTCTTCCTATTGTGTTATCTGGAAGAGCAGCAAAATCAGCATTTTACAATATTTTCTTCTCTCTGCCCTATAATCAGCACGTAAGACCCTTTAAGAGTGATGGAGATGCCTCATCTAAATGGGAAAACTGAATCTTCTATTCCCCTGATTTTTTCACCCCTCCAGGAACAGGCATCCATAATTGATTCTTGGTACCCAGCTCCCTCTATTTCCAGATATCCAAAGGAAAAGACCACTGTGCTCAGGAGCAATGGAATGTTCCTTTATCCAGTAACAGTGGGACTTTGTTTCCAAATAGGATCTGAAACAAAGACCTTAAGCACAGTTGTAGGAGCCTCAGCTCTTCACTGTGAGTGGAAGGGGCTGTTGTGTGGAAGCAGCTGTGGAAACCCATTTTCCTGTGTCCATCAGCTCCAAGAATGGGCCATGTCTCACCTGCTATGCCCATAGAACCTATATGGACATCCAAACCCCATTTCTACTGCAAATAATGTCAAAAGGTCCATAGGTTAATTATCTCTGAAGCATTACAGCACCTTGGGGAGGCATAAGCACAAAATCAAAAGCTGCTGTGTGCATCAGACAGAGCAAGTACAGCAGTCATGTTTTGGGCACAGAAAGTGCCAAACTGGGAAGTGATCCCACTGCAGAGCCTTTGGAACCTTGGCTTTCCCAAAGAAAACCAAGTGGCCTTTTGCAAATTAACCTGAGATGGCTCCATGTTCTAATGGAAGAGCTGTTAGGCAGGGGTGTCAACAAGGGCTCTTTGACAGAAAAAAAAAATCCTGGATAAAAAGATGTCAAAAATAGTCCCTGGGGAGGAGAGGCAATCAAAAGGTCACGTTGGATGAGGAATCAGCTTTGTGCAGCAAAAGGTGACACCAAGCTCCCTGCATGGGATAACAGGCAGGAAATGATCCTGAAAAGAGCTGAGATTTGTTATCCTTTCGTGACCTGAAGTGGTGTTGGCATGAAGGAGCTATTAAAGGGTAGTGGAGGCAGAGGAAAGAGACTTCTTTTAAGTGAGAAATGAGTAATTTGAGGAATGAGCTGCCTTTTTTTTTTTCTTTTTTTCTTATTTAATTGCTTTTCTCTCTCTCTCTAGATATACCAGCTCTGAAAAATGTGCACTTTGGGCTTCTGGGAATTTATCAGCAATATTTCAAGTTTGTTTGTCTATTGTTTTTATAGACTTATCAGCAAAAAAATCATGGCAGAGGGAAAATCAGAAAATCTCTAATTGTGTGTAAATCATCCATGGGTATTTCACAATCTTATTTCCACAACACTAAATGCATGTATGTGCTTTATTTTTCATTGTGTTTATTTATTGGAAAGCTGTGTTATCAATAGAAAAGTCCTTTTCTAAATGCAGTCTTGCTGGAATTGTAATGTCATGTCTCTGACACTCTCAGTTCTGCCAGTGAGAGTATTTGTTGCTGCAATTTCCAAAAGTTAAGTCATAGTTGACAGTTTCCTGCCTTATTTCTGCCATGAGCTTTTTTCCCCACATCTGTATGGAACTCCTGTGAGAGCTTTGCCTGTCCTCTGCACCTTAGGAGCCCATCCTTGTTGCTGAACAATGTAAAACCCTCAAATTGCCTTCTCTCTTCTGGTGATACCCCCAAAATCACACCTCAGAGCACACCAAGGGCTGATCTAGCCTTCATTCTTCCCATCCTTCGTCTCATTTATTTATCTTATTCTTTAAAAACTTTTCATTCCCTCACACCTTGCTGTTGTTTCTCTCTTTTTCACATCTCTTCCTGCCCTCTCAAAGGCAAACCCTCATGTTTCACCCTCCCTCTGTCCCAGTGGTTGCTATCCCAGGGAAAAACACCCTCCTCATCTCCTCCTTTTTCCAGGGCAGTGGCTGGCAAACAGGTTTACACCAATTCACCCAAACCAGATAAAATGAATGTGCAGTTATTTTTGTTCCTAGCAGCTTATTTCAGTTTACATCAAAACTGCTCTTACACTCTGCCATGGTGAAGCAGCACAGAAAGGAGCATTTCTTTTTTTTTTTTATCATGTTGAAGAAGCCACCCAAGGTGTTTTGCTGACTGATCCCTGCTGGTTTTTGGATAAGGAGATGTGGGAGGTTGTGGACAGGATCTGAGGGCTGTGTTTCAACCCACAGCCTCTCCATTATTCCCTACTTCTGCCCCCAGGTTGTTTTCAGGTGAAGGAGGCACTTCCCTTCCACCCCAACGATCTCTCTGGTCTCACCACATTTTTTTCTCTTCTGTCTCTATTAAATAGAGTTTGTACCATTTGGGCTTTCTCACTCTGAGTGGACAGAATTTGTAAATGATGGATTTTCAGCTTGGTCTTCTCACAATTTCCCTCTTTTAGGAAGAGCATGGAATGAGCAGAGCAGTCCCTCATGGATGTTAATTGGGTCACCCTCCCCAGCACCTCTCCTGACCCATCTTTTCCACCTCAATTTGTGTGCCTGAGCTGGGCTGGCTTCCTCAGTATCTGTGCAAACATTAAAACATTTTATGAAAATAGCAGTGAATAATTCTGTTAGTTCCTCCTGGCTGGGGTTTCATTGCCTGTATTTTAAGCATAGCTCATTAAGGCTGTAGTTATTTTTTTTTTAGCTCTGTAGTTTAGTTTTCAGCTTAGACACCATCTAATGTTTATTTTTTTAACTTTAGTGTCCTACTGCTCTAATAGAGTTTTCCTGAGTTTCTAGAAACTGCTGAGGGTTTGACTCCATCAAGAACCAGGTTCTTACCCTTTTTATCTGTCTGATTTTCCTGTTATTTATGACTGTCAGTGGAACACAATGCCTTTATTTGTAGTGATAAAACATACATTTGTACCCCCAACTCAGCTGTGGGTTTTTTTGTAGCTTGAGAAGGTGATGGTTGTTTATCACATCCCTCAGACTGATGTAGAGGACAACCATTGTTTTGTCTTTAATTCTGGTTGTGAGGGGAGTATAGAAGACACCTTTAGGACAGGTGCTGGTTTGGGGAGGGGTGGATCACCCCAGCCAGGCCCCTGCTTGCAGAACCTCATCTGGATACCTCCATCAGCACTAAACACTCACTGCTTCACTGATCTGGTCTGCTGATCTTACTGCATGGAGGGGTTTAAAATAGGTATCATTGCCTTCAGCTTAATTAATTAAATTTTCTAATTGTGTTCTCTTTTTACTTCTGTAGGAAGTGATAACTGGTGACTTAATTGGGATAATTCAAGAAAAAAGAATCGCCTTGTTCTTATTGTTGGGTTGTGGAGTTTGTTTGTTTGTTTAAGGTTTTCCTCAATATAATTCCTAAACACTTAATTGCTTAGGACTGTGGGAAAGTTTCTGCCAAATGCAGCACAGGAGAGATGCTGAGGATCCTGGGTGATGTGGGTCAGGCCTGGTTCCCAACAGCCCTGCATCTGCTAATGCTGGACTTCAGTCCACTGCTGGGAACCCACATATTCACAGTCCTTTTAGGATTAAATTGCAGCATGAGGACCACTGGTCTTGTTAGTCTGATCCCAGTTTGTAATTACTTTATTGTTCCTCTGAAATGGATGTTGAACAGGAGGAAATAGGCCCATCAGGTGTGTTATGATCACAGGGTGTGCACCACAAACCAAACTTTGTAGTTTGTTTAGCAGATCAAAATACAACAGGAAGATCCATCTAAACATCATCACGTCTCTAAGTATGGACCCATTTCCCAGAGATGTTTCATGAATGGTAATTGCTATTTTGGGAACGGGCCATTGAGAGTTTGTGGATATTTGGCAGTGACTGGACCCAAGAGGCTGCAGGGCTTTTCTACAGTGGGCAGGTTAACTGGTGTAATTACACCTGTGCAATTACACACCTCTAATTGACCCAGCACAAATACCCCATGGCTATCAGAATGAGGGTTCCTATTTGTTTATCATGCCTCCATGGTGACATGTTTTGGGGGAAAGGCAGCACACTGTGGCAGGAATGATCTCTCCTACCAGAGTGGTGGACCTCAGGCTGTGCCAGGGGTTTTCCATCCCCTGCTGTCCCCACAGCCACGTGGATTTATGTCCCAGCACCATCCTAAAATAAAGAGGGCTGTGTTGTATGGAATTATTTGGCCTGTGCTCCAGCCAGCTCTGTTATCCCTCTATTCTGCAGGGTGACAGAAAGGAGCTATCTAGCTTTTTTGCCTTTTTTTTTTTTTTTTTTCTTTTTTTTTTTTTGGTCTTTTTTTTTGGTCTTTTTTTGGTAACACAGATTCTGAAAAGAGCACCATGTGCTTTCAGCAGGATGATACTGCAGGGTAGCATCAAATCACCTCAAAAAGGTGGCATGGGCCTCTTTTGAGGGATGCAAGAGACACATCCCCAGTGAACAGTGCCTTTCAGAGCTTTACTTTGAGGCTGGGTGAGGAGAAGGGTAGAGGAGGCAATGCAGGCAAAGGGGGGAATTAATTTACTGGAACTTCTGTGCAAGGTGCAGTTTGAAGCATTAGGAGTCCTTGTGTAACCACTGTTGTTTGAAGAGACAAATCTCTAATTTTGGAGTTATGTGTGTTCAGGACAAAGAAATGTTGGCTCTTTCTGCAAGTCAGCATCAATAGCCAGCTGGAACTTATATAAAAATGTTTCTCTTTGGATTTGCAATTATTTTTTGATTAAATAAAAGAGAGGGACCTCATTTTGTTTTAAGTACACATTCTGCAATATTTCTGATACTGTGGGAAAGAGCACACCGTGCACTTACAAATTACTGCTCAGTAATTAACTTCTTTGATCCTAAAAGTGAAAACAGCCCACCTGTGCTACAAGATGGCTTGCAGAGTCTTTTTTCTAAAGACTTTTGCTGAAAAAGCCTATTCTCACTGCTGTGTTATGCAAACAAATGATTTTTTTTTTCATTTAGAAGAAGTGAAGTATGAGTTCTTTTTCTTTTCCTGGCTTGCTAAAAATATGTGATAACAAGTTGACTTCTGTGGGAGTTCTGCATGGGTAAAATCTGAAGGATCAGTCCCCATATTGTATGTGATTTTGCCCTAGTAATTATTCTTCACTTGAACAGCTTCTCCATGGCAACTGCTTCAAGAAAGTCTTGTATCTTCACCTATTTTTAAAAAAAGGACTTATTAAGATGTGTGTTTAAAATTTTTTCACCCTAAAAAGAGAAACAGAAAAAGAATCAGACACAAGCAGAAACATATGGAATTTCGCCCAAAAAGCCCTTCCTTCCATGCACATCCCCACCTTTTCTCTGTGCTAGGGGTAAAAAAGAAAAACCAAACTTTCAGCAATTAAAAATAAATTCATTAGCTTGCCTTTCCCTGTCCCCTTCCTGAGCCTCTGAGACATTGTGATGCTGGCTTGATCAATCATCCCACACCCACCCTGGCAGTTTCCTAGCACAAACTTTCCTCTTCCCTCTATTTTCCAGCCACAGTCTGCTCTCAGTCTGGCAGTTAATTGTACCCCTGCTCCAGTCCCACAGCTGTATTCTTGTCAGAAAGCTCAGCTGAAGGTCAGGACCTCTTGGTTTGTAGCCTCTTGCTATAAAGCAAAGGGAGCAAAATATTCTGTGGCTGGGTATTCTCTTTCTTACTGGGCTCAGCTGGGTCACTGGTGGTGCCTCTGTGTGGAGTTCTACTCCTGAAACAGGAAATTCTCTAATGTTTTGCCAGAGACTAGAAAACACATCTGTTGTCAACAATGCAACACTCACGAAAAAGAATCCATTTACTTTAAATTTATTTTCTGTTTTCATTTCTGTATGGCAACTGTGCTCTCTAATAAAGCTCCAAGAGCAAGGAAGTATCTCTTTCTAGGAGGTCACTGTCTTCTCAAACAACACATCCTTTAGAAAGGTTTTTTTTCCTTGATTCATTTCCAAATGTGGAGTTATTGTTGTGTGCTGGGTGTTGTATTTTGTGTTCAGCTCCTTATGCTGTGACAGGTTTTAAAAGCTAATAGGGTAAAATGGGGTCCCTCTCCTTTGTGCTGGCCTCATGAATATGGACATTTACCTGCCCTGGTGACATGATTTCTGTCACACTCCTGACTGACAGTCTTGCTGGCAGGTTTTCACCCATGGCTTTCTTAAACTGAGATATATACCTATATAAAATATATATATACAGCCATATATACACATATAGATGTGTATGCACAATATATAAACACCTGAAATCCCACATAGTGTGGCACACAGAATATATGATCTAATTGGCCTCAGGAGGGTTGCAGCACTGGGAGAACTGTTTTATCATTTCTAGGGTTGGCTCTGAGAGTTTTTGCAGGTTATGTCTGATTTTTAAATCACTGTTCTTGTGATGATCATCAGCCACTGATGATTTTTTTCTGTTTTTTGGCACAACCAGTCTGACTGGTTCAAAAGGTGTGTGAATTTGGCACTTGGGGATATGGTTTGGAGGTGAACATGGCAGTGCTGGGTTAACAGTTGGACTCAAGTGATCTTAGAGGTCTTTTCCACCTTAGTGATTTTGTGACTGAGACTGTCTGAGTTTTGCCTTCTGTACCTGCTCCCCCTGTGGTTGTGTGCTGCTCCCATCCTCCCAGCAAAGCACACTGCTGTTAGAGATCCAGTCTCTATTATGACCCAATAAAGAGTTTTATCTGCAGAACTAAGATGACAACAAACCGTGGCAGGAGCTAGGAAGAGTTTGCTGGAGGATGAGAACATAATAAACCAGCTTTCTCATTTAACCTGATTTATCACTGTACCCTGAGCCACAACACTCGTGCAAGCCAGCAGGTGCTGCTCAGTTTTGTTCTTTTCTTTGCAACTCTGTGTTGAGGAGAGGACTCATCAGGCAGTGTCCCTGAGTCTGCTGGAGCACAATAAAACATTGCCTGGTGCTGTTTCCTGACAATCACAGCAGAGAGGGTGGTTAATAAAGCTAAACCAGTGTTGTTCAGTCAAAATGTTGACAGCCATTTTGCAGTTGCCATCTTGGCTCTGGCATCTTGGGAAACAGCCCAATAATCAACGTTGCAGTGGAGATTTTAACTGTCTGCCAGTTCTGAGGAGCACCAGAACAGCACCCAAACTCACTGGATGGAGCAGAGGTGCCTCAGATGGGCTGGACATCAGGCACTGGAGAGCAGCTGTCATGTTTGATACAGTGCCATCAGATGGAAGAAACTCCAACAGAATCTTAAACAGGATGCGTCCATTAAGTTTTCATTATACATGTTTGGCTTGAACAGTTACAACAAGGATTTAATTGTCTTTTGTTGACATTTAAAAAATTAAGCCAGCAATTAGAAAATGAAATAAGCATAACTAGCAGTGAGAAATCTAGGGTTGTTTTTTAATATGTCTTGGCTGTAATAATTGTTAAATAGTGATTAATGGTATGCTGTCAGTCAGGTTAGGAGAATAATTTTGCTCTAAAAAGCTGCAAGACAAAATTTCTTGTTACCCTCGGTTCTGCACTACCTGTTTTGTCACTTAGTCTAATACCAGAGTAATTAATTCCAAAGAGCTATCTCTGAAAAACAAATAGCCCTGGCTTCCTGCTGAACATGATAGATATCACTCCACAGGGAGGCTAAAAAATAAACAATAGTTTATATATATCACAGAAAATTCGACTTTTTAATTGAGAAGTATCTAAATTCTCCAAACACTCTCTGATAAGTGATTTCATATGTTAAATCTATGGGTAAAAAATGGGTGTGATTTGGTAAAATTCTTCAATGGTTGCACAATTTTTTTGGTTAAAACAACCCAAAAATTACAGAGGGTTCTCTGCAATGTTCACCTTATTGCTTAGCTTTTAAAAATAATAAACAGAATGCAAACCTTAATGGTTTAATGTGGTTCTGTGGACCAACGTGAAAGGAATATTGGTGTCTTGTGGACCACCAGGGACAGGTGAGACAGCACTTGGGATCCTTGCTGGTGGGATTCCTGTGGTCCATGGAATGCTGCTGCTGACAGTGCAGAATTTCCATGGGCAAAGCATTTCAGCAAAAATCAGCTTCCTCTCATTGCCAAGAGGGAAACCTTTCTGCAACAGCAATAAAATGATCGATGGTACTGTTTTTTCATTACAGCTAAGTCTTAAAACATCCACTTATCCCATTTGTCTGTCCCATGCAGATTTTAGACAAAGTGACATCTTCTCCATGAGTCTCCTGAGCTTGCTGCTCTCCCTGAGGCAGGGCTCCTCAGTGCTTGTATTTTCCTCAGGACACCCATCTCTTTGCCTGTGTAAGTAGGATGGTGAATAAAGTGTTCTTTTGTGGGGAATTCAGCAAGTTTATTGTTTCATAAAAAACAAAGCATGAAGCAGAGGGTCACACGTGAATGCTGGAGAGAAGGGTAAGTGTTGCACAGTCTGCATCACTGGCTGAATTACACCCATCTGGGCAGGGTCCTGAGGAACAGGGGACATGGAATTATGGACAACCTGTGCATTGTGCAAGGATTAATGTCAGATATTTAGGACTGACAGCAGCTTGGATAGTGCTTTGTAAGGCTTTTTTGACTTTGCAACTTTAGCACTTGTCTCCGCCCTTTTATTTATGAAAGAATATCTTTAGACACCTTCCAGCAACTTTTCTAACATAAATTCTTCTAATCAAAACCTTTTCCATCCAAACTAGACCTGATGTCCCACTGTATTACGGGAATTACCATTCCTGATTTCAGCTGACACCAAGGTGTGTGTATCCAAATACTGAAGAAAGAATTGTGCATCATATCAGAACAGGGCACAAGGGAGAAGGAGAACAGGACATAATATCCACAGCTAGAGGCCAAAAGAGCAAAGGCTGTCATCCCTTCCTGTCTCCCAGATAACAATATACAGCACCTGTTCCCCAGGTTTCTGCTTAGTTTTCCCTGCTCTCCTCTCTAAGCTGTTCATATTTGAAACATACATCTGCCTGGAAGGTGGTATTAAGATAATATCATAGAACCACAGAATAGTTGGTGTTGGAAGGGACCTTTAAAGGTCATCTTGTCATAATATGGTACGTGTGTCTCTGTCAGCTGTTCAGCAGCAAGGGATATCACAATGTAGGTGGCTAAAGCTGTTTTTGTACCATACCAGGTCATCTTGTTATCACAATTACCATGTAGCCAACCAGGTATTAGGTCTCTCCTCTTCCTGCTCTTATTACAAATTAATGACACCAGGACACCAAACTAGATGGGAAAAACTCAGAAGTCCAGTTTAAAATTTAAATCTTTTAAAGAAATAGACCAAAAAAAGAGAGAGGAAAATAGAGCTTTACAAGTGTTAATATCCTCTAAACTTAAAAATGTCACCTAAAGGTGGTAAAGTTAGCACATGTTCCTGTCAGATTCCATTTCTGGACTGGGCAGATTACAGCTCAATGTTTTTCTCAAGGAATATTTGTTTAAACTCCATCAAAATCCAATTATGTAAAATCTGCTGTCTACATATTATTTTTTATTTTTTGATTTGTATCTCGTGCCTAGATTTAGGTAGCATTTAAGTTGAGTTCTGTCACATATTAAGCAGTTAAAATGGAGTCTAATTTTCAGGATCTATTAGTATGCAAAAGGAGTCATGGCACTTATCTTGCAGACTCATGCTTTTGAGATATAAATGTAAAGAAATTTGATTTGCTGGGCTGGAGTTTCAGGTCATGCTGAATTTATGCCTGTGCAGACTTTTCTGAGGGAAAGAGTCTTTGCTTACATCTTACAAGGGATATGAGGTAACGGACTTTTGCACTGAGACGTTTATACTTCCAGAAAAGCTTTTACTGACCAAGAGCAATGCCCAGCCACTCCTGTGGTTTAGATAAAATTAATTGGTAAAGAGGCATTCCACATTCCACTGAAAATGGAAATACAGTGCTTTGATAACTTTAGGGACTTCTTTCCTTCCTAGAATTGACCATTTGAACATGCTGAAGGAAGAGATACAGTCCTGTTGATGCATTGAAATAAATCTCAGGGAAAATACATTAGCAGGCAGGGTATGTAGTTGTGGATGTGGGCTAAATCAGATGGCTGTGATTATAGATATGGAAGAGAAATCCATGATGTGAATTCTACATGTATCTGAGTGTGCAAAATAAATCTTGACAAAATAACAGTGGAAGGATTATGCTGTGTATGCTGTGAAGTCAGAGTTGAAAAATAGTCCTGTGAGCTGCCTCCTTTTGAGTTAATGAGGACATAGAAATTTCTGTAACATATAGAAAATCAGGACTCTGTAATGTGTTCATTATCCTCCCAATAAAGATTATCCTGGACATAGAAATGGAATATAAGTTAGCTTTATGGGGGAAATATCGACTAGACAGGCTGCTAACACGGAGATGGATTTTATTATTTAGAAAGGCAGAATATTAGGATACATGAGCGTTTCTTTTTTTAACAGAGATGCTATGCTGTCAGCAGTGAAATATTACTGCAGGAGAGTTTTCTTTTTATACACAGTGGTAAGAAGTATGGCTTCCTTTCTCGGCACTTCAGCCACAGATGCTATCGGCGAGACCATCTGTGGTGACAGATTTGTGTTATATCACTTGGAAACTCAGAGAAGCTGGTAAAGCCTCCTACTACAGGATATAAGTAGCTCCTGCTAAGGCTGGGATGTATTACTGGGCTGTCTTTCTTCGGGGGGCAGAGCAGTGGGAGGATTGTGTGGATAGAGGCTCACAATAGCTTTCAATCACCTCCCCACCCAGCCTTGGAGTGCTGGTGTGGATCTGCTGGGGCAGCATCTACACAAAGCTCCTTCCTCTGAGTCCCACAGGATAGATCTGAGCTCTTCTTGCTCTCTGTGAGGCACGTGCAGACCAGTCTGGTCTGGGGGTGTCAAAGGGGACACTCTGACCTCAGGGGGAGTCTGTGTAAGTGGTGATACCAGGCTGTCCTGTGGCCTGGATCTCCTCTGGGGAATGACTGCAGAAAGCACCATGTCCCCTCAAAATACCTCCTCAATATTACATTGTCCTAAAGGTAGTGACTCTTTGGCTCATGGTGGGCTTCTTCTTGCTCAGTCATAATTTTTTCTTCTCCTGATCTTTGAAAAGATTTTAATTGGTGTTCTGGGATTTCTTAGACTGTGTTGGATGGGGGTTGGAGAGCCCTGGTCTCCAAGATGATGGAAGATGTCCCTGCCTGTGACAGTGAGGCTGGAAGTAGATAATCTTTTGGGCTGCTTTGAACCCAAACCATTGTGTGATTCCCTGACTCCCAGGATGACAAGTTCTCATGAGCACTGATGTTAGCAAGTGGCCATGGTGACCTTGCCACCATTTGGGCACAGCTAAGACAAAAGCCATGGCACCACACAGGGCCAGCTGCCTGCACCAGGGACAGGTTTTCAGCCATGGGTAGGCAATAAAGGAATGTTGATGGCACAGGGCATCCCACAGCATCTCTGTGAGAAACTGCTGTTTTGGCAAAAGCATTGCAGAAACCCTGGTTGAGCCAAGAGTGGGAACCTCCAGTCTTCACATCTGTGACTGTTGAAAGTATTTGGAGATGTGTTAGATTGGAAAGATATTCATGTCTGCTAAACATTAAAAACAAAAAAAAGTGGGTTTAGCCTGAGAAGCAGTTTTTGCTGCTGGTAACATTGTAATAGCCCTGCCCTATGTTCAGAATCAGTAGGGCATGCCCAGAGACCAAATGACCACACAGGTAATTCAACACTATGGAAGCTCTGCAAATACCTTGAACTGAGATTTACATGTTCCTCAGCCCCTCATTTCTCATCTCAAGTTCTAACAAGTAACAAAAGAGCTTAAAGAGTTGAGCACTTTCACAGGAGTTGACATTCCATGACCTCAAGTTCCCCACCTACAAAAGAGAAAAGATCATCCATTTGGTCATGTGGAGTAATGGCCATGGTTTCTTTCAGTAATAGAACCCATAAAACAACCAAAAATAAAACTGTGGCATTTTACAAAACCTAAGTGATAACAAACACCTACTTGTCAGTATAAATTTGTAAAATTGTCCTTCCATTCTTTTAAAATAAAATCCTGCTGATAGCTTATACTTTAAAGGCAGCAGAGAGACTTTCCAGCAGACGATCTGAGGAATTTTTTTTTATCTTTGTCTTTGGAAATTTGGACTTGCTGTATTTTCTCCACAATAATTTTGCAGAGGGAAATCATAGCAGTGTTTCTCTGGGTGCTGTTCCTGCATGCAGCACAGCCACCTAAAATTTTCCAGTTGGTAAGATAAATATTGAAAGAGTCATCAAATGAACAGCTCTCTTTTTGTGAAGTCAAGTATTTCCTAAAGGATAAATTGTCAATCAGTTCAGTCCCTAGCTGGAAGACACAGCTGATGTATCTTCCTTGTAGTAGCTTTTCTTCTCTTTATTCTTTTCTTTACTCTTTCTCCTCCTTTCATTCTTCTGTGTTTGGACTCTTGTTTTACATAGAGTCATGCATCCAGAGCAGCTGGATTGATTGCAGGGGTTACTGCATGTTTGGCATCTATGATTGTCACTGCCTCTGAGCAAATTCTCCACTCAAGTTCTCTTCTTCCTTGCTTTTAAAAACATGAACTACCCATCTATTTAAAGTCATCCATTTTAAAGCAAAATGGAACCAACAGTAAAGACTGCTGCATGTAATTATTTTCAATTTTTTTTACATTCCAAAAGTATTGTCTACAATGATTGTGTTTAAAAAGAAGAAGCTGTGATTGGTTTTACTTCAGTATCAGTGGTGGCCCTTTAACTGGACTCTTTTTCATGAGGCATTTGTCAGGAGGGTTCTAATTTGTATACACATGGTAGGATCAAGCTAAGCTGATGATCTGCAGTTTTAATAATTGTTTCTTCTTGTTTATTGTTTATTTGGGCCTTTTCAGTCTTCAATACAATAATTTGATGCAGCCCTCCAAAATTCTGCCTTAGCAGGTTGCTGGTGGCTGTGTTTTGTTTCTCTGGCCATTGGCAGGGTACAGAATGATGGGGGATTGCAGGGGGCCTGTCTTTGTCTCCAAAGCTGAGCACTGGTCCGTACACACAATGATATTTTCTCCCCCAGTGACTCTTCATACAGCTGAGATCAGTGCTGGAATCCAGCTTCTCCTTCTCTCTCTGGCTGCTGCCTGGGTAATTTACAGCCCTGGTGAAACAATGCTGTGAGGGTGTTACAAACAGTTAGAGGAGCAGGGACGGGAACCATGAGCTGTTGTCATCTGAACAGCATCACCCAGCCTGGGTGTGCTGCCTCTGGGCAGCTGCTGGTTAAATTCCTGCTCAGAGCAGGCTGCTCAGGAGCCTCTCTGGGCAAGGTCTGAGTGACACAGGTACCATGAGCTCCTAACAAGGTTTGTGGGTGAAATGAACTTTAAATGTAGACAGGAGTTATTGCCATAGAAAAAATCCTGGCAATGAAAAGAGAGATGATCACTATGCCACAAGTATAAACCAAAGAAAAGCAAAATCTTCAGCACAAAGTCTGTCCTTTGTTATGTTCTTGTCATGTCCTTGAAGCCTGGAAATCCACCCCATGGATAACTGGGGTCAGAACCCAGCTCTGCATCAGTCATACAATGATTCTTCTGTAAAGAATAATACTTTATTAACAATATGTTTAAGTTATGTCAGCTATCATCCATTCATGAACTTTTATTGACAGCTAAATAGAACCTGAATGATTTGAGCTTTTGGCTGTCATGCAGGGGGGCATTTGCTTTCAGGTCTGCCTTAACCTGCAAGTATGTAATTTGTTTCATTTATGGTGCTGCATAGGAAATGAACCTGGGTCTGTAGTGCTCAAAGGCAAATGCAGTAATCATCTGCATGACTTGATTCCTTATTCCAGTAATATGAAAATTGTCAATTATGGATGAATTATGGGTGTTACTGATACCTGTAATTTGGTTCTGCAATTTTGTAAACATATGCAGCTGCATTTAATTGTATTTCACTAGTCATGTAATTCATTAAGGTACACCTGCAGTCACCTAAGATACAGATATTAATGAACTGAAACGCTGTCTTTCATTGCCTACTATTTGTATTGGCATTCCTTACAACTGTTTGTTTTTATTCACATATCTGTGTATCTGAGATGCATATATGAAAAAAAAAATTAAATGATTGTGAAATAAACAGACAGCATAGCTAGGTGCTAGATTTTTAACTTCTGAAAGTGCTTGCTAAATAATTAATTTAAACAATTGCTTTTCCATGCAAAACCCAAGACTGGAGGAAAGCTGTGGAATCGACTTTTGCAGCAGTTATTGTGGCAAAGATGAATCATTAGATAACTGATTCCAGGGATGTGAGCTGCTGAAGCCCTTACTCTGTATTTCCATGCTCCAGTGGTGATGGATGTTGTTCAGCTCTGCCCAAATACAGTACCTTTACCTTTTAACTTCCAGTCCAATCTCTTGGAGATGTTATCTTCAGATTTGGGAATACATTTATGAAGTAGGCATTTTATTTTGAACAAATATGTGTTTATTATTCACAGCCTGTTCCTTCTCTGCTGCTGCTGGATATTCCTTTCATTTGGATTAATGCAAAAACCAAGTAGATTTATTAGCTATGGAACCAGTCCTTGGGTCAATGGATTTTGGAGAATGTGCAAGTGGAACACTGGGAATCCAACCGTACCCCAAATTTGATTATTTCCTTCTTTCAGCATTTCTCATTTGGCCTATTATTACCAGGTAAAAAAAAATGTTTTTGTGGAAGAATCTTATGCCTTCAGCAGGTCTGGGGCAAACTCTGTCTCCATAGGGAATTGTCCAGACTTTGCAGAGGATAAAGATGGAAAAGGAGGTGACAGAGAGATGCTGTCCCTGGGAACGTTGCTCCGTGGCTGCTGTCTGTATGGGAGCACATGGGGAAGAGTGATGAGCCCATTAGCTGTGAGCTGCTTAGGGAAACACAAACCTCTCCATCAGGACAGCAGACATGCTCTGATCTCCTCTCAGTGCTGGTCTCAGCCTGTTCCTGCTCTCTCCATCAGCTGCCTCTTGTCTCTGACAAAGCACCACAGTCAGGGACCTTCTTCCATCCTTCCTTTCTCCTTGAAAAGAGTTTTGTTTCCCTCATCCCCTATGCTTTTCCTCAAAGGGTTACTCCCATTTAATTATAAATGGGAAAACCCTCCCTTTTATATCTGTCACAGATATAAAAGAAGCCACATCAGTAGAGTTAAAAAGCATAGTAACTAAACAGAATAAGGTTATTGAATCCAGGAGAGATGTAGGCTTGCTTACCTGAGGTTACAAATGTTGCAGTTTCCATCCCTGAATCAAAGGTATTGTATTTCTTGAGAAAACTCTCTTTTCCTTAATGAACCTGCTGGTGGATTGAGGATCATTCCTGGAAACAACTTTAACTTGCATATTCTCTTTTCAATGAATTTTTTTTTTTTGGTCAGGAAAGTTTTCCAATCTCTGGTTTATTGGAATACTCTTCCTGACTGACAGAAAGTTCTTCCTCTGCCCTGTAATATAGGTCCTGGGACAAAAATAGAGTGAATCCTCTCCATACATCTTGACATTTTCAAGAATGTGTAAAGTTTCTGCTGCAGGTTGGGGGGGAAGGGTGTCAGTTCCGCATTTCAGAAGTTTCTGTGATCTGTGTGTGTATGATGACATTATGTCAGGAAATACTTTCTGTCCTTATGAGATTTTGTGATAGATGCTTTTGCAGTCACAATATTTGTCACAAAATGGACTAATCCCGTCGTTCAGATGAGGTACTTTGTGGCTTGGCATCATTTAACAGCACAGTGATGGTTATTGTAAGAGCAGGCTAAATATTCTTCAGCCTATCTAGGATATTAAGTTCTACCAAGCATCACACCTCCATTTCTGGAGGTGCTTTACAGACACAGTTTCCAGCTAGGAAAATGTCAAGCAAGAAGATGAATTGGAACTTGAATAGCAGGACTTGCATAAGGTGACACGGGCTCCTCAAATGAAAGAGGCAGATAACAGGGCAGATGCCTTCAATTAGAAGGAATTAAAGATTTATGTTGTAAATAACTTGGGGAAAAAAAAAAAAACACAGGAAAGAATAATCCGATTATGTCTGTTCTGACATCTGTGCAACTGCTGAAGTGTCCAAAGGCAGGAACATTTGCATGGGAACAATCAAAGAACTCGTGCTCTTCTTATGCTGGAATCTAAAAACAGATGAAAAAGTTAATTGCATTTTTCTTCTCTTTCTTCGTTATGCCCATTAAGAACATTGCAGACAACTGAAGGAGCAAGTAAAGGGAAAAGGAAAATAAACTGTCATTTTTGGGAAGAGGGCTGGGAGATGAGGAAAGGTGGATAGTAGTTTGCTGTACATCAGATTGGGGATGGCCTTATTTACTAGGGAATTCTGTTCAGAAACTTGAGTTAATGTGACAACTTGGCTGTTCTGTTATTCTATTCTACTGACTGTATTGAAATTAGGGATTGAAGAACAATTGAAATGCAGGAAAATGTTAACAGTAGGCTACATTTTGCAATCACTTTGTTCAAGCTGTGCTTTCCAAGGAAGTATAAAACAGATGAAGCATAGTTCCATTAAATTAACGTGTTGGTTGAGGCATTTCAAAGTCCTTCTTCTGTGTAATAACAGGATTTGTGAGGAAAATGAGATGCCCTAGTTCCAGAAGTTCGTTCATTTACCAGGCTTTGCACTTCAGCCAGCTCCAGTTACAGTTATTCTCTTTGTTAGACTCAGGTAAGATCTCCTCCAAAGTTTGGCTTTCACTGGACTTTGGAGCTCTTGGCACTACTGACATCTTACCCACTTCACTGTGTGAGGAAACAAGATTTAGCCTTCATCTCTGCCTACACTCTTCACTTGAAGTTTCCATTAAATGGAAGGCTCTTCCAAGCCACATAGGTACCTGGATTTGAGATAAAACATCTCAGTCATTAAATGGATCCTTGTCTTGCTGCATTTCATGCAGTGTTGGGAATGGCTCAATTAGTTTTGAATTTGCAAACGCATTGATCTTCTGCTCCTTTTCCCTCTGCCAAGAAATGGATGCTGGTTATGACAGCACCTATCTTTATTAAAAAAAAAAAAATCCACATACAGAAACAGGCTTCAGAAATAAATGGCTTTATTACAAACTCACAGAATTGTATGGCTGCTTTTGCTTTGATCATTGATTTGTACAGAGTGAAGTGCTAGAAGAGAGGAGAGGTGTATCCAACTCTCAGCTGACCAGTAAGTGCCATATCTAATTGATTCTTTTGTGCCAAGTGGAAATTGAGTTTTCTTGGCTTAGAAAAAGGTGTCTCTTTCTGGAGTTTACTGCCATTAAAACACTCCTGTTTATCCTCATCATTGCTAATACTATGTAGCATTATCATTTACTTTTGCTGCTGATTTCTAAGCACACTAAATTAATGGACTTAAGTTTATAACCTTAATGCTTGCTTGTGTAATTAGTTCTTGCTACATTGAACATTTATCCTTATACCTCATGTCTTTTATGGCTGAACTCCACTTAAACACTTCACTGATGAAGGCTTATCCAGACCATGGAATTGCTCCATGCACAATACAAGTCAATCAGTGTTTGATTTCTTGCAGTTCACATTAAGGACAATTAACCTGAACTTGGTTTGTCTTGAATAAGGACAGAAATACAATTATTTCTGGCAATAATAGGAGTCCAAGGGGCACAAAAATAAAATAATTTTCTCTTTTTTTAAAGAACATTGGCAACTTCAGGATGTTACAAGACTTGCCTCTTGCTAACTTTCAGCTTCCGCTGCTGCTTTCTGAAAGGCTCTCAGAACAGACCTCACAGTGGAAAGCACACAGTGGCTGTGTATTAAACACAGCTTTAATTTGAAAAGAGGAGTGTGGGATAGTTTATAGTTTAATTGGTTTGTGGCTTCATCTGCCTAGAGAAGGTGGGAAGAGGGGATGTAAACCTGCCCCCGTTCTGCAGCTTGCCTGAGCCTCCGCTCCCCGTGAGAGACCAGGAGCAGGTGGGCAGCTCCCAGGGCTGGGTAACACCTTGGCTCAGCCCTCCCACCTGCTGGGTCAAAATAGCTGAGCCAGCACCTGCCTGTTGGGAGGGAATAATTTAGTCTTGCTCCAGGCCAGCAGTAGCTCAGTACCCTTTCCCTCCCACGGGGAGTAGGTGCTGGTGATTCAGAGATGTGTCTCTGAGTCAGGTGGCCTCCCAGGGCTCCCGTGGGATGCTCGCTCCTGGTTTAGAATGTGGAGATGCAGAAGAGTGGATCCTCACCAAAATATCACTGGGAGGGGGCTGGTAGCATCCAGTCTGAGGAGAAGGTGTAAGGAACTGCTTTGTTTTTTGGTTAGTAGTATCATAGAATGGTTTGGGTTGGAAAGGACCTTAAAGACCACTTCACTCCAACTCCTGCAGCAACACCTTCTTCTATCCAAGGTTGATCCAAGCCCTCTCCAGCCTGGTCTTGGACACTTCCAGAGATGGGGCAGCCACAGCTTCTCTGGGCAACCTGTGTCAGGACCTCTCCACCCTCATAATAAACAATTTCTTCCTAATATCCAATCTAAACCTACTCTCTGCCAGCTTGAAGCCATTCCCCCTTGTCCTGCCACTCCAGGCCCTTGTGAATAGTTCCTCTCCATCTTTCTTGCAGGTCCTCTTCAGGCACTGCAAAGCCACAATTAGGTCATCCCAAAGCCTTCTCTTTTCCAGGCTGAACACCTCAATTATCTCAGCCTTTCATTCCTTCTAGACAGTGTCTTATCCCTGAGGTGTTAAAGAATGGTTTAACATTCTGAAGTTGAGATTTATATCCGCTCTTTTCCAACTGGTTGTTTTCTAAAGAATGCACTGTAATGCACAGGAATGTGATCATAGTAAAGCCTGTGTGCCTGCAGAGATGTCCTAAGTGTCTTCTTGTGCCTGCATTTCAAAAGGCAACACTTCCAAAGGCAAAGGAGGAATCTGAAATAGTTGAGGTAGTAGAAATTTTCTCACAAATGACTTTCCAAAGAAAAATATATTTCCTTGCAAATCTGCAAAATGCCCATCACTAGAAACGTCAGCTTAATGCAAATTAATGTGGAAAAGAATATTGGAAGTTTTCTCTGGTGTATCCCTGAAGGCACTGCTGAAGGACTGTAATGTTGCCTTCACTGCCTGTCTGCTGAAAGGAAGGGAACATGCAAGATTTTTTCCCCAAGGCAGCAATTTCAGCCATGCTTAGATGGAGGGCTTTTTTTGGTTGGGTTTTTTTTTTTTTCCCTAAAAACTCTTACTGGGAAGCAGATGGAATTATGTTTCTTTATAGGGTGATTTTCTTAAGTAACTCCTTTTGCCTTATACTTTCTGATGAGCTAAACACCCTGGCCAAAAGAGAAAGTCCAGTCAATAGCTTTGTTCTGAAGGTTTTATGGGTTCCAAAGTCTTTTTCCTAGATCAGGCACAGCAGAAGTGTTGGGGTTGCAGTAGTGCAGCAGGACCTGCTGTGGGTGAGGAACTTGTTCCTCTGTGTGTTTCTTTCTGGTTGGGGTTGTTTCTTGACTCAATCTTTTTCTGAGATTTTTGCAAAAGACTTTGGCATCCTCTTGTTTCTGGTCACTTCTGCTCCAAGACTAGCAAACATGCAGGAATAAGATTACATGTTTAGAATCCACCCAAAACCCCAAGAAATTTCCTCTTTCCCGTTTACTGGGAGCAGTTGTTCCCTGTCTGTTTCTAGACAGTCAGTGCTGTCTCTCTCAAAGGTGCAGTGTTACTATGTCTTGTAAATATATTACATGTGAACACTTTATTAGCTAAAATGAAAGTGTGATCAAAACCCTTCCTTAGGCAGGAGTGAAAGCAAATGAAAAACAGGAGCGATTCAGGATTTTGTTCTGCCTTAACAGCAAGTGACTCAGACTTGTATAAGGTAACTTTTATTCTGGTTTTTTGCACTCATGTCATGACATACTCATGTCTTGTTCTTTCTGTAAGGCACCTGGGGTACTTGTGAAAAGGCTGTCATCAGTGCCAGGGAGAGACAAGTGCTGCATGAAAAGCAACAGTAGAAATTTTCCTGCTCCACCAGCGCCATTGCCTTGATTTTTTTTTTCTTTTTTTTTTTTTTGAGCAATCTGGATAATAAAATCTGTAGCTCAGCTATTACGGCCATTCAAACAAACCTGGCTATAAATATCTCTGCTGGCTCCAAGTGGGGTGTAGTTTTTCACTGGGAGTGTTTGCTCAATCAGTGTCTCCCGACCGTCCCCAAGCACTGATGAGTCAAGGCTCTGCAGAGGAAGGGCTGCTCTCCATAAAAACACTTTCCCCCAGATCTGGAAGGCTTGTGCCTCTTCCCAACACTCCTAAAAACTTCTGGTGAGGATTATGGTCACCCTCCTCTCCCAGTGTCTCAGAAAGAATGGTTTGCACATCTGGAATGGAGTAACTGCACTGTTGGTTATTGCTGGTACAATATCAGTACCAGTGGTGGTCCCACATGTGGTTATTGCAGGACTGTTGCTTTCCCAGATGATTGTACAGGGCATCCATGCAGCTCCTTTCCAGATTATTTGATGGATATTTCCAAATTCCCTTACCCAAGGAAGTTATTTTTATCCTCTTCTGTTTCCTGTGAATGAATCCTGTAGTTCTAATCTTCAGGTTGAGCGTCAGACTAAAAGTTCATGGTAATGTAATTGTTTCATATGAGATCATTCCACTTCATAAAAGCTGTGTTCTGATGGTCTGGAAATAATGTTATAGAACAGAAATACCTCAGAAACACTAATGCACTATGGCTAGAATTGTGTTATCTAAAAAATACTTGGAGTGCCTTTCTACTCTGCGCTGTGTCCAGAATCAAAATGAGGAAAGAAAAATTTTTAAGATAAATTGGTTTGTGAAAAATTTATGTGCACTTTACTAGTGCAGGCAGGATGTAATCTGCTTTGTATTGAATCTGCTTGAAAAAAAAAAAAAGCCACAATGATAATGAGATTTTTTAAAGGCACTTTTAAATTCATGCTGGCAAAAGACAAATAGTCATGACTTTTAATTTCTATAAACTTAACAGCTGGGGACAAAATAAAGCGTTATTAACTTAAGGGGTGTAAGGAAGTTGCTTTTGCTTCAAGGACGAAATAAGTTATTCTATTCTCAGTGTTATTCATCTCAGCTGTCTGTCTGATCTTTCTGCTGGTGCAGCCAGGCCAGTGAGTGGGTTTATTTATACTGCTTTTACTGTTAGCAGGGAGAGAAGGGGGGCTGTAGACATCTTTGGTGATGTCTGTATTCCTTGTCCTTGGTAAGGGCTGTGAAAACACTGATTATGGAGGAACTGTGCTTCAGGGGCAGGCTACTCTGCTCCTAAATGGGAAATTTCAAAATATAAACTGTATTATCAAAAAGTGAGGAGCTTCTTAACTATATTTTATTGTTTGGAAAAATGTTTGTCTCTTCTACCATGACAGCCATTAATGATAAAGATGTTTGTCCTTGTCAGACTGAGTTCTTACACCAATTTTAATTGCATTAAGGACAAGTTACTCTTATCAGAGGATAAATAACAGTTGTTTTTATCAATCACTATATGTATTGTATTGCAACTAAGAATCAAACTGTTTGGTTTTGTCTTTCTTTTTTTCATTTTGATTATAAATTTAGTGGCAATCCAAAGGTTTCCATAGTTTCTCTGTACCCTTATGTGCCTGCTCTTTCCTTTGCCTGTTGAATTCAATTGCACTTGTATTAGTGATTTATTTTTTTCTTTTGCTGTGAGTATCTTTGGTTGCCACTTGCAGACTCCTCCTGTATTTTCCTGGACATCACCATGGAAGAAGTTGTAGAATATATTGTGTTAATATAAACCACAAGTTCATGTTTACATAGCCAGGAGTTTCCCCTGAGTCCCCAGTCTTTACTAACTGATTTGTCATGGAGGTGAGGGGCACAACCTCTGTGCTTAGGAAATCAATAGCAGTTGCCATTTCCATTAAGGAGTCTTGGCTGAAGTTGTTCTGTCTTACATATTACATTGCTGTCAGGAGATGCTTTCACTTGCTCGTGGCCTGAAGCTAAAGTGGGGACAGACAAAAAAAGGTGGAGGGTTTTTTCCCTCAAATAAGTTTATCATGTCTGTGGGATTGGGAAGGACTGATCTGAAGATGGCTTGAGCAGAGAGGGAATACAGGAAAACTGGTGTGAGTAAATGTTAAATGAGGGTACTTACACATGCTCAGCCAAATCAGAACAGTAAAACTACATACATATATATATACATATATATATATATATATATACATATACATATAATTTGACCTAGTGTAGAAAAATGAATGGAAGTGCCAAAAATTCAGAAAGATTGATCTCTCTGCAGGGAATCTTTTTTTGTTTACTATAATGGTAGCAAACTAATGCCTCTCAATAGTTCTTGACTGCTATCTCATGGCATTCCCAGGCAGCTGAAAGAAGGACCAATCTTTGAAATAACTGTGGGTAGAGTAGCAGCGAGGAGCCATGTTTAGGAGAAAATTTATTATTGCCATTGCCAAATTATGGCTTCTGCAAGGGCTTGCTTGGGCTGAAGCCCTTGATCTGTACCTGCTGATGTTCTTTTTCAATATTTTTGACCATCAAGATGCATTTTGTTACCTTTGACGGCCAGGAATTCACACGTGCACCAGTGTGAGGGTGTCATTACAAAACCAACTTCAGTCCCTGTAAATTCTGGTGAGGAAGTGAACTGCATCCAACCATAAATACTTCAGTATGGAAAATTGCAAAACACATCTTTCATGGTTTTGAATTGGCACTCACCATTTCCTCTAGGCAAGAGTGTCATTTAAAAGAGATTAAAGTGCTCATGACAAGGATAAACTCTCCTCCTCCAAGGGTGCTACTCAGAGTTTACCTGCTTAATACCACTGTTAGTTCTTTCACTGGAACCTTAACTTGATTAGGTTGGGACTAGAGAAATGGTCATGGTGGGTGCAGCATCAGCACCAAGGCTGCAGGAGTCTTGGCCATGGATTCTTGTCTACAGCATCCAACAACCACCTAATCGTAGGAAAAGATTTTTCCCCCAAGGCAGTGCCAAGTTCACAGCAGCCACAGTGGTGTGGAAGTGAGTTTGAAGAAAATTCATCAGCCCAGCTCGTTTTTCATCATCTTGCTGCCTGGAAGAGCCACTATGCCATTGCTTAGTCTCAGTCATTCTCTGGTGTAATCCGAATATTCTGCCTTTAAGCACTGGCCACCAGCAGAATGCTGCCAGTGCTGAATGCTGTACTCACAGATAGGAAAATCTGAGAGAAGATCCATTTCTATCAAAATTATTAGAGGGATATCTGATAGCACTGTTTCAGTTCAGGCTTATTAAATACTCGCCATTTTATCCTTCATTTTCAGGGATTTATAATTCTGCTATAAAAATTCATTCAACCTTGAAACTTGGCATCCATCGTTTCACTCCACAAGATATTTTTAAAGATACAAGAGCAGAAATATTCCTATTCTGGCAATGGCTTAAACGGATATTAACTTTCAATCCTGCTGCACAGCACATTGGAAAGTTGAAAAAACTGCTGAAAATTACTGCTAAAAAAAAAAAAAAAGCCTTTTCAGCAATATAGCTGGAATTGTCCACTGAAATCTTGGTCTGTTGAATGTGATCTGGTGCATTTTGAGGATTGTTGTCCAGTTTCAGAGGGAGCTGCTGAGAGGCAGCAGTCCTGTACCACATGAGTGCCTGGCAGCTTTGGCAGTGGGAACAGTGGCACTGAGATTGTGTGGAGAATTGCTCTGGGAATTACTGGGATAAAAAACCTTTCTGTTTAGACTTGGAACAAATTCCTTAAGGTTGTTGTGGGTTCTCTATCAACAGAGCTCCTGCTGGACAGGCTAAGCAAGGCATGTCTCAGTAATGTCTCAGGTACAGAAGGACAGGGAGAGTTGGACTCTCTCACATGTGCTCCTGCTCATTTTTCACATATTTTTCATGACAAAATTTGCTCTATGCTTTGTCATCAGTGCTACTTATGCCTCTCTCACTTCACCATGTGGGTGCTTTGCAGGTGCCTTAAGTGGGCCCTTATTTCTTAGAGCAGAGAAAAAGTTCTTGGTCTCAGTGGAGGTCTCCATTTTCCTGCCCTTTTTTCCTAACATATCTGAGCCTGGTGTCTTCTTGATTTCATTGGCATTTAAACTGCTTGACATCTTTAGCCCTCAAGGATGCTCTGAGCTGTAAAGGCTCCTTGCTGAAACTGCTGTTCTGGAGTTTGAGGTGATGCACGATTGGTTGGCTGTTTCATGCACTAAAGAAATCAAGCAGCGTGTAGCTTCTCCCATTAAAAATTAACACTCTGCAGTAGGCAGTAAAGACCTTCAGTGCTTTGTTGTTAAGGAGCAAATAATGGAAAAACACCACCTTTTGTTAGAGTAGGAGGGATGCTTCAAATTAAGAGCTGTCTCCTGTTACGTAGCTGTCTCTTCCTTGAAACTGGTGACTGGAGAAGGATTTCTGGGAATGTGTGGCTGTGCATGTGGTTTGCTTGGATGTTGTTCCACTGCTCATATCCATACTGCTTTTACCTTCCACAGCCAGTGTATGCAATGTATTAAGAGGTGGATAAGTACCTGTTAGAGCTGTGAGGATTTGGATATCCTTTTGTGTACTTTGTGTTCATGTAAAGCTTCACACGGCTGCAGATGGTTAATTCCAAAAGAGGCCTGTGGGAAATTTGGCATGGAGCATATTTGTTAACGCAAATAACAATAATTCATGTGGGAAGAAGTGAAAGGATCATTTAAATGGAGCACTGATTCCAAAACTTCCCAGACATCTGTGAATATCCCGGGCTGAGGGGTTAAACTCATGCCGGGGGATTCGCTATTTGTTTGGGGTTACGTGAAGGTGAACTGGGGGATGTCCATGCTCACATCTATTTTGCACACTCAACCTGCACGGGGGGACTTGCCTGCTGCGTGGGGCTCTGTTGCCCTGCTGTAGCTGTCTCAGGCTGTTCCTCACTCTGCAGAGCAGCAGTGACTTGGAGCCTGGGCAGTGTCCGCAGAGAGCAGGATGTGCTGATGGGAGCAGACTGGTGGAAAGCAGGCACGTTCCCTCTGTCTGCCTCAAACTGCATAATGGTTCTGGCAAGGGCCACAGCGAGAGAGAGACAGAGAGGAGAGGGGCATTCTGTCCAGCCAACTGGCACTGCTCATATCCACCTCCCCTCTGCCTCCCTGGTACACTGTCCCTCTTTCTGTGGCACCATCTAAATGCTAAATAGCAGGGCTGTTGTGTGCCTGTGACTGTGCAGCACTCCTTTGTTCCATTCCCCGCAGTTATCAGATGAGAAAGAAAAGTAGTTATTAAGTAATCGAAGATTTAGGAGAGCTCTGAAGAGCTGTCATGCAAATAAGAGGAAAAAATATGATGTTATAAGAATGAGGCATTTGTCTTGAGAAGGTCTCTAGAGGAAGAGAATATGAAGTCTGTCTATTGAACAGCGTTGCAGCAGCGGAGTCCTTCAGCTCATCTGGCATGTGACAGGACATAAAAGCTGGTGCTTACAGCCTCTGTCTAACTGGGAGTAATTGCAGTAACCAAGAGGTGTAATAAGACTAGTTAGGATAATTGTTATTAATGAGGAACACCTATTAACATTGATATAATTATTGCTGGGTGTTGGTGTGCAGTTGCTAGTTTTCATTTTAATTTCACAAAGAAATGACCTATTCTCAGTCACCCAGTTGTCCAGTTCAGTTAGTTAAGACACCTGAATTCAGGCTCCCCTGGTTGCTTTACCCATATTTCACTGTGCTTCTCTGTAAATTCTGCCCATAGCCTCCAACCCATCCTTTTTGGAAAGAAAAGAGCAATGTCACTTTGAGGCAGATCCACAGGGTTTAGACCAACTTTCCATTTCCTCAGTTAATTACCAACATAATCTCTAGATAATCTCTTCTCAAGTCTGTGAAGATTGGCTGCCTTTGAATTCAGAGGACACTTGGTCTTTTTGGATCGTAGCCATAGATTAAACTTCTTCAAAGTGGAGATAGCTGTACTTTCCTGCTGTTGATTGAAACATGCCACTGAACACTTCTGAAGCTGGATAACCCCTCCAGAAACACAAACAATTGTTGGCACCCTGTGTCCTCCCAGCTCAGAGGTGCCAAATCCCATTATAACTCATTTCTGTGCATACAGTCAATCACAGCCTTGTTGTTCAGTGTCTAAGAGATTTTTCTAGTGTTACTAGGAATATTTTATCTATAAGAAATCACACAATATGAAAGAGTTGCTTGCACCAAATTGGCAAAATCATGTCTGTGATTGTGGTGATATGTGTTGTTATTGCATCAACCTAAACAGGGGAGTTTTCTGCCCATGTTTTCTAAACCATCCTCATCTTGACTGAGTTCTTACATCTCCCATGAAAGGAGAGATCTCCCACCTGCAGGGAATGTGCTCCTGTGGCTTGCACTCCCCTGCTATCTTCAGTCCCAGCAACATTGGCTCTTCAGTGCACCTCCCTACAGGAACCTCATAAAGTTTCTCTGATCTCACCCCTGGGAACTTTGCAGAGGATCAGAAAACTTTCTGAGGAAAATTTAACAACAAGTGATAAAACTTGCTGAAATGAACAAATTTCCCTTCTCCTGCGTGCTTTCCTTCTGTACCACCCACATCACCTGTCCAATTTTGTGCAGGTGTAGGTAATGTAAGGAGCCATTTGCCTCCTCTGTGCATGGCAGGGAGTGCAGAATCCTCTGTATCTCTTGGGAATCACATCAAACCTTCAGGCTCGTGCCAGGCTGTGCCTCAGTAGCCTCTAAAACCATTTCTGGCCCTGTTCTGGCTCTGCACTTCTGATGGGCTCACTAAACAATGCTGAAAAAATTAGTCTATTTTGTGTTCACTATCAAACACTTAATGTATGTTTTCTGGTAGGGCATAAGTTTAAATTACATTTTTCCTTTTTAATTGGTCTTACACTTGTAAACTATTTCACATTTAAAAAAAAATGCAGATACCTGCTGGTGGGGTTTGTCTTTTTTTGGTTTTAGGATCGTGTCTCTAGTAGCAAGTCTGTCATTTAGTTTTTCTACAAACTAAACTCTGCCTGTATCTGAATGTAACACAGTAAATGTCTGGTTGGTTCCAGCACCAGATATGACCCATCGTTTAGACATCCATACAGTAATTTCCCAGGAGCTCAGAGGAAATCATTCCATCTCCCAGTGGACATCCAGCACCATTTTCTATTGTATTTGAATTTTCTTTGCTTGTGATATTGCATTTCTCCACCTCCCCAGACACATATAGCCATTCTGGTTTCTGGTAATAAGTTTTTGATCAGGTTTTCTTTGTACTCTTCAGCTTTTGAAAGCTCACCATTGGGGTAAATTTCCCTTTCATCTTCATGAAGCCTTCTCCTCCCCTTTTTCTGTGAAAACAACTGAAATTTGTAAGGAAGAAAGTTGCAGTGCAAACACAATTTGCTTATTTAGTTTGAAATTGTGAATCTCCTTTTATAAAAATTCTCCCTACAGTGAAGGGGAAAAAACAAACAAACAAAACTCCAAGAGTTATTTTTATCATTTGACATTAAAATCTGAAATTTCTACTTCTGAAGGATAAGACAACTCTCTCGTTCACCAGCTGTATGTTTTTTTACAAATGTCAGGCTTAGTATTGAATGAATGAATGCATGCAAATATAACTGCAGACCTAAATATGTGCCATAAAGGCATCTGAAATGATGGAATTAGGGTTGATACCCTTTGGGTGGAGGGAAAGGTGCAGGATTCATTTCTGCCCTACCTAGGCCTGATATTTTGAACATTATCTGCAAAATACAACAGCTGAAGGGTTTGTTAATTAAAGCCTGCTCTCTGCCAAAGTACTAGAGATGTTACCATGGCTCAAATGTTTGTAACTCTGGGAGATGTGGAGAAGTGAGCAAAAAATAGCTTTCAGGGAATGGCAGTGATTTTGGTTTAAGCAGGAAACTCATACTTGATTTTCTACTATGAAATGAATAGGAAGTGGCCTTAAATACAACTTCTGAAACCACTGACCAAACATCAGCAGTGTGTGTCATTGTTTGGTTCCACACCCATTGAGACAAGAAGCAGGGGTGCTGGGGCAGTTGTGGAGGGGATGCACTGCTTGAACTGGGCAGGAATCTATTTCCATTGTCCCCTGTCTTTTAATTCATCCCATTGCTCCTGTCACTGTGTTCAGCCAGGTGAATGGAGGACAGGGAATCACTGGATCCTAGAATGGTTTGTGTTGGAAGGGACCTTAAAGACCATCCATGGCATTTCCTCTGCCATGGGCAGGGACAGGTTGCTCAAAGCCCTCCAACCTGACCTCAGACACTCCCAGGGAGGGGGAACCCTCCATAACAAACATCCTTCTGCCTCTTGGGTTTGTCCCAGGGTAGGCAGGGTGTGATTCCAGGGGTCTCTCTCTCACAGTCACTGCCATTCCTCAACCTCCTCACCTCCTCCTGCAGCTCTGGCACTAAGGGGAGGATTCCCTCAAGCAGGAGAGCTGTGTCCACTGCTGCTGGATGGAGCTGGAGCAAGAGCAGGGCCCATCCTACAGCTGGCACTGGGTGGGCAGTGTGTTCCCCCTGAGCTCTGCCCTGCAGGACACCTCTGTCAGTGGTGGGTGCAGTGCTCACAGAGTCCCTGGCTTTTTGCCAGCTGGGCACCAAAGCTCCCAGGTGAGCTGGCAGGGCCCTTCTGTGCCATCTGCCCTGGTGACAGCATTCCTGGTCTCCAAGTGCTTCCCAAGGGCTTCTTTTGTAGGTGTGGGAGGGTTTGGCTGCTGCTGCTCCTAGTCCCACCCAGGTCCTGCCAGCATCAGTCCCATGAGCTGCAGGTGCCCTCTGCCTCTCCTGCCTCTCCCAGAAGTTCTCCCAGTTTGGGAAAGCCCCCTGCACACCAGATCACTCTGCTGGGAACTGTGCCAGCACCAGAGCTGCTCTCCTCAGCAGCAGCACACCAGTAAAACATGGATAGAAAAGCCATGAACATTTACTCTTGATCTGTGTCCCCTCTTCCCTGCCATGGAGGGATATGCAGGTTGGGAGAATCCCTGTGACTCTGTTACAGTGGCACAGCTCTGTATTTGCTCTCTTTTCCTGCCATGCTCTTTATTTTGCCAGGGCTGTGAACAGCATCCAGAAATCCTGTGATCTGGACCTATTGTATGAAGGACTGGAATTTCTGTGTCCAGAAGGGGTAAAGGTTGCACCACAGGAAAGACTTTTGGCTCAGCTCAGCAGATGAGCTCTGCTGGCACTGGTGCAGCCCTGTCAAATGCCACCCACCAGATAAAACCCTGATCCAGAGTCAGGTGTAAAGCCAGATGTTCCAGCCAGGAATGTCAGCTGCCTTTTGTTTTCTGAAATGAGCACTGTGAGCAATCTCAAAGCTGCAGTCTCACAAGAGTGACATGAGTGGATTTTGTGAGATTTTGGAAAGCAGTGAGCATGTACAAAGATCTGAAAAAAAAAAATCATAATTTCTTGTTCTGACCTTGTTGTCTGTAAAACCTCCCTGTCTGTAAAACCTCCCTGTTCCTATCTGTTTTGTTACACATATCACAGTTTAAAACAGAAAACATGATTTATCTCTACCTCCGTGTGCAGGCATACCAAATACTTTGAAAACTAGTAATTAAAAACATCTGGGGTAAATAATTTCTTAATGTAAAAAAAGCCCTCGTGGGTTTCCAGACCAAATGGGATCAGATCCTTTAAAATTATAAAGTGAGCCAGATCCCAGCTGATGTGAACTAGCATTGTCTCAATGAAACCAAAAGAGCAGTTCAGACCACAACCAACTAAAAACTGCAGCTTGTTCATTAGGAATGTTTCAGAAATAAGCTGTTTATTCCTTTTACTGTAGAACATATATTGTGGCAGGATATCTTCAGGCAGTAGAAATAAGCAGCTTCCAAAATTGTTAAAAACATAGAAAAAACTTGGGCACTGCTAAAAGGTGTTATTTTTTTACTGAATGTGGTTTATTACTTGCATAATTGGCACCAAATAGAAAGCAGTTCACAAAAATGGCATTGTTTGTACTTCTGTAATTAAGATTGTATCAGTATTTCAAGGGCATAATAGCCACCTAGAAAAACACCTGCAATTACAGCATTAATTCCTCAGGAAGTAAATCTTTAGCCAGTTTTTGTGGGGAAAACACTTTGGTTAGTGACCAGGTAGAGGAGTCCAAAGAAAACCATTCTGGGCTTCCAGCATGGCATCAGGTGCTCTGCATTCCTCACATAATTAAAGCCTAATGTGGGAGAGACGCCTTAACGGGCTTAACAAGCAGAAATGCAAATATTAGACTGACTTAGTGTGTTCCACTTTTGCAATTTATTAATTGCTGTAAATATGCAAAGGTATGCAATTAAAAGAGCAAATGAGTACTTCTAATTAGGATGGAATGGTAGCACATTTCATCGAAGTAGGACACAGTGTGCTACTTAGCTGTGTATATGTTTTTGCCAATTAGCCAACACGGGATTCTTGTCTGAACAATTGAGCCTCCTGTAATTGGCAAACGAGCTCTGGAACACCAAAGTCCAAAAACAACATTTATATTACCCTGTAACACAACGGGGCACTTCTGGTCTCCTTTGCATCTGGGGAAAGGGATATAATTCACTGACAAAACCTGAGCCTGCCTGTGGATTTTCTGGGGCTGCCCTGCTCACAGTCACACATCAGTGCCTGGCACTGGGGCACAGGGTCCCCCAGCTGGCCAGGGCACAGCTGCTCTCTGCCCCTTGCATTTGTTCACTCAGATGTGTCATTCAGCAAGTGGCAAGTGTCCCCAGTACGTGTCAGTGTGACACTGAGGGTTGGATCCTGGTTTTCCTGGCAGTCCCAGCAATGTGCTACAGCCAGGAAATCCTCAGTGGCTGAACGTGTCACCAGCACTTCCTAGAAAGCATTGAGAAACAGCCCTGAGCTGGAATTGCAATGGAAATAGAACTCTAGGCTACATTAATTTTGATCTGGTCTCCTCCACAGAGCTGTGTTTTTGTGGGTAGACCTGTGGGAGAGGGGTAATTCCACACGGTGCCATGTTTGGGATGTGCCAGGGCTGCGTGGCCACTTGGACCATGGAGAATGAGCTGTTGGCAGCTGGGATAGCTGAGCTCTGTGCTGGGGTACAGCCCTCACACAGACACCAAATCCATCTCTCATGTAATGGGTGAGCTAATTGATCCTTTGTGCAGCCAGGACTATCCCAGTGAGTACTCTCCATTTTGGATGAGGGGGAACTTGGAGCAGGTGGAATTCCTCATATTTGCTGTACAGTGCCCATTCCCATGGGAAGATATGTGTTTGCTGATTTTGCAAATTTGGTAATTTTAAGACTAGATCTCTTCCTTTTTTCTTTCTCAGGCAAGAGGAACAGGATAAGAAGGGGAAGAAATTCTGTTCTTGGCTTATGTCTCTATTTCCTGTATGGAAAAGCATGCTACCAGTACAAATCGGAGCCACCAATATATCAGTCATGACATCATTTCATGCTGATGTGGGGTTTGCAGGAAGAAGTGTTTAGTGTCTGCTTGTCATAAGGAGCTAAAAATCTGAAACAGCTTTGGAAAGCCCTTGAAGAGGCAATGGAGCACAAGAAGGATGAGGAGAGGAGGGGTGGAGTGCACAGCAAAGACTCCCAGCCGAAGGGCTCACAGAAGCTGCTTGGAACAAAAAGATGCCTCTGGTTCTGTAGTGCTCTGATGGGCTTGGGGCTGGTCTTCCCTTGCTTTTGGATAACGTTTCCTTCAATTTAGAATCTGTGTTGTGGAAACACTGAGTTTAGGGGCTTCATTTGGGGAAAGGAAAAGCCATTTTTCCTTTGTATAATAATTCAAATAGACTTAGACTTAGGCTGTACTTAGAACTGACTGACAGTTTCTGTGACAGATGGAATAGAACATTCTGGGGTTGCAGAATAAAATAGTATCATTCAGACTGTAGCAGGCAGCCTCGTGCCCTGAGCCATGACCCCTCAACAGATATTCTTCCCATAACCTCCTGAAATATTCCCAGAGCCTCTTTCATGGTGAAATGTATCTTGCTTAGTGCTTCTCCTCTGCTTAGAAGGTACAGGCCAGTAGCTATAAATAATTACTGACTACTCACACTGCCTTGCACAAAGTTCAGGTTTGAACTTTCATTCAGACACCTCTGTGCCTGTTCCTGCTTGCTGTACCTGGGAAAAGTTGTAATTTTTACATCCAGCCCATTTGCTCCAAGTTAAAGACATTCTGTCATCTGCCTGAGATGCTCAGACAGAGGATTAAGTTCCAGGCTTTTTTGGTGATTTGGACTTTGCTTCCCATTTTACTTCTTTTCTTGAGGATAGTTACTAAAACCTTGGGTTTTTTTCCTAAAAGAAAGGAAGCAGTCACCCACCTTCAGGTCATCAGGGTGGGAGTGTTTAACAGCCCTGTGCTCCAGGGTGAAACACAAAGAACTGAGCTCTGCCTTACAACTGCCTTTCCCAGCTTTCCTCAGGAATTGGGATGTTCCTTGCACCCAGGTGAGGCAGGGGAACATCTACAGGTCTCTTCATAGGGAAATCCTCCACATCCTGGCAGCTGCCCCAAAGTGGGACATTCCCTGTCACACCCCCTTTGCTGGAAGTCAAGCCTGTGGTGGCCCAGCCATGAGGGATCCTCTCTGCTGGGTTCACTGAGGGAAGGAAGAGTCCCTCCAGGATGGGGGCCATTGAGGACTCACTCAATGATGACAAAAAATCCCCAATTTTACACACATAAAACTTCACACAAGCCCATGGGGCTGCACCTCTGTTTCCATTTCAAAGAAAAATTACACTTAGCAATAACAACAAATGCCTTCTGCATCGTGGCTGAGTGTGAGGTGTAGAGGGCTGTGTGCTCACAGACTGTGCTCAGTGGAATGAACCATCTTCCCCAGCTTGCAACAACCCTCAAGGAGTTTTGCATCAGGTTCTTTGATGCTGTTTTCCTGCCAAAAGTGCTTTACATCACTCAAGCTCACCAGATGCTGAGCTTCATATTTTGAAGTGAGGGTAACTTTCCTGATGTATGGAAGGTGTTTAGTCCTTTCATTTGACCTTAGCTTTAGCTTGCTCATATTTGTCACTGGAGAGAAAGGTGATTAGGAAGATCTATGGGCCTCAGGACTGATTGCAGACAGCAGGTATGCAGCACTGTCAGAGGGGGCAGTTGCTGACAGAACTGTTTCAAGTTCAGCACACTTTGGATCTCAAGTTCACATCTCCATCAGCTCTATTTGAATACCTCCTAGCACAATTTCAATATTTACTTCCTGCAGAATAGAGAACATCTGGGATTTATGTGGCTGCTCACGGGAGTAAAGAAAAAAAGAGAGAAGTGTTTCTGGGGCTTTGCCTATAAAAGCTTCAACTTTCTGAGCAAAGCTAAATGGTGTTTGGCAGTGCTGTAGTAGAAAATTAGAGAGAAAATGGTATAAAGACTCCTGTTAATACCAAAAGAACTTGCATTCTGCAGAATTTGGCAAAGCAACGACCTGCATTCCCAGAACTCTCCCTATGTATTTGAAAATAATGAAGTGAGAACAAATTGGGTTTGTGGAGTGCATTATGTGTGCCAACAGGCTTGTTTGTGTGTGTCTGAGATAAATGTGCGTGTGCCTGTGTGTATGGGGGATAATTGTTATCTCTGAGTGCTGTGAGATCCCCTTCCTCCCCAAATCCACATCACCACTGGATGCTGTGAGTAACAAAATCCTGGGTACTGCCATTTCTACCTCTAGACTCAGTTCCCATGTAAGGAGGCTAATGCTAGCTAAGACTGAAATGGTCTTCTCTTCCTGCTACTTTTGAGGCATTTGGGAATATTTTTATATCCTTTTTGCTTTTAATTGCCGCTGTCCCTGCTTCATCCTCTCCCTTGTTGCCACTTAGTCCTTGCTGAAGTGAGGAAATGGCTTTTACATGGTGTTCTGTAACTATTGAGATCTTTGATTATAAAAGGTGCCTGCTGTTCCTGCTGCCTTCTGTAACTGTAATTTGCCCAGGGAAGGGATGGTGAAAGGCTGCATTGAGGGGGTGGCCAGAGCCTTAGGAAAGCCACCAGCATGAAAACACTGCTGTCCTTTGCACTGGGGGAGGCTCTGTGTCTCTTCTGGCCCCTCAAAGGGGACTATTTTTATCAACAAAATAGGACTTCCCTACAGTGTCAGGGCTTTGTTATCCCAGAGGAAGTTAGCTGCATTTCAGGACAGCACAGTATCTTCCCATACCTTGGATGCTGTGATAATTTATGCTCCACTGACAGCCTGCATCCGAGCTGACACTTCACACTCAGTGCAGTGAGAGCCTGATGTGCTGCACTAATTCCACAGCACTTCCACTCCTGCCCTGCCATTCTTCTTCCCATGAATCCTAGTCCTTACCTGGCTCAGGAGAAGTTATTAGCATTGGGCTATGCCTGAGCCAGACAATTTGTGTGAGGTGAAGTTTCTCAATGCAAGACTTCTTGCAAAAAGTCACAGCACGCTGCTGCTAACTCAGAACTGCTGCTGTTGTGAATTTACAAATTCTCCTACCTATCCCAGCTCCTGTGTGCCAACCTCTGGGTACCCCATGTCAGAAGTTTTCTCTGCTTATTTTCCTTTTTGATCCTACAAATTTTTCAAATTAAATGTTTAAGTAAATGTAGTAAATGTAGTAAATACAATTACATAGTAATATTTATATCCAGGGTTCCTGTGTGTCTTACTGGCACGTGTCAAGGCCAGGGTACTGCAGGTAGGCAGTAAGTCAACCTCAGCCTTTAAATGTTGACAATATGGTGTGTGTTCTGTAGATTTATTGCTAACCCATAAAGCAAGCTCTGGACTTCATGAAATATTTGGATTTACTTTGCATGTCTGGAGAGTCAGTCATGTATGAAAGTGCTGGGTGTACTGCACATGCACAGAGCATCTGTGTTGTACATCCACATTAGGAGTGATGCCTCCCAGGGGCATCTGTGTGTATGCAAGAAATGCACAGGCTGATGGTTGCAGAGCAGGATGCTTGGTCTTCCAGGAAATCTTGCCTGGAGCATATTTCATGTGGTTCCATAGCAATGGAGATCCCCCACGCTGGCCCATTATTCCAGAGAGGCCTTTCCTGAAGGAAAACCAGCCCCATTTGAAAGTGGACTGGTCACCAGGAGGTGATAAAGTGTTCATTGTTGGGGGGAAAAGAAAAAAAAACTCTGGCATTTCTGTAATTGCCTTGCTGCTGTGTCTCATATTGCAGCAGAGTCGTTCTGCATGTGTGGGTACCTATAATAGAGAGCAATGGTGTCATTAATCTCAAAGGAACATCAAAAGTCTGAACTGTTTCTGAGCACTGGTATAAATCAGTTAAGTGTTGTCCCTTCCACATAGTCATATCTGCCCTGCTTTCCTAATAACTCTGATACATCCTTTTTTTTCTTTTTTGTCACATTTCTCCTTAAGCACAGTGGTAAGAGGCACCTCCCGACATGAATCACAGTTTGTGCAGACTTCCATTCTTGGATTTTAACATCAATTTCACCTTAGGATAGTTACAGGTTGTCACTGTGCCTGCTCAAGGTGTATTATTTCCATATCATTTTTGTGTGAATGTGGTGGTATTTATTCACACACAAATAAAGCCAATAAAGCACATAGCCAGTGCATATTTTATTACTAATGTAGCATTTACAGCACTTTATTGTTAACATAAAAAAATGGTACACATATAAAAAGCAAATGTTACGGCATAAATCACCCCAAATGTTCAGCCAGCATGACCATCACATATAATGTTTCCATTTATCAATCAGTATGTCAACATGCCTTGATGCTTCAGATGTAAATTGTCACCTAAGGTGTCTTTAACTCCTCAAAATGTCATCTGCTGAACGGAGCTCATTCAAGTTCACCTTTTAGCTTTTTCCCTGAGATGCTCACTGTCCATCAAATAAGTGAAGGAGGCCAGAGGTTAATGAATCATAATTGGATTTCATTATGGGGCAATAGAGCACCTCAGGTGCCTGATTGTGTCACGGCACTGAGCATCAATGTCCTGAGGTGAGGATGGGATGGAGCAGAAGCCAGGCTCTATCCTGCACTGTCACACTTTAGGACAGGTTGTGGTTCCCTGCATTGTCCCCACCGAGGTGTAAAGCTTGGTGCAAACCAGAACAGCCACATTTCAGCTGTGAGACTCATTTAAAACACGTTTGTAAGCATGAAGGCTTCTGAACAACTGAATTATGCTATAAGGGAAGCCCAGTGCTTTATAACTTCTATCATTACTAAGATCTGGTGTTCTTTATTGCCTGTGATCCAAAAGGGAAATTGTATTCCCTTGCTGCAAGTAGGGCAAGGCGAACCCAAAAGAAAAAACCTTCACTCACAAATTTTATGGTGTTAATTTGCCACATATTAATTTTCACGTATCATTTGAGAGCAAACAAAGAATTAAAGTCGTTCATTCAGTAATAAAACTGTTTTATTCAGAGTTGTAATTAGGCTATATTATTTTCAGTTTCCCTTTGGAGGATTGGAGGCCATGAACAGAAAACGGTTGTGCTGCTATTTCTTATGTCAAAAAGTCTGCTTCTGCACTGGCTTTCAGCAAAAATGCCTGTAAGATCCTGGAGAAGTTGGAAGGCATGGCTAAAATATATTGGCTTCAAAATGTATTTTTGGTACATTAAAACCACGGGTGTTTGTATTTCTGTTTCCCAAGGTTTCACATTCTGCATCAGCTGCATTTTGCCATTTTTAGGAGTTGTTATTTATATAATCACTTTGTCCTCTTATTTAAAAGAGACGCCAGGTACAATGTCTGTTAGCTAGAAATCATATTCTATGAATAAAAGCTGTAGTAAAGAGCTTTCAAGAAGCACTTCACAGAGTTATGTAAGTAATTGATAGGTCTGTTTGGGGTTTTGTTGGGTTTTTGATTTTGGGGGGGGTTTAGGATGGGGCTTTTTTGTTTGGGTTTTTTTTTTTTAATTTTAGCCATGCTAGAAGAAAGTATTTTTTATTAGCAAAAAAAATATTAAGCGTCAATGTGGGTTACTGGTTTGAACAAAAATGATGGTTTATATTTCTAAGGATTTTATGCTTCTTTCTATATTTTATTTTCAACGTTAATATTTTGGCTTTTTTATAATGACTAAATTTTTATATTAAAAAAATCAAAAGCAGAAAGAAAATCAAGATGTTTCCCTTTGAAAACATTAAATGAGCACTTCAAGTTTTGAAAAACAAACACCTTTTTAGGCCAAAAGTCTTCGTGGATGTCACCCCAGAAAGACAATATTGTATGGGCAAACTAATCACTATTTAATTTTTCATTTCTCAGGTCATTAGTTTTTCATGATTTTTTGTCTTTGTCCCTTCAAAGTTATTGTAGCTTTTTTAGGGAAAAACCCAACCATATTCGCTCCTAACATTCTCTGCTTGGGCTAAATCTTGCTTATCGTTATGCATTAACATTGGCAAAACCAATACAAATTCAGTCTAAAAGATGACAAACAGTAGGACCACTCTAAACCTCACTGCAGAGATAACTGTACTTTGGCTGAACAAATGTGCTGTTTCTTCCTGGCATTGCAAATGGCAAATAATTTTAAATTGTCTCATAAATAAAGGATTTTCAGCCAGCAAAAGGCCACCTTCATTTCCAAGCTGAAACTGGTAATTTTCTTGTGGACTTGCAGTTGTTAGGGAAGGGAGCAGAGTTATATTCTGCTGTCTGCACCATCAGGTATCCTGCTTTGAATCCAATAACTGAGCTCAACAGCCTCAAAAGGGTATTAAACATCAATATCCTTTCCTCAGTGAGAACTAATCAGTTCCATCTCTCTACCTTTTAGGATAAAAAGAACTGTCTGGTTGCTGCAGGATTTATAATATTTATAAAGGTGCATTTTTTATTCTGTTTCCACCTGCCTTTGTTTCCATCTCCCTTGTTTGTTTTATTTACATGGGATTGTGTGAGCTGATTGTAGCAGCACAAATTGGATCAAGGGCCAGACCTGGGGGATGCACCTGCCACAGGAAAAAGGCTCCAGTGGTTCCACTCAGTAACTGTCTTGCAAATACATTTATTCCTTATTTTCACTTTATAAAGACAGGCCCTGGGGCTGTGGGGCACTGTGGGGATTCTTTGTCACAGCAGTGGCCAAGAAGTCTCCACCTCTCTGGATGAGCTCCTTCCTTTGGGCACCTGGGCATCCCTGGAGGAGCCCACAAGGAACCTGGAGAGGGAATATCCTGGAGTGGCAGGGCAAGGGGGAATGGCTTCAAACTTCCAGAGGGCAGAGACATATGGGATATTGTGAAGAAACTCTTCCCTGTGAGGGTGGGGAGGCCTGGCACAGGGTGCCCAGAGAAGCTGTGTCTGCCCCTGGATCCCTGGAAGTGTCCAAGGCCAGGCTGGATGGGGCTCAGAGCCATCTGGGATAGTGGGAGGTGTCCCTGCCATGGCAGAGGGTGGGACAGGATGGACATTAATGTCCCTTCCAACTCAAACCATCCTGTGATCCTGTGATTGATAACACAGTGGGACCCTGCTCCTGATTAGGCTGTCACAGCACTTTTATAATAACTTGTCCATTTTCCATTTCGTCATCTGATAACCTCATTCAGATAAATGATTACCTGAAGAAGATGAAAACAAAACCAAAACCCCCCAGGCATATGTGGTGTATGAAAGCAAATCTCAGCTCCTATTAATTTTTAGGCCGTTAAAAGACACTTTCCTAGAGAATAACACATTCCTATTGTCCCTAAGATGTGAAATATAATGCAAATAGCCAGTGGCAGCGAGGGATTTATTTGCTGTGTGTTCAGGTAGGGTTCATCTGGTGGAGTTCTATCACATTCTGATGGATTTATGACAGTTCAATCAGAGGTACAACACTCGTGTGCATGTGCTTGGCACCCGCAGGGACAGCACAGATTTCAGGGAATGCAATGAGCATCCCAGCAACAATCACAATTCAGGACAGCAGTGTCTTCTTGCTGGATATCAGTGGCAACATCTAATTATGAAGAAAATGTCAATGCTTCCTCTTTATTACTAACATTGTGGCTGCATTAAATCTAACTTTATTTGACAGGGCCTACTCAAAATTATTTCCTACAGAAATGTGCTATCAGACAGCAAGAGTATATCTTTGTCAAAACAGCAAGTAGTAGCTGCTGTTAAGCAATTTTGCAAACATGGTACCTTCAGGCACATATACTGTATTTCATTCTGCATTTCCTGATATGACAATTAGCCTTCAGTGTCAAGATAAAAAAAGATTATGGATGCAAATATGGCTATTTCTTTTCCTTTGGCTGATTGTATCTGATTACAGCCAGATCCTACTTCTCAGCATGATGAGCTTAAATATATTTTACTCTTTTCTGAAGGAAAAAAATGGAAATTGACAGAAGAGTGCTTAACTGCTGAGATTCATATGCTCACTTTATGTATATATGAAATGTAATTCAAGTGGCTGCAAACATTGACTAATCCAAGAATTCAAGCTTATTTGAGTTTTCTGTAGAGAAGCATAGATTAGATCAAGTTGATGAGTTCTTTTGAGTTGCATATTACAATGTCATAAAAGACTAACTGAATTCATACCAAACAAGAGCTGGGCTCCTGCTCTCAGCACCACCAAAGAACAGAATCAGGATTTGCATCTTCTCCTCACAGACAGCAAACCTCCTCTTTCATTGCTGGAGGAGTTTTGTCTCACTCAGTAACAAAATAACATGAAAAAGTCTTACTATAGAGTCAATCCTCGTATGTGTATTTTATTATTGTAATTTTCTAAATGTGAGCTGTTCTTCAGCTTTGCAGCCTGGAGGTGGCTTAAAAACCTGCCTGGGAAGTTCAGTAACAATTTTTTTGTAACGACAGTCTAAAAAGAAATCCTGGAATTACAAAAACATATTGTTAAAATTAGTCACTCCAGACTCACCTCTTGTGCAGTTTGACCCTGAGGAACTCTGCCAAAGGACCAGCACAGCCTGAGCTTGCCCTGGTGCTCCAGTGAAACCCAGTGGGTTTTGTTCCTGAATGTGCCAGGGAAGGGCTGAGCCCTGGCTGTCTCTGCCCTCCTGCCCATGGAAGGGGAGACAGCAGAAATCCTTGTGCAGTCTTGAGCTCAGTCTTCATAATTGGAGACCTTTTCCTTTGAATCTGCACAAAAAAAAAAAGTTACTTTATTTTTCCAGCTTATTATCTGAAAAACAGACATAACAATAGAAGGAGAGTGTGTGATAAAGAGATGGAGCTAAATAAAGAGAGCAATAAATATTGCTGAGATTAGGCTGTTGGGTAAAGAGCTGAACACAGCTGAAAATCCAGCCAATCAGTTTAGGAAGATGAAGTTCATTGAGAGCAGGCATCAGAAAACTCTGTTTCAACCACAACAAAAGCTGAATAGAAAACACAGAGATGGCCACAGCAGGTGTACTTTATACTTCCAGCTCTTATGAAACCTGCCAGAGAGCAGTATTGACATGTAGCAGCACAGCATTTGAGTAGAAAAGGATCATAAAGTTGCCTTGGCATTCACATCCAATTTAAGAGAAAAGCACTGCTTGGATACCTAGAAAATATATATCCTCCAAATATTTCATATGGAGCTTGTGTGCTAATCAAGAGGACATTCAGGGAGGAAACCAGTAAACAGCAGGCTTGAGCAAATGCTTTCCCAGCTCCCAAGTAGGAATTATTTTTAATCATAAGACATAAATCATCCATTGGAGTAACCCCTGATCAGTGTCTTGCTGTCATGTGAGTTGTTTCATTGACTTTAGTGGAGCTATTTAAGATAAGCATGTGCCTAAGTGCTTGGCAGGGTTGAACCATAAAGAGGGTACCCTATTTTAGCAAAGATACTGAAAAAACTGCCCTCATTTGCACCTTAACTCCCATTTCACAGTTCTGTCCTTTAAGAAAACACTAATTCACTGAGAATAAGAAAGGAGTCATAGAGCCAAACAGCACCAAAGCAGAGGAAGAGTGTTTTCCCTGCAGAGATTTCAGCAACATGCAACGACCTCCAACAACTTTAATTAAAGAGAAAATGCATACAGAAGGGAACAGTACAAAGCTATAGCTGATCATTTAGTTCAGCATCAAAAGTCAGCAAAGCAGTGTGCTTCATGAAAAGCAACTGTAACTCCTTGGCCAGCAACTACAAAACATGCTGTGATGCACTGAAATATTAGGGGGAAAAAAGAAAACTTTTCCTGATTTCTTCAAACTGGGCAGAGGGTTCGGATTCCTTTTAACTACCTGAGGGAATTAATTAATGAGGGGAAAAAAACCCATCAACCCAAAGTCCACTGGGTTGTTAATTGCAGATATCTGCTTTGCAGACCACCTGCTGCTTTGGCTGTTTTTATCCAGAACTGCCATCCTTGGCTGCTGCTGACCTCAGCCTGTGAAAGCATTGCACACACTGGCAGGGAACTCAAGGTGCTGCAACCCCAGGTCCCACTCACCTGAGCTGCCTTTCCAGTGGTTAATCCAGGGCAAGTGATGAACAGAGAGCAGCCACCATTCCTTTCACATTAGCTGCCAGCTGACAGAATTTCCATCTCCTTTAACAGGGGGAGATGGCCAGGGAATGGTCACAGCCCCAAGGCTGCCAGAGCTCCAGGAGCATTTGGACAGCACTTCTGGACACAGGGTGGGATTTTTGGGGTGTTCTGGGGTCAGGCTCAGTGATTCTTGTGTGCACATTCCAGCTCAGGAGGTTCAGTGGTTCTAGGAACCAACAAAAGGCTTTTCTCACACAGGGTTTCTTTGTGTCCCTGCCCCTCCAGCTGCTTCTTTCACTGATTTCACCTCATTTCTCTTCAAAGATACCTTAGTGGACTTCTCACTTTCCCCCGCAGAGGGATGGAAAGGCTGGACCTGGGTGAGGGACGCCGTGGGAGTTTATCTTGACCACTCCTTATCAGATCTTGTCTGGTGCCAGTCACAAAAAGCCATGGCAGCAGTGAGTCTGTCTTGCCTTCAGCTGTAACTGTCTATTTTTCACCTTGGGCAAACATGTCATTCAAGAGAGGGGTAGGTCATGAAAATGTAGATGGCTTTGTAGATTTTTCTCTGATTTTCGGGGAAAAATCTATCGATTTTTAATCACAAAAGGTACTCTGTATTTACATATTGTTTTCCTGGAAGTTTCTGTGATATTTTGTGATGATCAGGGCTTAGGGGCCTGCCTGAGATGCATAAAAGTCACACAAATTTAAAGGGGGAAGGGATCAACAACTTTGCTTCTCTGGTCCCTTGCAGAGACTCCTGCAGGAGGACTGGGAGGTGTTTGCTTGAAGAAGAGAACAGGCAGTGTTAAATTAGGGAATTACACTGCAAGCCGCCAGGTTGGCCAAACTATCTGTCCTCAGTGCCTGAAGGTTCCTGTTGAATTCAAGGCATGTTTTCTTGCTGGCAGGTCTCAGTGGAGATACCCTTTCCAGCATTAATGTAACTGATAGCATCACTTGAGTGGTGTCAGCTGGAGTGATATTTCTCTTTGCTTCACCTAATAGAGACTGAAAGGGCTCTGAAGTTCTGGATTTAGTTGTGTGGAAGTGTGGGGTATTTAGGAAGGGAAAAGGAAGATCAGATGCAGCAATCAAACCCACAACAAAATCAACATGGTGTAATTGAAAGATCAGTCACACAGGGCTGGAACCTGCTTGTAGCAGACCTGGCTAAAGCAGGAACAGGTCTGAAGGAAGACTGTAAAAAAACTCCTAGGCTGAAGCTGGGACCTTTACCTGTACTATGACAATGGTTAACTACAGATATACAGGACTAAAATGTTCTACTGTGAACTGGACTTGATAGTTTTTCCTCTAACAATGTTTAAAGTATGTAATTTTGAAAATATAGATGGCTTGATTGCAGACAAGTAGATAGAGAGACCTATTGAGAATTAGAGCAGGTAACCACGCTGACAAAGCTTGCTGTACTCTGTTTTATTTACAATGGGTAAATTTGTTTTATTTGAATGACTCACTCCCATACAAAGTATGACTGAAATACTTGGCCGAAACTGAACCTCCAATGGGGTCATTGAAGTATTTATTTCACCTTTTAATCTACATGTTTTTAATCCATTAGAGGTTACAAATTTCAACATCAAAGAAATACTTTCATTGCTTCTGAATAAACCTCCAAACTGGCTAAATTTCAAGTTTTGATTCTAGTCCCAAGCAGTTTAGTTGAAGCTTCACCAGTGTAAGGATTCAAAATAGATCTCACTGATGGCAACCTTCCTTCCCTGGTAGTCTCAGTAATCTCAGAGAAAGTCTTCTGGCTGTTAGTGTGATGTCTGTAGTAGTACAACTGCATTTCTTGTTGAAGTGTGTTTCATCTAAACTGTACCATTTAGCAAATAAAAACCATTTAGTGAGATACAGTAGACAGACGCTGAAATTGGCCTATTAAAGATGCTTTAACAAATGGTGTAATGAAATTCTCTGCAGCTGAGACACCACACTTAATATGACTCAGAATAGATAAAATAGTGACTAAGAGTAACAGCACTTTATAGAACATAATTATCATTTAAGTGAGGTGCTTTGCAGATGTGAGGAATTTCTGCAACGCACTTTCTGCTAACATTAAAGGTAGTTTTCTCTTGATAGTGACTCAATGTGGAGCAATTTGTTTCATAACTGGAGAGTTTAAAACGTAGTTTGGAGGTTTGCTAAAATGTCTCAGACTCTTCATTTTGTGATGCTTTGAAATGGGCTGTGTATTTATGAATGGTTTTCCCCTGAGCCTTTATTAACCAACAACCACAAGTCCCCCACATCTTCCAATATAAACTCCTGTGAGTAGTAGATTTTCTTGTTGCATGTATAATATTTTCATGTGCTGTGAGAAGTTTTACAGACAGAGACTTTAGTAATATTCTGGCCAAATAATACACTATATGATTTAGGATTTCTAGTGCAGGGTGGAGCTACCCCTTTTTTTAATTAAATGTAACTGTAGGATGAGTGTACTGTGTCTGATTGGGTTACAAATGTCATAAAAATATACCTGTTCCCACTGTGATATAAACATGAGTTCCACAGCCTTGTAACCTCATCTTGCCAGTATCTCTTTCAGAAATACGGAGACTGTTTGCAATTCTGTATGAACCAGGTTTTGCTTTCCAGAATAAAAGTGGTTCTAATTTTGGTTTGATTCACATTCAGATCAGTGACTCTGCACTTATCCTCATGTATCAGAGACCCCTTCTGTTTGTCTGTGTTTAACAGGCAACTAAAGGTTAAAGGAAGGTTTTGTCTGGTTCATACAGTCAGGAGACAAAGCCTAACCTAGTCCAAAGCCAAATGAAGTGAGAGATGCCTCATGAGCTGCTTTTACAGCCCTTGAAGACATCATTTTCTCCTGGGCAGGGGGAACACCCCCAGGTAGGGCTCTGGCAGGACAAACCTCCCCAGATGAGGTGGAAGAGGCTGGCACACAGAAAGATTCTGCCTTCTTAGTGTTCTGAGGTCCATGAGTCCTGCACCATTTTTCAGTGGGTGACTTATTTGACTAATTAGTTTGCTGTGATACATGCCATCCATGAGCAGTTAAAAGGCCTTTCCACTTCATCACAAAGCATTTTATTTTGCTAGATATTGTTTTTATTTAATACACAATCTATTCAGGAGCTGATTGCTGAATCCACAATTTTTTTATAAGTGTTGCTGTATGTTCTAGAAGTCATTACAGTTATTGTAAGGTTTAATGTTCACAGTGCTTCTTAAACAAATGGCTTTTCAGTGTCCATATTATTTTATCATATCAGTAATGAGCTATTACATGAATATGGAAGAAGTTTTATGTGACATAGCAGAGAAACAGTATTAATTTTCCATGCCATTACATTCTCATTTTGAATTAGCAAAGGTGTGACTGAGGACCATTTCTAAAACACATTGTGCCATATATTGCTGTATGAGGAATGTTTGACAAGGAGTTGCTACAGTTAAAAAGAGGGTAAATAGGACTGTACTTTTAGATGAAAGTCCCACCTATGATGCTGCACAGGAGAGGCTGACCATGCTGTTTCCTGCAGTACCCCCCTGCACTTTTGATTTAATTTCTCTCAGGCTGAAGCCCCAATGAGGTCACTCAGAGGCCTTTCCCTTACCCCCTGATTTTTCCTGCAACAGATTTAGTTTTATCCTGCTGCCTGCAGCACACCTTGCTTGTGGCTTGCCACCTGGAAAGGACTTCCATGGCTTGCACAAGAGTATTCCAGGTCGAGATTAGATTTAGGGCCAGGCAAATTGTTTTTGAGGGATTAAGTTATTCACACACAGGCATTGGAGCCATCCCAAAACTCCTTTCTGAGCAGCTAAAATCAAATCTGCTGAATAAAGTATTTCAGGCTAAATCCAATTGGGGGCTTGGGCTATCCTCAGCACGTGAGGAAAGCAAGAAGGAACTTGAGGAGGAGGGCAGGGGCTGCCCCACTCTGTGCAGGCTCCCAGGGGAGCATCCTACAGCCCACACTCCCTGCACCTCCTGGTGCTCCTTTGCATCCACAGATACCCACAAAGCCCACCACATCCTCCCCTCACTCCCAGTTTGCTTTGCCCTGTACTTCCAGCTGTGTCCCAGCTCGGTGTTGGCACCTCTGATTTCCCTTCCACACCTCAGTGCTCCGCAATTGTCTCCCATGAATTCCATTTTCTCTCTTTCAGCCTGTTTCTCCCATTTATCAAGATCACTTTTCTAAGCCTTGTCCCTGAGAGACTTCCCAGCCTCTTGTCAGCTGCATGTTCAGCAGTGGGTTCTCTTTTCTAATTACTCACTGTGTAAAAAGCAGCACCATTGCCACTGATAAAGCACAGTAATCATTCCTTTGCTGCCTGCAGAGTTTAACCAGTGATGCACTTCTGCCCTAGAAGGCTGTAAATGGGCTTAAAAATCTTCAGAAGGTGTATAATTATTTATTTAAATGTAGCAGTTTTATCAATTCCTGTGGAATGCAATTGATTTCATCCCAGGGAAAACCCAGGTGAGTGAAGAATGTAGCCTCTTTGATAAATTAGTAATTGAATGTAATGAATTCTTAATCATGGCTCCTGTTCTGCATTTGGTGACACAAGGTGCAGAGACCCCAGTTAATTCCTTGCCACCCCCATTTCATTCAATGAGCACTTTCCATACCAAATTCAGGTTTTTTATAAATCTAGCAAAGGAATAATATTAGATAAAATGTTTGCCCCTTTAGTTTTCAGACTGAACTATATATTTGCAGTGTCTTAGACTTCCTGAAGTTATTTCAGGGTTTTTTGTAACATACATACTTTTTCAGCAAAAACCCCTCTTGTGTTCCACAAGTTATGAGTTTCACTACATGTGTTCTACCATTGTGTGTAAAGATGTGCATTCATCCATCTCCAAACTATGGGTTAAAATTGTCATCAAATTATAGATCAGATATTTATATGACACAAATTATCCATGAAAAAAAAAAATGCTGAAAACTGGGTCTTGACCAGTGTGTGAGACTGTAAGTGGAAGTCATCCACAACACACACATAAAATTGGTTTAAACCAATTTAAACCAAGAGAAGCCTTGCCCATGTTACAGGAGAAAATCAGCCAAATGCACTCTGCTGTTTCATTCCATTCCAACATCCCTGTTTGTTTTGCAATTCCCATTTCCTGCAGCTGCACACATCACTTGTACTCATGATCTTGATTTACCTTCTTATTGCCCTAATGGGGAGAACTCGATATATTTTCTGGAAGATGGGATTACAAACAGCACTGCACAAATGATCTCCCCTTCTCTTACCCCACCCGAGGTACCTGGTGCCCCACTGGCCAAGTGAGCAGCCAAAGCTGCTGCTCAGGGTCATCTCCTTGCCTTAGGAAGTGGCAATTCTCCCAAGTGTCCTTGATCTCACCATAGCATTTTTAAGCAGAACTACCTCCTTCCTAAGATTCTTGGTTTTTTTTTTCTCCCTGAATTATTTTAAAGCAAGATATTCTCTAAAAGGATTTATAACTTACGATTAGAAATCCTCTTTTTAGCCCTTTAGAATTTTGTCAGGATTACTAACGGGATTTTTATCACCAGGGAAATGTGGCTTCAGACATTATATCTTAAAAAAATAAATCTGAAGCATAGACTGCCAATGAAGCAGCCAACACATTTATATTCACTCCAGAGCAGCTTGTCTTGTAAACCAGAGGATTCTTTAGCAAGGTGTTTTAATTTTTTATGTGTCAGAATAAAGCAGATTTCTGGCTGAGGAAAACCATCTGTACAGATGACAGCTTGGCCATCCTGCTTTCCCACTTTGTAACATGTGTCTGCCATGCAGTTTTAGCCATGTTTTCACTGTGTATTGCTGCAGCTGCACTCCTCATTCTGGCCCCATACACAAATATATTCTTAAATCCAGGTCTGCTCAGCTATTCACTCAGGATTACAAGAATGTGCCTGAATAAACCAAGCAGCCCCTCAAGTGTTTTCCTGCATCAAGGCCTCACTTTTTGTGTATAGAGGATGAGTAAAGAAGGAATTAGGGACATCAGACCTGTGCTAGACCCAAAAAACTCTGCAGGGTAAGAAGCAGTTCTGCCCTGCATATGTCTGTGGGCACAGAGATTATAGAGGATTTATGGGGTAAGAACTCAGGTGGGCAGGAATACAAGAGGGAACTATATCTCTGATTTTATTTAACGGCTTTGCCAAGTGGGTTTGCTTGTCTTAAGGTTGTTCTCCTCCTCCCTAGAGGGAGGGTAATCACCAAGTTTTTGCAGTCATAGCTTTCTGCACATCCATGGCACCAATGGAGGCTGTTCACAAACAGTATTTATGTCTGTATTCATGTACCCTGTCCCTGACCTGCCAGGTCTCCACTTTCTACCTTGTGTATCAAAAGCTGGGGAGTGGGAGTCAGACTGGGAGGGAAATGGGCAGGAGAAAGTGTTAGCCTTAGATATTGTCATCAGGTATGAAAGAGCTGAAATCCAAGGAAAAGCAGATTTTGCTTCCAAAAATGCTTCCTGATGATCAGATTCCTTTCACTGTTTGTCAAATGAAGGAAGGAAGAAATATATTTCCTTTCTCTTGCCTCTTAAACTATCCTCACAGGCTGTGAAGAAGAGCCCTGTGTCTTCAGTGAGCTCTTTCTGCCCACATTCCACCCAGTGAGATGAGAAAAGAATGACTGGATTAGTGTCAAAGCAGAGCACTTCCAGATTGGAGCAGAAGCCCTTAAAATAGGAGGTAAAAACTCTGAGTTTCTGACAGTGTTTTTCCAAATCTTTGTTTTGCCCAGGAGCCAGATTCCCATTGCATACCCCCAGGTTCACTGAGGCTCTCCATGTTCTTCTTGTAAACTGGTCAAAACCATTTTATAAATAATTGTTTTATTTAGGAAAATCCTGTGGGCTTTGTCCTGCTGTTTGTTTGTTTTGCTGTGGTAGGGTTTTTTTCTGATCAATAAAGAGCAGAGTTAATTAGTTAAGATGCATGACACTTGCAGGGGTTAGTGGGCCACATAAATCTTTTAGAGCAAATAACTCTGGGGTTTTTTATTCGGAAAACTTTATTTCAAATGGTGTGTCTGGTGAGGTATCATCAAGGCTATTTCAATTTTATATCAACTATAATTATTTAAATGACCTTTTATCTATTACACCTTAAAAAGTCTAGAAGGCTTTCACAGGAATGAAATCCTGTGAGTACAAGCTTTCTAGCCACTTACAGGATTATCCTTGGGAAGAGCTGAGTGTTTTGGAAGGAATGGCCTTTCTAAAAACTTCTACATGACTTAAGAACAAGTTCAGATTAATTAACAAGTGCAGAATACAGAGGTGCCTGGGAATGGCAGAAAATCCAAGCAGCAATAAGCATGATCCATCCAGATCCAAGTGCTTTGTCAAGCTGTGACCACATGATGTTCATGAGCTGCATGCTCACTTTCTGTTTACAGCAGCATTTAGGTTGCTCTCCAGCTCTTCTTCATTTTCCTGAAGAGACTGAAGAAGTTTTGCATAAAAAAAAAAAAAAAGAAAAAAAAAGAAACCAAAGCAAAGCAAAAAACCCAAACAAACAAAAAAACAACCAAACAAAAACCCCTCAAACAAACAAACAAACAAAAAACCCCACAACTCACAATGAAACACTATCAATTTTTAAAGTGATGAGTAAAATCCTCACAGCTGGTGGCTCCCTGCTATTTCCAGCACAAGTGATCTGTTTATGTATTTATGGCAGGCCAGGTAGTGATAAATGTCTGGGGGCCACGGGGGCAGCTGGCCTCAGCAGGCAGCTCCATCACTGAGGCCCTGGAGCAGAATTCCTGCTCCCCCTCCTCACCCAGCCCAGGTCACCTCTGTCCCTCCACCAACTGCATGTTCTGCTTCTGCACCACTAAATTATATAAGTCAGGAATCATGCAACAGGATTAAATGCCTGTGATCTGTGAGAAGAAATCCATGTCAGGTAACTCTCATTTCCATCCTTGGCTTTGACCCTTCAGGCTTTAATCAGTTTTCATTTTCAAGCTCGTCTTTGAACCCACAAAGGCTCTCTTGCAAAGGTGAGATATTATGTCTAATCACTCCATTTCAAGAGCCGGACTTTAAAATTAAAATACCAGATATTCAAGTTCATGATAAGGACAGGAACAATCATCTTTAAAACAAAAGTTAGCAGTATTTTTTCCTACCTCTTCTGTGCCATCCCTGAGCCCAGGGCACAGTCCTGGGCAGCCCTAAGGGACAGGCACAGGACACCTCCTTGCCTGAGTCAAATTTCACAAATTCCAGCCTTGGCAGCTCGTCTTGTGCACGGGGTTTGTTTTAGCAGGGGAGCAAACACTTTAATTGCTCAGATTCCAGGCCCTGACCTCAACTAACCTTAATTAATTAATTAGATATCGGCACAAGTCATCAAGCCTGTAGGTGAGGGGAGGAAAAAGCTGCTATTTTGGAACATGATCTGGGACCTTCATATTTGCCTTTGCCAGAGGAGGGGAGTGGGGAAAGAGCTTTGCATTGCTGTTCAGACAAGAGCTGGTGCAGCTGGGGTGAGGGAGATGTGAACAGAACCAGGTGTTGGGGCTGGAGTAGAGAAAGCTCCAGGGAGACCTCAGAGACCCCTGCAGTGCCTAAAGGGGCTCCAGGAGAGCTGGAGAGGGACTGGGACAAGGGCCTGGAGTGACAGGACAAGGGAGAATGGCTTCAAAATGCCAGAGGGTGGGGTTAGATAGGATTTTTGGGAGGGAATTCTTCCCTGTGAGGGTGGGCAGGCCCTGGCACAGGTTGCACAGAGAAGCTGTGGCTGCCCCTGGATCCCTGGAATGTCCAAGTCCAGGCTGGACAGGGCCTGGAGCAACCTGGAACAGAAAAAGGTGTCCCTGCTCATGGCATAATGTAATGGGATGGGCTTTAATGTCCTTTTCAACCCAAACCATTCCATGATTCCATGATAACTTTGGACTCTCCCACAGCACCTGTCCTGCAGGAATTCATGTGGCTGCTGTCGCCTTTGGGGTGGCTGCTGTCACCTTGGGGTGCTTGATGTCCACACCTGATCTGCTGAACAGCTGAACTGATTGTTTTAGAAACTAAAACCACCTCAAGGCAGAAGGGCTGCAGCTGGAGTGTATGTTGGGTACAGTCTCATGCAGGGGTTGGTGTCAGGTTGTCCAACAGACAGGGGGTCATTTTAGACAGATTTAACCCCAGGTGAAGGAATTTAAGCCCCTCTAGGCAGTATGGACATTGAGGAGGGCAAGGTCCATTCAGAGGGCAATTCAGGAGAGGGGTCTGACTGGACAGAAACCCCTTTTCTTGGTTACAGCCTCTCCCTGAGTTACCCCTCTGGAGCAGCTGCCTTTGCACATGGTGAGGTGGATGCCCAGGGGAGGTTGCAGCAATTCCTGTCATACAGCTTGGGGTGGCTGTAACTCAGCAGGACAGAAGCTTGTTTGCTGCAGGCTCAGGTTTGGGATATAACAGCTTCCTTTGGGAAGGAAAACATAGCTCCCCTGAATAATTTATGGTTTTTTCCTTAATTATGCAATAATAGGAGCCCATTCTTTGCTATTGAGATCCCAGATAAAATGCCAACAGTGTGTTATGTCTCTAAATCTTATTTTCAGGAGTAGTTTAAGGCCAAATTTTCAAGGTTATAAAAGCAACTTAAGATAGAGATAGCAATTTTCAAGACTAGTAATTAAGCCAGGCATCCAATTCCCAGGGAGCTCAACCTCTGCAGGCATTTAAATGTGTCTTTTGGCACCTAATGACCTTGGCATCTTTCTCAGGAACAGAGAACACAGGGAGTAGAGATGACTTCCTATGCCTGAACTGCAGTGGAAGTTTTTATTAACTAGGAAATGCAAAAATATCTTTCAGCATGTTTATTTTGTTAGCTGCTCTCTCACGACACAGAACAAAAGATGAGACTTGTAAAAAGCTGAAGCAACCACCAGTCATGTTGTTTTGAGGCTGTGCAAATAAGTAATGCCATGTTTTTCTCCTGGTTCATTTAAAACTTTGTGCCTGAGCCTATGCTACCAACTTTATGTGGCATCATTAGAATGCACACACCAAAAATAACTTTACACTATTCGTTTCTTAGAAGTCTGAAATGTGACTAACAAATGCTAAATCTTTTAAGCGTAGTCTTCCCAGCTGTACAGCACTACTGCTTGCCTTGGCAGGTCCCCAGCAAGGATGGGAGTCCTCTCTCTACTTTCTGTCCTCAAAATGTTTTCTGGATCAGAGCTTTTGACAAGTTAAGGGTGTGGGAGTGTCACGTTCAACAGCCCTGAATCATTAGGAAGGGGCTGAAGTGGAGTAAATCAGCATTTCTGCTCTAACCAAGCTACTGTTGGCTTTGCTTTGGTTAGCTGAGATCCTGATCCATTTAATACAAGATTTAATTTAAGGCTTTAAAGTGTTAATTGAGGAGTTCTTTACATAAACAATCCCTTTCTAATGAAGTATTGCTTCAGTTTACAGATTTATCTATATATGGGCATATTTTATCATTTCATAATCAAATTCATAACTGAAATTATAACGAATTAATAGGACCTTTTAATAAATAATAGAAAGGAGGGGAAGAACAGGACAGGAATTCCCATAACCCTGGCATGAAGTTTATCCAGCTCCCACTGAGTGAGTGCTAACCATACCCCACTCCAACCTCTGCTGTTCTAAACTTCTATCTGATCCCTTACAAATAAAATTAACAACACTAATTATTTACAGAAATTATATGGTAAATAATTGTGCATGAAAAATATACTTGTTTGAATGATAACCTGCTTGATTCACAAAGAGGGAAAATGCTTTATTTAGGGCAAATTATTTGGTACTATGAAGTGATTTGAAATGAAGTGCTGATTCTTGCCATATGTAGAATTGTGTTGAAATTTATTAAATACTTCAAGAAAGAGTCACGAGTTATATTGCATAGCACAGTTAGTGTTTGTTTGTAAGACTCTGGAAATGACTGCTTAGCATGAGGGTTTTGCTTAAGAAAATCACCCAGCACTCCATCACTTGGTTTTTTTTACATAAATCTCAGATCAGAACAGCGCTGCCTTGCTAACCTTAACTTGCATGTGGAGACCAGGGGAAAGCAAATGAAATGACAAAAATAAGTATTTGCCAGACTCTTGCTTCAGAAGATATATTTCAATGAAATATATTTTTCAATTTCAAAATTTCAAAATTCAAATTTCAAAAAACATCAGCTTTTGCAATAGATTTTTATGGTGCCCAGACAAACAGCTGCAATTCTTGCTGCCTGAACTTCCGTGTGTGTTACTTGACAGCTGCCAATCAATCACTGTTGAAATTTACTTCTTTGCAATGTGTGTTTTATGGAAAAAAATAGGAGGGTATTCACACAACCTGAGTGGACTTCATTAGCATAATGACAATAACATAGCACTTCTGGAGAGAAAAAGAGCACAAGGGAAGTTTGACTTGCCTTCCACCCCAGTGTCTGCATGGAATGGGAGTTTTCCAACAAAAGAATTGAATCTAATTCCCTAAATCTCTACACTGATAGTTGAAATAGGAGAGGGAATAGAGAAGGGATTATTTCAAGTGAGGGGTCACTGCTATTGAGACTGAGCAGGACACTTGGGAGTTGCCTGCCTGGTTTCTTGGTGTGAGCACTTCACCTTCTTACAACCTGACTTAGTCTTGATGAACATGGTTATGTCATGTTATGGCTTTTGGCTGGGTTTTATTTTGCTGAGGACACTTGTCTTGACATATGTGATATATATATAGATATATATATAGATATAGATATATAGATATAGATATAGATTTATAATATACTTGAATGGCTCAGTTAATATTATCAGGATGCCCAGAAGCAGTGCTACAGCATCTGTGATATAGATGGCTTTTGTCAGCAGCACTTCTAAGTTGTTATTTTTCACCTGTAGCAAAAATAGGGGTGTTACCAGAGCCCTCTCCAGGTCAGTGACTAGGGATCCTTCACAAATTTCACCCTGCATGAACTGGAGTGTGGTAAAACTATTTTTTTAAGGCTTTCAATACATCAGTCAACCTGTTTGTGACTTTCCATATTGTAGTTGTTACAGGGCTGTGCTGATTTTCCCGAGCTGAAGACTGAAAACTTCGTCCCAGTGCTTTGAAATTGTTACTTATTACAACACTCCAAGGGAAAAGCTTGTGATAGGAGGCCCAGCTTTGGAAAAATAGCAGAATTCTTTTTCTGTGGTAGCTAGGAAACAGGTTTGAAAATCAAGTCTATCCACAAATGCGCATGTAGATGTGCACATTTGAAATGTATGTCTATTCTGAAGCCTTTTAATATATATTTATATAATCACAGATCAATATTTGTGTTTATAAGTTATAGATTTAATTGTATATTCAAAAATTCAATTCGTGCTAAATCATAATTCTTAAATGAAGAACCAAAGTTTTTCCTCCTTGCACAAGAGATAACCTACAGAGTATGCCAAGAAAAATACCACAGTTTGTATGCCAAGGCACTGGAGTTTTTGCTGGTTTAAAGAAGTTAAATATAACTCATTTTGTAAGATGTTGTTTAATGAAAATTCTTGCTTTCTTTCACACTGGTGCTGTTTATTTTTGTCAAACCCTGGCTGGTTTGTTAAATATCACTAAATGATATTTACAAGTTTGCAATGCTCCCACGGACCAGGTGCAAAGACTTTATGTATCTATCTAGCTATATTTTACATATATATTTTCTTTATTATATATAATCAAAAGGAGAAATTAATGACAAATTCCCACCTACCCATCATGAGGCATGTCACTGCACACTGAATGTCATCTCATTTTGTCTCTACTCAGTTTATTGCTCAGGGAAATGGATCAGACAATACAGCCAAAAAACCTGAATATCTAGCAATTCTCTACGAGGCTTTCGAGCAGATTAAGGTTTGCAAACGTTCTCATGGACTCATCTCTTGATTTTACCAAAAACTTCTTCCCAATTCCCAACCCAACACAGCTGCTGATGTTTGAGTTTCATCCTCTTTTCAGCCCTCAGGAAGAACCTGTGTGTGGATCTCTGCTGCAATAAGTCTCAATCCATTTTCAAATACCAGCCATAAATATCTTCCCCTTACCCACAACTCTTCATTTCTCACCCCTCTGCAGCCACATTTTCAGGGCTGATTTTGCAATTGGAGTTTTCATCTGTGGACTGTGCTTTGGGAGGTAAAAGTTGCAACCCCAGCTGTGGGGTACAAGGGTGGGACCATAGACACCAAGGAGAGCCATAAGATCATTAAGGTTAGAAAACACCTCAAAGGTTGTTGTCCAACCATCAGCTCAGCACCACCACCATGTTCACCATTAAACCATGTCCTCAATTGCCAAATCCACACTTTTTTTGACACTCCCAAGGATAGTGATTCCTCCACTTCCCTGGACAACCCGTTCCAATGCTTGAACATTGCATTGTTCATTTTTACAGTGCTTTGTCTGGCTCATGATCCTGTTAACCACTGTGAGGTGGGAAGCTCAGCACTGTGGGTCCTGTCAGCATCACTGCAAGCTCTGTGTCACGGATGGCTTCTCAGTTATTCAGGTGTTTCTTTTAGGTACACTGGAAGAAAACTGCATTTTCAGCCAATTCCCTTGGTTGTCCTGAATTATAGACAGCAAATGGTTTCCACATAATTTTTTTCCCAAATTGCCAAGTAAAACTGTTGATGTCAGTTTAATTGATTACAAGATGGCATCAGTCAAACACTGGTCTCTAAATACTTTCAGTCTTCTAAATATTTTGCCAAAAAGGGTGAACAGCCACTTATGGTGAGCATCTCAGCCTTTTCTCCTGTGGCTGTGACTGTCTGCACTGACCAGGACCTTCATGCACATGTACAAGTCCACCTCCATTATCTCTGGGCGAGGTTACAACATATAATGGGATGTATATATATATATGTATCACCTCAGAGTACCTCAGAGCACATCAGCAACCAGTCTGCAAGGGCAGAGTCAATTTTTTCTGCTTATTTCTGAACTATTTTGGATGATCCAAAGAGCAATGTATTACATTCACCACATCACTAAGAGAGTCTTAATTCTGGCATCCAAGTGTAGCTGCTGCATCAAACAGGTTAAATGTATGACAGCAAGTCTAATTGCAGCCACGCTCCTGAGTTCAGTCCACCTGAGCACAAAGACTGTTTGATTGATAGGAAAAATGTGTGATCTATCTGTCTCTAGGGTGCCATCTTTCCCCATTGTCCCTTTGAGCTCTCAGTTCTGACACCACTGAAAACAAAGGGTCAGGTTACTGCTCAAAATGGAATGATTTTATGCCACTTACTAATGCAATTTCCTTGTAGGTGAGCCAAAAGAGGATGGAAGAGCTTGACATGCTTTTATGCCCCTTGAAATGTGGGACTGAAGACCTTGTTAGCACAAACATATTTGCTCCATCTCTTTCTTCAACTGTATAGCTAATGTGTTCTAAAATTAGTCTGAATCAGGTTTCTCATAGAGTAGGAATGTGCCTGTTTGAAAATTTTTTACCTTGATTTCTGACATGCAGCACCTGAGCTGCATTTTAAATTTAGTTATGAATAGAGACAGCTTATTGATAGACAAATGATACCACTGGTGCCTTATCTTCCTGTTATTTTGACATTTTCCTTGTAATTGGTGATTGTGAAACTTGAAAATTAGCAAGGTGGAATTACCTGGGACAAAGAGAATGCAGCGAATTTTGCAACACCAAAGTGGAACAGAAATGTATCCACAACCATTTTGTTATAATCATTTCAGGTGGGTGTTTGTGTTTCAGAAACTGTAATTTATTCGTCATAGCTCCTTTCATCCAGAAGAAATGGACTACAAGGTGTTTTATAGACTGTGGTAATTTAACTTACAGCAGTAATACAGGCACAACATGGCAAACAGACCTTCCAAACTGGCAGAGCAATTAATTCATGCTGAACATTAAGCACCTCAGTAGCCCCAAGATGAAATCCACTCAGAGACTGCTGACAGGCCATTTTAATGTTAATCACATGCTTACAACCTTTCCTGTATGAAGGACTTAATTTACCAACACTTCAACAGTGAGCAGCTGAAGAAAGAGAAAACAGGGAAGACAGTAAGGAATCACTCCCAGGTAAAAAGTTTTACACTTCAAAGATTACTGAAATGGCCACACTTACTGATGCTTATGGACACTATGCCAAGATATTGCTATTTCCATTTGGAATTGTCACTGATAAGAGCAAAACTTTGCTCACTCTTCCCTTTATGGTAAGTGGTCACTCTTGTGGTGTCAGTGTGTTGAATTCTAATATTTTAGGCTCATTCAGAACAGTCCCAACTGTTTCCCACAAGCAAATTAAAATGCAAATTACCACGAAGACAGTGGGAAAAGTAAGTAACTCCTTTGTGGAGTTGGGTTTGTAGACAATCAAAGAAAATGGAGGAAATTCCCTAAAATTATCTTTCTGTTTAACAAAGGTAAGTGGGAAAACGTGTCCTTCAGTAGGTGACATTACTTATTGATGATGTTAGAACTGTGGGTTTGGGTTCAGGGCTTTGGTGAGCAAAAGGAAGGAAACTTGATGGATTGGGACCAGGTTTGATCCTCTTGAAATCACACAATGGAAAGATTTCAGGCATTGTGTGAGATTTGTGCACAAACAGTTTCTTCTGAGAGATTTCTGAATCCTTTAGAGGTTTCAGTGATAGAAAGTGTTTGGGATCTGTTTTGTATCCTCTTGTCTGTCTAATGGGCGTTTTGTGGATTTTTCCTGTATGAGCTTTGGATGACAGATTGTCTTCGACTTCAGTGAGACATATTCAGTCCTCTTGACAGTTCCTTGGGGTTTGTTTGGGTTTTTACATAAACGTACACATTTTTAAATCTATGTAGATTAATCAGTTGGGAAAAAAATCCCCAACATTTATCTCATCATAAATGAATATAAGTGCACTCTGGAAGAAGTATCACACAAAATGAAGGATGGAGAGATGTGTGCTGACTCTATGCTGACAGCAGTGAAAGTTTGGCAGAGTACATTGAGACTTCTGTCATTAGAACTATTTTATTGCAGCTGGGAATAACAAGAACTGTGAGAACTGATCATTAGAGACAATAAAAACGATGTTTGGGTTTTTTTCTCCGGATAGGTAAATCACATTTTGAGAGGTAATTGATAAGTTAATGCTACACAGCCAGCTGTAAATAAACCATCCATCCCAAAAATGATATATATACTTCTTCAGTCACAATTCTAAGCCTCCATCAAAGATCTAATTTCCTCCCTTTAGCAGGGGAAAATACAAGCCTTTATCAAACAGTAATCCTTTTAACAGAAATGCCAATTAAAGCTACCCTGTTCTTTATGCTAGATGGGTTCTTACCATCTGTCTTGCAACTCTGTACTGTAAATAAGAAGGAAAATAAAGGGTTTCTCAGTTTATTATAGCTTTAACTGTAGAAAACAAAATTCAAGCATTCCCCTGATGTCAACAAATATCTTTCTTGGCACCCAGTGGAAACAGGATTGTACTCCTGCACTTCTGCTTGAATTAATGAGTTTGAGCTTGGTGTTCAGGGTGCAGGAGAGAGAGCTGGAGTCCTGGAACCTGCAATTCAGGGCTGGCAAGATTTTACTGTGGGCAAACAGACCTTTGAAACACCCTTGGCAGATGACACAACAGTCCCCAACAGGAGTGGCAGCAGCCAGAAAAATACGCAATAAAAAGTGTGGATGTGGGGGCTGCAAACTGGAGGTTGGAACTTTTAAGTTCCCTCCCAACCCAAACCATTCTGTGGTTCTATGAAATGTCCCTTTCCATTGCTGATTAAAGATTCCTTGGAACAAATCAGTAATTTCTCATCAGCTACATTAAGACTGTGACTTCTTATTTGAAAATGGGATGTCTTTTTAGACTACCAGAGCTAGGAGAAGTCTTCTGCACTTTCCTAAGAAGCTGCATCAGTCCTGAATCATATTTCAAAGTAAAATCTCTGGCATGTTCTCCTTTCTCTATCGTGCCTAGATAACTGCATATCCTATGGCTCAAAATCAGGAGATGTGACAACAAAGTCCATCCACACTAATACCAGTTTAAAAAAGAAATGAGAGTCACTACTTCTCAAAGCTACAGTCCATTTTCAGAAAAGTACCATGAAAATAATGAAAAGATGTTCAAGTCCACTTTTCCTTAATGTGTAAGCCTATTTTAAGTATCCCATGACCTCTTTTCTTTGATTTTTTTAGCAAGTGATTCATAAGTTTATTTCCATGTCCTGTGGGACTGATATTCTCACAAGCTTTTTCTCTTCTGGCAAAGGCCTGATCAGTTGGCCAAGAGGAAATTGCACGGAAGAGCTGCAAGCCTCCAAATTTACATAAACTGATTTAAAAAATGGTGTTAAATGTTATTAAAAGTGGTGTATAGAGATCTGCTTTTCCTCCTCTCGATGTTGGTTCTGTTTCCTGGGGGTTCCCCTGGTGCCTGGCAGTGCACATGGGGCTGGTCCATGGTGTGTGTGGGACTGAGTGTAGTGGAAAGGGTTTGGTCTGTGGCCCTTGCTTAGGCTGTGACATTAATATTTGATAGATGTCTCCTGTGATGAATTCAGCAGGTTATTTTGGCAGTTTTTTTAACTTTTTATGAATTTTCAAACACAGGGGCAGGGAATTCAGGGAGTGATTGTGTGACAGGTAGAAAACTGAATATTTGCTCATTTCAAGACAAAATGTCTTCTTTACTCAAAATACCTCCTTTAAACCCTTTTTCAGATCCAGGAACATAGAAAGAATTTGTTGTATCAGGCAGAATGACAAAAAACAAATTTGGGGCTTTTTTTACCCACCTGCATGTCATAAGGGAGCTCCCAATGCATTTATTCAGGATTGAATTAATAATGTTCTTATCAGTGTTATAAACCTTAACAAAATTACCTCTTGTTGGCCCGACTTTTCCTTTTCTCCCAGCTTTGTCTCTGCTCGTCCTGTGGTTTTGCAGGTTATTCTCTCTACTTCAGACACCCCTTGTGCAGATCTAACCACAAATTCTTGGTGGGTCAGCACCTTCTCTGGGACTGGTGCAGCAAAAAAACCCCTCAACTCCCCTTGGTGCTGGGGGAGTGCACCAGGAACCTTCCTGCCAAACGACTTCCTATCCTTTTAATAACTCCTTTAACTCTCCCATCTCCAGTTTGATGGCTTCTGTTTTACTGCAGAGTGAGTTTTCCTCTTAAAGTTAATGACACCCTTTGGTTTCTAAGTATGCAGTAAATTGGTGCCAAGGTGTCTTATGACTTTGGCTTGTTGAAACATCCACCCCATTCCCTGCACAGCTTTTCTCTCAGGGATATTAAAGCATCCTGGCCTAGTTTGTGACAGTGATGGGGTTTCTGTGTAATGCCTTTGGTTGTGTTGTTATTAATTAACAGTTTGCACATCTGCAGTGTTGAGATGTGTTTGCTGCTGTGTGGGCACACACAAAACTCCAAACATATAGATAAAAGTTTTATTAAGGAAAAAGTCATTATATGCATCATAGAAATTACTTTCTCACTGAAAAACTGTAAGAAATTGGAGGGAAAGAGGATAAGTTATTCAACATAAAACGTGATGCATTGTAGCAAATGAATCCTGTCTATCAGATCATGCTTTCTTTTCCACCACAGCAGCTGAAATCTTACAATAAGCCTGGGGAATATTATGTATTTCCCAGACAAAAGCAATCTGAAATATCAGATTCATAATCTGGTAGAATTGTGCTGCCTAGGAAACCTAACAGTATATAAGGATCAGTGTTATGTGATCCAGGGTAGCAATGGATGACAGGATGTTCCTAAGCCAAAAGAATCCATGAATATCTGTAAATAAAGAAAAACAAACCTGTGCTACAATGGTCTCAGGAGAAAAATATAGGGGACTTCAGTTCCCTTTTCAGCAACGTGTAGGAATGCACTGGTCATCCATATAAAATGTGAAACAAGAGAACTCCATGCAAAAATATCATGGAATGTCTAAACATGTGCCTTCCTATGGGAAATTTAAACCCATTCAGAAAAAAAAAAAAAACAAACCACAAAAAAGCAGATAACATCTTCCAAATAACTCCTGCACAGGACATGTAGGTGGTTTAAATTTCACAAGAAGTTCATAACAGTGTTACATGTGCCAATTCAGACAATTGAAAACAGAAATTGCAGATCCTCTGTTCTAGTAAGCCATGCTACTGTCTTGGGCATATCACTTGGCACTCATAAATGATAATAAAAATACAAATAATAAATAGTAATTAATTGAAATAATGTACTATATAACAAGGAAACAAGGCAAGTGGCTTTCTTGCAGAATGAGTATAAATAACACCACAGTGAGAACTTTGTCAGTCTTTCTCAGTACCACCTTCTGAACACTTTCCTCTGAGTGGTCCACTTGGCCTGTCACTCATGTGGCTTTTGAAATAAAACAACCCTCCTCATGCAAGCACTGAGGCTAATTACTGAGGCCACTGCTCAAATAACTCTGCTGGAGTGGCTCCATCTGTGAACGGCGTGAGCCCACGTAAAATTATTCACTACACTTGTAAAGAGAGAAAGAGAGACACACAGGAACATTGCAGATAACCTCAGGGCTTGGCAGTAGGTCTGCAACAATTAAATAAAAGATTTTCTGAAGGTGACCCTGTGGATGTTCATCCCTTACTCCTGTCAACAGTGGACCACGGTGACAAGGCGGGCAGAAGGTAGTAATGAGGCAGTTTGATTGATCAGTGAATGTCAAATTAATTCAGCTGGAAGCTTGCCAGAGCAAAACACAGAACTGCACGGTGGAATAAATAGAGGAGTTTTGATACTTTGGCTAGAACAATGCCCTGAAAGCATCAAAAAGATGTCTCAGGCAAGAAAAGTTTTAAAAATGGATTCTGTAATGAATTATTTGTCATTCAAAACAAATTCGGTTTTACAACAGAAGATAAAAAACGAGAAGCAAATCTTAGCAGGTTTGCCAAAAGGAATAGCAATATCTTAGAAAAATGTTAGTGGGACAGATGACGAATATTCATTTATCTTTAGGCAATCTGAAAATTCAACCTTTTAGATTAAAATCAAAGCAACCAGCCTGGAGTATTCAGTAATTTAAAACATAAGGGAAAAAGGCCCTTTTTTCACTGTGTTTTATATGTACAGGCACGTATCATTTTACAGAGCTTCTTCAGAATCAATCTTGAGAGGATTGGTCTATTAAATATATTTATTTGGATTTGATTGCAATCATTTATGAAATGTTTATGGTCTTGTGTATACACAGAGGAGGACCCTGGCTTGTTGAGCCGGTGGCAAAGCCTCCCTGACTTCACCAGGTGCTGCTACATTTACAATTGTGCCTCCTGAACTCAGATTTTTATCTGATAATTAAATATAATGGCTATTTTTCAACTTAATTCAGCTGATTTTACTCCTAGTAGCACAAAACCCACATTCACCTCCTTAACAATACTCTTTCATGAGAAAAGGTCTCCACAAAACTTGTGCCTCCAAAGAGCTGGTGGTTGCTCTAAGGCAGCTCCTTCTCCAGTGTGGCTGCACATCCAGAAAAACTTCTTGCTCATGAACGTTACCTGTGTTTGACACAATGGGGCTGGGAGGGAGGGAGGGAGGGAGGCAGTGGTGGGGCTATGGAGAGATCAGGGCAAGGGGTAGGAAAACCTTCAGCACAGTGGTAGCATCCCACCCTGCTTTTCCCCAGAGCTGCTCCCCAGGGATCCCCATGCTTCTGTCAGGTGCTGTCTTTACAACCAGCTTCCTTAAACCAAAAAGCTGGCCCAGTAAATGTGAAGTCTGCACAGTAGTTATGCCAGCACTGTGTTGTATCAGCTGCTGGCAGCCCATAATTACATAGCTGCACACTGTTAAATGTACTTTTTTCACAACATAAGTGGCATTGTCCTATTTAGACTGTAAAGGTACTTATAGCAGGTACTTTATGATGTGAACTCATCCTGCAGTGGGAACTTGCTGCAGTTTCCCACAGGTTTGGTACTTATGCTGCAAGTGCAAGGGAGCATAGAAAGATTTCTAGCTGGGCTTCATTATCAGCCCTTTATGCATCTGCTGCTCTGCTGCAGGTGGAAGAATTTTCCTTCCAAGTGTAATGCTGATGTTGAAAGCACAGAGAGAGCTCATATAACTAGGGGTAGTTCAATTGCTCAGGGTCTCCTGGGAATTTTCATGCCATCACACTTGTAAATTAATTTCCTTTGGCTATTCTGTGCTCCACTTGTGTTAATTTTCTATGAATATTTCTACAATATGGTTTTATCAATTAAATTATATTCATAGAATGACTGTTTCTAGACCAAGACATATTTGCAAGGTCAACTCTGGTACTTGCTCATGTACTTATTCTGAAATCATGAAGTGCTCTTGCATTGTGTGTAAGAAATCCTTGTTTTTAAAAGGAACACTAAAAGCAGTGGCAGATAAGTGAGAAATGTTGCTCCAGTGCTGGAAGAGTGTCAGGGCTCCAGATGTATCTGCTGAACACCAGGAAAGGCTGGTGGTAAAGCTCTTTGTGCAGCAGCTCCAGCACCTTCAGTGGATATACCATAAATCAGGTTTTGTATCCAGAGGAATAAAAGTTAATTCCTCAAGGTGAGTTTCCTGTGAGTGGCCAAACCTGGAATTTTGGCACTGCAAAGGCTCAAAAACTGCAGGCTCATTCTGCACAGTGCACAAGGAGCAAGAGGAGAACAGTGGTGGGACAAGGTCCTGTGGATTTTCCCCACAGGCACCACTCACAAATCCACTGGTGTTATTCTGTCACAACAGCAGGAGTGCTGTGAGCACATCTGGGCACAGACTGGAGGGTGGAGAGGAGCAAGACATGGGAATTTAGCCACCAGCTTCAGTGGCAAACAGATTGAGGTGGTGGCTTTTTATGCATTTATCTGCAGTGATTAATTTTTCAGGGAGTTAGGGCAGCCAGCTGCCACTGAGCTCTCTGCTCTGGGCTCCCAGTGTTCAATAACTTCCCAGCTGGAGAAGCCTTTGTCCCCACCTCATCTCTTTTCTGGTGGTTCCCATTATCACTTGATAAATATCTCATGACCTGCTGCTCTGTTTTACCCAGACCTGCACCTCAGAGACCTCCCTGCAACTTCTGCCATCCCAAACCCAAGACTGTAATGCATCAATAAAAAAAAAATAATGACTTGATGTGACATGAAGTGAGACCTGCAATACCCCTGGTATTGTGTGTTAGACACATTGCAAGCCATCACACACTGCAGGGTTTAATGGCTTGCTACAGTTCCAGTGAAAAACTTTACTTTTTTCATCTGAGTAGAAATTTGTCATATATTGTGGAATAATGAGTCAGTCTGATAGAAGACAGAGCCTCTGGATGTGATCTGTATAATTATACCATGCCTATTACATTATTTTCTCATTGTTTCTGCAGCTGTAAGAGTATCGGGACACTTGTTTAGGCACTACCTGCCCTTGGTGAAAACTCCTGGGTTTTTGATAGTGGTCGGCACATCCTGTTAGGGCAGTGGAGTAACTTGGGGGTAAAAAACTACCATGCAAAAATTCAGGCAGCTAGTTTGAATGCTCTGAGCAGGATCCTGATCTGTGATGGGCTGAACCACCTTCAAGAAATGCCAATTTCTTTCCACCATGAGGGGAAGGTCAGGAGTCATTTGGGTGCCTGAGCAAAGTGGTTAAACTCTGCAAAGGGCCAAAATTATCCCTAAAACTGCAGAGCCTGTCTTTCCTCCAGGAGCAGACATTTGTACATTGATAAATCTCACTTGACTTAATTTTGGCACTGAAACTCTCTCTTGATTTCAGATGCAGATTCCTATGTGTGCAGGGAAAAGCACAATACCACAGTTAAACTTCCAAGAATTTCCACAGAAAAATGATCCCTGAGGGATTTGGATCTTTTAACTCCCAAGGCAGGAAACCTGCTGCTTTTCAAAGCAGTAATTGTTTTGGTCTGAGTTTCCACCTCCTGCAGTCTGTCATCAAATGCAATGGGAAGGATCTCAGCCTACCCACTGCCTCGAAATTCCACCTATTCTTTCTTGGAACAAAAATAAGTATGGTTCTCTCCACTGTGATAATGCTATTTAACTCTCCAGTTCATTTACAATGATATCCTCCCCTAATATTCATTGTACGTGTTGAAAAGTTTTACTTGATTTTCATTTCCAGATAATGTCCTTATGCTCATGTGATAATATTTTGATTTTCCAGCTGATGTACATTTCTCAGTAATGCAGCACTTGAATGCATAGCCATGGCTCTGAACTTTGAAGAGGTATCACAGGACTGGAATGAACCTGAAAGTTGCTTTAAAAGCCCCTCTTATCTTAAAACACTTCATGCAAAAAATCAAGTGCTAAGCATTCCATTGATTAAAGATTATTTAGCATGTTTGAATAGCTTTCCAAAGAAGCCATATATCTAAAATTTAGTCACATTTCTGTAAGCCTGTGCTGGTGTTCCTGACATGATTTTTATTAATATTGAAGGAAGGGGAATAATTTTGAATTTTCCCAAGAGAAGTAGCAGGTTTTAATGTGGTGAAAGGACGAGCATTTGCTGAGATTTCTGTTGCTCTGTCATTTACTTATCCCACTCTTTCAGTAATTAGCTTGGAAGATTTCTTTTTCTGCCACTTGGCATTCCCAAAGCGTATGAGGGGAAATCCTGGTGGTTTCTGTTTGCAGCAGCTGAGATGAGAAAGGTGCTGGGTCACCCCTTGAGCACAGATTTTGGCTTTGTCCCCCAGTGTGCCCTCAGCAGGGTGGGTGCCTGTCCCCTCAGCCCCCAGCTAATCCACGTGTCAGCTCCCAGCAGATGGGGTTGGAGGGGGACTGCTCCTGCCTGGGATGTGGCATCTCAGAAGGGTCACCTCCAGGGAGGCAACATTTTAAAAAGATGTGGGGAGGAAAATGCCACTTTGGGAGGGTTTTGACACCTTGAGTTTCTAAATTGGCTGTTGGATATGAGGAGAGATTACTGCGGGGAGGTTTTCCCCTTCTTCCCAAAAATCCTCTGCTGCATTTTGCAGTACAAAGCAATTTTTAAGTGCAGGGAGGGTGAAGGGAGGGAAGCATTAAAGATAAGGATTATATTAAGGGAAGTGGCCAAGTTTGGAGCCACAGCAGCGTGACAAGATTGAGGTAGAAGAGCAGAGACTGATTTTTGATGTGGGATAATTTGACTTAGAACCGTGACTATCACTCCCAGTTTTACATATTGTAATGAATGCAGGCATGCAGCAAGAACAGTTTGGGAGTATCTGATACATGAAAGCATGAATATGATATTAGGTGCTTTTAATTGCTGGATTTTTGGTGTCTCAGGCTCTTTTTTAATAGTTTCCATTGTTATTCTTTCTTAAGAAGCTATAAGGGAGCTCCTCCGCTCTACAGAGCATGTTGGACGTGCAAATGTAGGAAGCAATTGAATTGTTTCTACATTCTATGCTAGTAAACGAGTTATTTTGTACAAGAGCAGCTTCTGTAAAGCTTCTCCCTAATTAAGCTCCTTCAAGCACCCTTCTGAGCTCAGTATATACTGGCCTAGGTTCAAGATCTGCTCAGTGCAGGGGAGGGGCACCAGGGAACCCATTTCAGGTCTCAGCCACACAAACCCATCTGCTCCTCCCCTGACTTCAACTGCAGCTGAGGGGGCTGCTCCAAGCTGCCCCCAGGTCCTCTGTGGCTTCACAGACTTCCAGCTGGCTGGAAACTGGGAAAATGGAGATTTCTGCCCATTACACACATTGTTCTCAGCCAGGTCCATATTCTATCCAGATGTGATCTGTTAGGGGCTGGAATGAGTGGGAAGAAACTGTGGCTCTTTAAATATAATCCTGCTTCACCAGTACATCTTTCTTCTCTCTGCTAGTGCCCAACAGCCTAATTTATGTGAGTGGGTTCTACTCTCCCCAGACTTCATTACAATTAAGTAGTTACAAATTGTATGAAAATTTTCCTTAGGATATTCTAAAGGAATATTTTCATATGAAGCAGGGAGGAAAAAAGTGGTAGCTTCACTTAATTCAAACAGAGATCCTTGATGTGCTGATATTCTTGGAAGATTTCTGTCAAAAGCTTAAGTTCAGCTGTAAATATTTCTGTCAAAAAATATTTGAGCTGCAGTGTCGGGGAGACGAATACTTATCTTGGGACTTTGGGAAGATGCATTTATTGAACAAATGCTTATAAAAATTAGCCACAGGGCAGTTCTAAAAAAAGTTGATATCTGCAAATACCACATTAGATATATAAAAAAGAAAAACAGAAGATAACTTGTTCTCCTTATTTAAGTAGAATAAAGTGTGTTGTAGGATGCCCCTTTGCAGCTCATTTGCTGACATTTGAGACACTTAAACTCACCTGTGAAGGATTCTGGCCAAAAGAAGGTTTGCACTTGAGCAGCTCTGAAAGCAGGGCTGGTGATTTGAAATTTTAAAATTATGAGGAGAAAAATCTTCTTGTGGGAAGAGGCAAGGACAAACCTGGAGTTAAAGGGAATTGAATCAGAAATCCTTTGTAAATTATACTCCCAGGCTACTTAAGAAGAAAGTTTCACAGATGTAAGGCAAAATAAGTCCTTGAGCTTGACGTCCACCATTTCTGAGACAGCTGGTGAGTACTTTTATTGTGACTGTGTTTATGTTTTTATGACTTGTGAGGAGCTTGGAATCTTTGATCTAGTTTAACAAAATATAATCATAGCAGGAGCACTGAGGAAGGTGCAGGAGGCCACTGGGGAGCTTTGTCAGCCGTGGTGGCTCTGCTGGAGAGGGTCCCTGCACAGGCTGCACAAGGAGCAGCTGTGGGAGCAGGGGAGCTCCCAAACAAACATCTCCTGATCTCCAGAAATCTGCTTTTGGATAGGGCTCCCAGGTCTCTTGATAGAATTCCCCAACATACTCAAGAAGAAACATCCAGGTTTCTGATGGAGTTTATTCTGTCTCTAAATACTGACAGATTATCCTTGCCAGAGATATCTCACATCTAAGCATGGGGGCAAAACACACATCAAAATGGCCTTTGTCTCTTTTTTCTTTTTCTTTTGAAAAAATAATCTTAAATAAAATAAATGAAGGGTACTTACCATAAAATAAATCACTAGGAAAAGAAGCTTTCAGTGCCACAGCACCCAGTTCTCTACCATCAGTGTTCATAAAATGATATTCAGCTCTAGAACACAAATGTTAATGAAAAAGAAGATCTTAATAAAAGCAGCCTCTTTATATTTAGGTTGTGATTTGGGTTTTGTTTTTTTTTTTCCTTCAAGTTGCAGTGTTATTGCCTTGCAAAAGCCATTAAAAAGCTCCTGTAACTGCACTCTCTGTTGGAGAAGGATGTCATGTCTAAAAATGTTGTCACCTTCAAAATACTGTGAAAGTCAGGGCCAAGTTATTTTAATCAGGCAGTGCTGGAAGTTGTGGGCAGAATCATAATGGGAAAAAGCGACATTTACCTTTATATGGCCGACGCAGTAATCCTGGCTCCTCTGGGGACTCACTCAGAATTATGTGGATGGTGAGATTAGTGTATTACTAAAGCATTTGACAGCAACAACAGCTACTGTGTTGGCTCTCTAATGCATTAATAATACTTAACATTTCCTAGTTGTAAAGCCCCTTTTTTACAGGTTTCTTGTGCCCGTGCCTTCCTCACAGCAGCCAGCTCTAGAGAGGTGGAGGACTAGGAAAGTTTTCTTAGGAAAGTGATTGATTGAGGTGAGGTTGGGGCTCCTGTGGGAAACAAAGGAGGCTGCCAGGTTCATGCTTTGGAAAATGCCACTGAACAACAGTGTGATTTTTATAAAAGGAGAGACCTTCTTGTTTGGGAGAGATGTGACACTGTGCAGGAAGAACCTGATGGTGATTCTCAGATGAAAGGTTAATAAGAGAGTCATTTTGTAGCCAACATAAAATTCAGCTTGCATTGATGGCTTTTCCATTTGGAAAGCTCTTTTTTTTTTTTTCCCTGCAGGGGAAATCACAATAGGTGAGAGCTGGAATAAAGGAGATTTCTTGCCCATTCTCCTCCAACTGACCCCAGGCCTCACAATTTATGCCTTGTGCTGCTTTCTCTCATTTGCTCCATTTGCTGCCCCCACCAGCTCTGATGCCAATTGTTAAACTGCTTCCCATTGGGACTTCTTACAGGCTTTGCTTTAGACTTGCACCATCTCACTCATGCAGGTTCTGTTCCAGATTCCCTTCACTTATTTGTGCATAAAATCTTCTTTTCAGCAAAAGCACAGCCCTGAGCAGGAGGTTCTGTGGCATGGGCAGCATTTCCCCCAAGAGCAGGATTGGGTGTTGCAGGGGGGGCTCTGCTCAGGCTGGGGTTTCTTTGCAGTGCTCCATTAACACATTTTAACCCATCCCAAGCCCTGTTTGCCTGTCTGCTCCTAGCAGAGCCCCAAAGAGCATCCTGTACTGGCCCAGCCTTGGTAATTAACCCTGCTACCTTGGCCCCTGCCTCCCAAACCAAGGCTGAACAGGCCTTCATAACCCTCGTAATTGACTTTTTGGGAGAACTGAAGCTTACCTATTCTGCCTGGATGATTTGCTAACAAGGCTCAGCTGCCTTCTCTGGGCCTTGACAGACTGGAGAAGGATTTTCAGGGCTTGGCTGAGTTCACAGGCTTTGGAACAGCTGCCAGTAGTACCTGAGGGCTTCTGTCAGTGGCTTCATCTCTCCTGTGAGAGACTTCCTGTGCATGTCCAAAATAAGGACTTTTGTCATTGAAAAAAAGATGAGTGAATGCTCCTTCACCATCCCTTAAACAACCTCTTCCCCTTTCCTTCACTTTTCACAAACCTATCCAAGAAGCAGTGTGTGGCAAGGAAAATAATGAACAAGTATGTGGTATTTTACTGCTATTTTCTATCCCTGTATACTATGTCAGATATATTGAAAGGAATGGGATGTATAACACTGTTATGGTTCTGATAGTTGGCCCTATCTATGGCTAATCTTATTTTTTCTCTGAGCTCCCCTGTCCTTTGATTGCACTCTGATTTGATTATTTTTTTTGTAATGTAGTGATATCAATCTCTAGGAGGCAACATTCTGGCACAATTAGAATTATTACATGGCACTATTTATGAAATGAGGCCAAAGTGACTAGATAGTTATTTCTTTTTCTTTTTTTTTCTTTTTGGTAGTTATAGGCTCCATTAGAGGAGCTTCATCCACTTGCGGTAGGCAGGCCAGAGCACACCTTATTAGTGTTTAGTGGGAGAGAATCTTGGCATGAGGCACCAAAGGTTAGTTACAGATGTATTTCAGGATAGATCTAAAGCTCTCTATTTTAACACTTGCTCTAAAGTAAAGCTGCTGAACCATGGCTCTGTATTGCAGCACATTAAAATGCAATGGTAATTACCCTCATTATGAAAACATTTCCTCATATCTCTTGAAATACTTGCTTAAAAATGTATTAAGGGAGAACACACCAGTCATGCAGTCCACAGAGTGTGGGGGGGTGAAGGGTAGGAGTGCAAAAGTACATTTATGGACAGCAGAGGGGATGGAGAGGTGTCCCTCCTTGACTGAGCTCTACTGCAAAATGCCATCTCTCAGGAAAGCTCTAATTCAGTAGAATTTGCCCAGTCAAAAGTTTCCTTTGTCCTCCCTGGAATCAGCACTTGGAGAGTCCCAGTGGTCCTCAGTGGTGCCCCATCCAGGCCTGGTATAGGACTGAGCAGTTAAAGGGGTTTTGTGCATTGGTGCTCCCTCACACACCTTTTGGGAGTTTTGAGGTGACAGAGTGAAAGGTGGTTTAGCTGGAAACAGGACTCATGGAAAGTCAGGTTTGTGTTTCCAGCCTGGCCATGCACACAAGGGAAAAAGAGTTCTTGTGCCTGGTGTGTAACCCACAGGATTTGGTTTGAAGAGCTGCAGCAGCCTGGAGACAAAAGAGGGCAGCCTTAATTAGAAATAAAACAAGCAGGTTTTCAGCCACCCTGTACTTGGTGGGATACAGAAGAGGCCTTGCAGTAAGAAAACTCCTTGATCTACTCACTTTCCACAACTGCCACCTCCTAGGAAAGCTGTTCTATTGAGTGAGAGAACAAAAATAGGATCTATCTCCCCATCCTGAGCAGTGTTGGTGTGTTCTGCAGTGTGCCTCTTAGCAGGGGACAGCAGTTTGAGGAGGATCAACATCTGATCCTTACAAAGCTGTGGAAAACTTTGCTGACATTTCCATGCCTTGCAGTTTGCTGCTCATTTTGGAGCCTCCAGGAGCTGTATGAGCTGAAAACCAGCCAGCTGGGTAATCGAGGTAATTAAAAGAGATGTAAACTTTCAAAGTAGCTGACACTTAGTCATTACACCGAGCTGTCATGCTTGACTGAGCTAACGTTAATTCCAATATCCCATTATATCTTGCTGATATCAGTTTAAAAGATAGCTGCTGTGTTTCTTCAGCAACTTGCAGCTACAGTCATAAAAGTATTGATTGCAGTGGGCTTTGACAGATGTGAGATGTATTTAAGAGAAATTGTGCCATAGATATTATTTTACCTCAACTGCTCAAAGCTGTATGAATTCCAGATATATCCTTCTGGATTTCACTGGTAAAGTCCTGTGGAATCTGCCTGAGAGGTGCAAGATTGAAGAAACACCTTCTCCCAGGCTGTATTTTTAGTTTTTGTAGCATAGATCTCTTTGATTTTTGTACCTGAACTACAAAGGTGCTGGGGAATGAGAGGAAAAGCAGATTTTAACCAACTTAGCCATTTTCTTTGAGCTTTCCCCACATGCTAAGGTACAGACCTCAGCTGAAGTGAAGTCTTCTAATTGACTTCAGCAGCCTTTGATGGAGGGGCAGAGCACTGAAGTTTTCCATTCCCTGTGAATTATCTCCATATTTAAGAGTTATTTTATCTTGTCTTCTTGCTGCCATCCCACTGATTTCCCAGTAGTGAATTATTATTTTTAATGCCTTGTTAGATTTCTACGGATACAGAAATCCCAGCCAGTGGAAGCTACTGGGAGCCATGTAGGAGCTATGGAGGAGTTCTCAGTTGCAGGATACAAACTCTATGGAAGTGACAAGTGGGGTGCTCACGGCAGCCTTGATTCTTACAAGTGGCTGGAAAACATGAAATTTCTGTGTCCAACCCCCAAAGGATTTTTTACTTTCTCTTCATAACTATTCCACCCTTCTTTATCTTGTAAATGAAAACAAGTTTTATTAGACAACAAATTCCATTTTTTTCTCTTTTATATGCAGTTTTGAACCAGTCAATGTGCCCACACTGAAGCATGAAGAAAATACTGACAATTGTCCTGGGATAAGAAAAGTGAAGAAAACTTTTCATGTCCTTTTAAAAAAGATCACTAAAACCCCAGCAAATTGAAAAACTCAATTACTGACATCTCTTTCCTTAAAATCATGTGCTAGCTTAAGGATGGCCGGAAAAAGAATTCAGGAGCAATCCCCCAAACTTGCATGAGAAGTGGGAATAACGAAATGAAATAGTAAAAGATTATTCATAGTTTAATTCTCTAGTTTTGGCCAAAAGAATTATGACCCTGTGGTCTTTCATGGAGACAGGAATGCTGGCATTATGAAAAAAAAGACATTTTTCAACTCTATCTAAAGATTCCAAAGCTGTCATCAGATCAATGTATGCCTTAAAGTGAAGCTTGCAAAAATCATTCCTCAGCTAATATTCTCAAGGACAAGATATAGTTTGATTTGGCTCTTCCAGGAGATATTCCTGATTGCCTTGGAAAGCACTATTTTAAAATGGGATTGAGAGAGTGGTGCAGAGTTTTATTTTTAAAGCACTTCAGATCACAACATCAGTCAGCCATGAGGATGGAGACTCTCCTTCTTCCCTTAGAAAATCCATCTTGGATCTTCTATTTTATGCCTAATTGAGAATTGTTTTAATGAGTTTATGAAAATCAGCCTGCCTTCCAAAATGGTCCAATAGTTGGTTTTGTTTGGGTTTATGCTTCGGTTTGTTCATTTCTACACTGCAGTATAGAGGAAGTTTGGACTTTTTGTCAACACTTCCATTTGATTCATATGTGATAGACCCTTAATGCTGTGTAAATGGATAAGCCAACAAATCTTATCAAAAAATGCATGGAAACATGCTGGGGACAACAACCCCATAACTCCGTGTTCCTGTACTGAGGCATTGTGAATACCAACAATTTACTGGTTTTTTCCTTTCTCCAAAGCTGATTGACAGAGAAAATGAAAATGGTAGATAAATGTTCATGCTAGTTTATTTAAAGAGGTGCACAGGCTTTTTCTGTGCATCCCACAAGTCATTTAATGAGATCTGTGCACAAGGCTCCCACACAGTGCTTACCCCCCGATGGGCAAATATACACATTCCATGGCCACTTCTAAAGGCAGGAGCCTGAGAGGCCCAGTGCCTATTTATTCAGTCAGCAGTGCCATTATAACTGTGGAAGGAAGGGATTTCACATTTTGAAAATCTGAAATCTTCTCTCCCACCCCTACCATGGCAGAAGTAGCTCCCATGAATCACATGTGAATAATTATTAATAGAGGAGTACCTGCTTTTAAACCCCTCAGGAAAATTATTACAGGGATGATTTTGCTCAGGAGACCCCACAAATATCACTAAAGTGACAGACAGACATTGCAGAGCAGAGTCTTCTTTCTTTTAGCCTGGTTGGAGATGGGGTCAGAGAGCAAATTCAGGTGTGCTCATAGTTAATTTCATTCACAAAATAAAGCATGAAAAGGCTGTCAGCTGCCCCCTGCTTGGCTCAGAAAGGGAAGACATTTTGTGAAATTAGTTTAAAGTGTTTTACAGAATAACCCTGTGAGTGAAACTAAACCAGGGACAGGTTTTGAACACACCATAGATGGTTGCTGATAGTGGGGGAGCTGTTCTTAGGGTAGGTGTACTGATTTTTATTTCTAGATTTATTACCCTGAGCACTTCTGCTGATCCTTTCATTTGGATTGCTCTTCTAGCTGCTAATTTTGGGGATTTTTTTGGTGTTTGGTTTAGGGTTTTTTGGGGGGGAGGGTTCCCCCATTAATGAATGGGAGGAAGCCATTTTTCTCCAACTGTTCCTTCTCAAAAGACGAAATGGAAAATGCTTCATAACTGGAGTGTCTGAAAGCCACACCCAGTGTGCACAGCTGAACACCAGCAAAGGGAATCAGAATGAGCAGGTCCTGGATTGCAATCCTGTTAATCAGTTGAGATGTTGGTGGGCTGTTTTATAGGGACTGGGAAAGCCAAATTTTCAGTTACCCATATGAAATGCAAAACTAAAGAGTGGGAGAAAATTCCTTTCTGTTCTCTTCATATGTGTCAGTATAAAGCCTACACTGGCACAAATCAACACTGATTTTTCCATCTCTGCTCTGAAGTGGATTTTGTCTGCCTTTTGGTAAGATGTAGAAATTCCTAGTTGCTCAGGGGTGTAAATTAGCATGGAAAGTGTGTTTGTGAGAAAATACAATAAAGCACATGTTTTTAATGGCTCTGTTTTCTATAGGTACTTGGAATTCTATTTATTTAACTTAGTAAACCTTTGAAATGTCTTCTATTCTGGCAAAGCTGTGTATCAAGTGCATCCATAGAAATGAGCTGGTTTCACCTCCAACCCTGATTTTGTCAAATTATGTCAGGATGTAGTTTCCTGAGTCCCTGGAGTTGTGTTTTTGTCCCTCTGTCACCAGGCTTGTCCCAGGCATTAGCTCACAGTAGTGTCCATCCTACTGTTGTACTGGTTAAAGAAAAAATTAACCTGGCATCCAGCTCAAAGATGTCAAAGATACCGAGAAGAAGAAAATTTGCCACTTGGCAAGTGTTTTTACAGTTTACAATAACTGTTTTTACAGTCATTTTTCTGAGTGCATCTTCAGCTTATTGGTTTTAAAGGATATTTGTCCTCCGGATCCTGGCGCTTCATCATTTTGCAGAAAGGAGAAAAACAGGCTTATAAAACTGGCTAGTTTGAGCAACAATGCAGTCAACTCTAAAAAACACAGCCTTCAAGACATGGGAATCTCTCATGTAGTGTGCCAGGCAGTGATCCTGGGCTGATGGTTGTAATTGTTTATCACTCTTTAGTGTGATCAATGCAGGCGTTAACCACAGCGCTCCCTTTCAATGCCATTGATTGGAACTGCTCCCACTGACAGTCCCCCCGTGTACACCACGGCTCCAGCTACATATTAACATGACTTCTGAATGGCTGGGGAGATTTAGACTCAAAGGATGCTATTCTTCACTGATTTACAGCCCTTGCAGTGCTCCTGAGGCTACGTGGAATGTAAATCAATGGAGAAGCTGGCCTAGGTGATGAACTGTTCCATTACAGAGGAGCATTTCCATTTTGGTGTATTTACAGTATAATGCACTTAGATCCTCAGCTGTTACCTCTAAAGCAAAGTAGGGGTTCAGCAGTGGGAATAAAAAATAAAAAACCCCATTTGTTCTTTGAACACACTCACTTAGAGTCATTACTTGCCTATTTCCTAGTGATGGAGTCAGCACAAAATCACAAACCTAAGAAAAGCAGTTCTGGCAAATTCTCTGCAGTCTGACTTGAGTTCACTGTGGTGAACTGTTCACTGAGTTCACTGTGGTTCACTTGGGTGGGCACTCTGCACTTGCTCACCTGTAGGTTATTGCCTCGGGTACACGTGCCTTAACTTGGCAGGTCATTGCCAGGGGTGAGCTGTGAACCCTCCTGCTCAGATTCCTGCCATCCTCCAGCAGGGAGGATGTCCTGAGACAGAACAAGGACCAGTTTGCTCTGAGCAATTTCAGCCTGCCCATGGGCAAAATGCTCTCACAGATCTGTCCAGTGGTAGGAGATGGCAAGCAGCTGGGTCATAGCATCTAGCCCATGACACAGGTACCAGGGCAGGAGTCTGATGGCTGAGGTGACCAAAGCTGCTTTATCTGTTCTGGTCTGGGAGCAGATTCAAGCTTTGTTCCCCCTGGGATCATAAAGCAGAGTTTCATTCTGGAAGCTTAAAAATTTATTCCATGATTTTTATTTTTATTTCCTTTGACAATGAGTATAAATATGATAGTAACTTCCATATCAAAAAGAAACTGCCATTACACTCTCACTCGAGCCCTCCCCATTCATCAAGCTGAAGGAATGGATGGTAATGGCTCAGTTGTTTATTGACAACCATTGGGCTTCTCCTCAGCCATTCATGATGCTTGTCTGGATTTAGTGTTGGAGTCTACCAAATAATCTATTAACACTTCAGGCCATTGACAGACCTCCTTGAAACACTTTTAAATTGTTTTCGTGGAAGTCAGCTTGGAAAAAACTTGGAGAAATCAAGTGCTCCCCTCCAGCCCTACCCAATATATTTGGGTTTTTTGATGTCACCAGCTGCAAAACAGGTTTGTGCATGCATGGCCCTGCCAGGGCCTTGGGTTGTACAGCCTGCATTGGGTAGGATGCCATTCTTTCCCACATGCCAACAGAGCTTTCCACTGGCCTGCAGGTTGTCACCCAAAATGTCATCCAAAATGTCACCCAAAATGCCCCTCCCTGAGCACAGATGCAGATGTCAGAACTTGTAGTCGGGGAAAAATGGCTGAGATTTTGTTGCTGTTGTTGCCACCAATCTTAGAACAAATATTGAGATGTACATTTTCCCACACCATGGGTGCTGATGAAATCATGGTTCCTGTTTATTGTGTGCCTTTTCAAAACTGCTTCATGCCAAAGTTACAGCCAGGGTACTCAGTAGCCTAGAGCATGAAAAAGCAGCAATCCTACATCAAATGAATTTTGTTTCTATTTTTCTTTTCTTTTCTTTGTTTTCTCACCTCCTCAATCACTAATCACAGGCACAGAGATGAAATCTGCCCATGGCTGTATCTCCAGACTCCCACTGACTTGGAGTGAGATTATACAGTAGGACCTAAAACCAGAGGTTTTTGCCTTGGTTTTATTTTTTGTTCTGAAAAAGAAAAACTAGACAAGAGACTAGTCAGAGCTGGAAATTGGAAATTCAAGTCCCCAAAGAAATCATTTCTGTGCACCTACACCTTGAAAATAGGTTGTTTTCCTACTTCTTTGTGCTGCTGTCTCAGACGCTAATTGCCTAATTAACAAGCTGACATGATCTCCACTGCTGAATAACTGAGCAAATTAGGATGGTGCTACATGTGTGTTACTTGAAGGACATGCTTCAGCTGGGATTTCCTTGAGCATCACGTTTCTGTGGAAACCTAATGAAACTGCTTTGTATTAAGTGCTTGTGATGATGTTTCTGACCTTTTTGTGCTTCCTTTCCATTCTTGGAAAAAGCACCTGCATTTTGGGCCAACTTGCTATGCATGTAAATCACCATAAGTGGTGAAATGACTTTTTCTGGATTTGACAGGGAGCACTAAGTATTGTGCTTTTGTTGCCCACGCTGCTGAATACGAGCTGGCTAACTACACATACTGTGAGAGCTGTTGTACCACGCTGTTAAAACCTAAGGAGCTTTTTATTGGACTTTCATGCTAAATAACTTCAAAGGTACCACCTGGTGGTTTTTTATATAAATTATAAATGTTTTAAAAATACTTCAGGAAAAACACTTTAATAGCACAGTTGCCCACTGCAGTGTCTCATGCTATGTAAACTTTTGGTTACGGCTATTTAGCCCTTCCCCCACCAATGACAGTCTGCTATATGGGATTCAATTACAGCTGTTTATTCAGCTTGGTAAAAGGTTTCTTTAGATATTTGGTCTTGGAGCATTCATTCTAGTTTTGTAGGTTTGGTGGGAAACACCCACAAATGTGATTTTTGCTGCAGTCCCCCAGATAGCAATTGTGAATCGCAGTATAAAATAAAACCACTGTAGCTTCAGAGAGGAACACAGAGTTTTCCATGAGTTTGATCTCGCTCAGCTTTACTGGGAGCTGTGGAACACTCTCATCTCTGGTATTCAGAACTGCAGGAATATCAGGAGTGAAGCCCTGCAGCAGATCTCGAGGGTGAGTTCTGGGTGATATGTGCAGAACAGATCAAGGATGATGCTCTCCTGTGAGAGGCTGTGTGGGGCCAGTGTCGACTCAGTAGCCTCAGTCTTATCCCCTTTAAACAGGGCTGAAGTGCTGCTATGGCATAAAAGTTTCTTGCCTTTTAAACTTGATTATTTTACCTAGGCAACCTTTCTTGTTCTGCTTTTCTGCTCTCCTCATTAATGTTGACTTCAGGGTGTTCCCTTGTACCCCTTCTAATGAGTGTATGATCTTTGACTCAAAATGTTCAAGTATGCTGGGGCTGGGTCTGTAGGCTTAGCTGCAGTTAGTAATGGAGCATCAGCGTGGAAGTAGGATACTCTAATCCATCATTTCCAACATGGTCCAGAGCCTCTGGGTGGAACTTGGTTGCTGGTGGAACTGGATTGTTTCTGTTTGGTGCTGAGGTCACTGGTGAGCCGCGATAAAACTGGAAAACAGAGAAAAGCTTCCTCCCAAATATTTGCATAGCACTGGCCAAGTTGGTCCTGTGAATTTCAACAATACAGGAGACCTGCAAGGTAGCTGAGTGTTTGATTCTAAGCAAGGGTTTTTCCCAGAACAGGCAGTTATTTGCTGTACATAACTCTTGTGACCATCAGCTGTGCGTGGGCTTACAGTACACTGCAGATCAAAGTATCATTTCTGCTGGCCTTGAAACTGCTGCCTGGAGTGAGATAATATCTGCAAATGATGCATTGTAACTGTTGACACGGGAAAACTGTTTTGCAATCTAGTACAGCAAAAATAAATTAAAAAAGCAACTGGAGAACTTGCAAATGTAACAATCCTGCAAATATTATTTCTCTCTGCCTTCCTATTTATATTCATGCATTTGTAAATGCCAAAATGTCTTTTACCTGCCCTTTCTCAAGGGCACATCCCTAGTGCCATAGTAATTGAAAATTAAGAATTTACAGTATCATAATTAAATTCTACCCTTTGAACTCGTGTGGACTCTAGCTGCATATTAACAGCTTCCCACGCAGATCATGAGTGGCAAGAAGTATTTTGATCACCAACTGCTGCAAGATAACATAACAAGCTCTGACAGCTCCCTAATTATCAAACTACCCACCAGTTAAAAACTCTTCCATACTATAAGCAATTCTCTTCCTTGCATATAAGTCAAAAGGTATAACTAATTTGTCCTTTAATTGATATCTATATTGCTGTTTAAATAAAGGGCACATTCTCCCCCAATATGCTTAAATATTAATTTGTCATCTATGAACTGAATTTGGGAAGTAATTGGAATGACTAAGACTTTTTCATTGATTTTTACCCATTTTACCACGAAACATTTACATCTTATTTGATCATTAGTCATGTTTAGTGATTGGCAAATATGTACAGTGATCCTGAGCAAAGCTGAAGTTCAAATGCTTCTGTACACATAAAAGATCCCCACCAGTCCAAGTCCCAGTGCTTGTGGCTGGGTACAAAACAATAAATAATTAAGCCTTAAAAAAAAGAGGTTGCAGAGTGGGCAGACCTGGCACCTGGACAAGAGCAGAGGGAACCAAGTCGTGCCTGCAGCACAACACCCCCTTCCTTTTCCATAAACTCATCAGGGTACTACTGGTTATACTCATTAAAACTTCTTCCCCACACCAAGGAGAGGGAGATGGCTCAGCTACCCCAGACCCCACCAAAACTGGCCCTGGCCCAGCACCCAGTGCCATCTCTCTGCTTTTCCTGTTGCTGGCTTTAATTTAGGGGAGAGAGGGTAAAAAAAAAAAAAAAAAAAAGAGGTTCTGGTGGCTTGCCAGTTTGGAAGGAAGAGTGGGAAGGTGATATGGAAGCTGCTGTAACTACGCTTTCAGCGCTGACACAAAGAGCGAAATCTGGGTGGGTCTGAAGGTGGGAGAGGGTAGAACTCTCTACCCTCCCGAGATGTTCTGCTCCCGGGAGCTCCGTTATTCCCAGAGGGATGAGAACATGGGGCAGATGCTGCCGGGGGAGCTGTGCAACCCCCCTGGAGGAGGCGGCTCCCGGGGGTGCGGAGTGCCCGGAGCGCTGCCGGAGGGATGCGCATCGCTCCGGGCTGGCGATGGGAGCGCCGCGGGTCACTGAGCGACTCCTCTTCTTCCTGAGCCTCTCCTGACTGAACTCTCCGCTTAAACTGCAGCCAGAGGAAGTGGGAGACCACTAATGAGGCTGGTTTGGGGACATTCCTCATGCTGTGTAAATACCCCTCAGGGAATGTGCTGTAGGCAAAGGGAGTAAACGCTGGTTTCGTTTCTGCTTTTCTCTTTTGTTCAATTTCCTGGAGTGGATTAAATAAGAATGCTTGCCTTCAGTGCATGTAAATACAATGGGATGTTTTGATGTTGATGGCTAAGATTCCCTACATTATTTAGGTAGCTAAAGATGCAGGCAAGTGCTTCTGAGAGCATCACTCTGTGCCTCACTCCATCAAGGCTCCGGCAAGAGCAGAGGCTCAAATGAACCCACAAGTACAGGCTGTACCTTAGGTTGCCAGTCCATCTTTCTCCTCTGCCTTTCATGATGCACAAAACAGACTCAGCTTCTCATACAAACCTTCTTCCTTCAACAATACCACGTCCTTTGCATGCATTCCTTTAATGATTGAATGATTGGATTCAAACTGCTTGCACTCAGTCAGTGAATGGCACAATGCACACAAGCAAATCTGAGGTCTCTGAAGAACAAAAGAGGGCTTAAAATGTTTTTCAAAAACTTTTTTTCGTGGTTCAGTTTTTTTTTTTAAATGGCAGGGCAGAACATTATTGATCTAGCTAAGAACACTCTCTCCATAGCAGAAAAATAACAAGTTACTCAGAACAAGAATATGGTGACCTGAGTACAAGTTCCTCAAGAGATTCATTAGTTAAAACTTTAAATTATTTTAGCAATCATTTTTCTTCTTTGTGAGGAATTTCTGGGTCATGCTTTTAATTCTGGCCAAAGCAGAGTCAGCTCAGTGAAGAAAAATGTAATTGATAAGAATGTCTGATGAGACAAAAAAAAAAAAGACATTGTGGCTTTATCTGTCATTAAAATATTTTTAACAAGCTGCCTTGCTAGTAAGAAATACCTTTGTGCTCTTGCTTTTCCACTGGAAAGAGAAAGAAAATATCAATGTAATGTAAGGAGGAGAATTGCTGGCAGTCTGAGAGATTTTGGTAAACATTCACTTTGTGCCAGCTCCCCCAGATTTATTTATGAGTGAGTCAAATGTTGAAATATAAACCTAATGTGGAGAGGAAAAGTGGAGTGGAAAAAGAGGATGGTCACTCAAGTGACAGACCAATATGTGCATATTCTGGGATGGATATTATCCAAAATGAAACTGAATATAGATCCATCCGTTACTGTTCTGTACCACATGTTGTGTATGATTTATGTAGGGACCAGTCCACAGGTCTGATTAAAGAAAATCCAATGAAAGTCACCTCCATGCCTCCCAAAAGAAGGAATATTTCTATAGAGTTCATAGCAGAAAGTTTATATTCATGTGGTTTTCCCACTGTTTCTGTGTTTGCTTTGGACCCATTCAAAGCCTGTTTCCTTCCGTGTGCCCTGTGGATGGTGTGAAACTCCTTGTGTGGAAGGTGCAGCCTCAATGCCTTTGTGGGGTGACAAGTTGGTCATGGCCCATCAAAGTGACTCTCATCAGAAGCAGGTGGAGGGAGGGAAGTGAGCAGGTACCACAGGTTTAATGAAAAACCAATTCTCTCTGCTTCTCTGGGTACAGCCACCTGGCTTTTTGTATCGACTGCTGAAATGTTCTGTAATTGTGTAAAAGGGACCTCTAGACAGAAATCTATTTTTTGTTCCTCCTCTCCTTTGTATTAAGTGAGCTCTTCTGTAATGTTACTTTTTATAGCCTATAATCATGGTAATTATGTTTTGTTGAATCTTTCACAGTAGTCTAACATTTAGTAACGTTTATCTCACTGTGCTGGGACTGGAAATCTTCCCTGCCATCAGATGTTAATTCTGTTATATTGTTGTGGCAATATGGGAGCTAAGCCTAAGTGCAGTTGTTACTTGTTACTGTTGTTACCTTTGGCAAATTACTTTGGTTATTACGAGTAGCTGCGTTTGGAAGGTCAGTATTAAGCAAACCATGAAGAAGATAAGGGCAATAAAGACATTTAAATATCCATGTAAAACACAGAGTTGTTGCATTGGTCAGTATCCAGCAATCAACAGGCCTTGCTTTCAGCATTGTGCTCATTGAAATGATTATTTTTTGTTGAAGATCCTCTCGTGTGCTTTTTCAACAGAATGTACTTGTATCCAAAGCTAACTCAACCAGAGACATTCTCCTAAATGCTAATATTAGTATAGTTCTTGCCAGCTGATTTCTATAAATGTTGGACTAGATAGCATCCTTGTATCATCAGATCAGTAAGAGGAGATATTTCAAAGGACAGAAGTTTGGAGAATTAACAATGTGGTTTCTGTCACATGCTCTGGAAAAGGGAAATGCTCATCCCTTTTTCTCCCTGTCATCTGCTCACTTGCTCTCCCACTTTTTGACTGGTATTGCTCTCTGTGCTGTACACAATCACCATTAAACTCATTGAGGCACTTCAAGACAATAGCAGACTTTACACCAACTGTTTATTTCTCGTTGTGTTTCTCCAGCCTGGCCTGCTGTCAACATTCCAAGGCAATATCCTCAGCTGGCAAAAACCAGCTGTAATATGTAAGCTTGTGTCAGTCAGGATGCACCCTGTAATAAAGGCACTTTTATGAAATGCCTGTCAGGTTGTCAGCCGCTTGAGGTGGTTGCTCAGAAGCCACAGACCCTGGATTGTCAGTGGGGCAGATTTGATCCTCCCCAGATAGTGTCTGCTGCCCACAGCCCAGTGAGTTACAATGTGGATCTTAGGGGGGTTATGTTCATCTCAGGCTGCAGTAAGCTGGAATAAGACTGATCAAATGGCTGATATTTAGCTAAAAGCCTTGCTGCTGCTTTTTGGTGTCTTCCTGGTGCACCCTTTCCTCAGATGCTCATCAGCTGGGAGATGCAGCCACCAGGCCTCTGCCCCAAGGCCAGTCCTGTGATACACCCTGGGCATCTAACAGGGAGAGATTGCTCCAGCAGGAGAGCAAAGCCAGCAGTAATGCTCCTGCCTTGAGTGGGATGACACAGCAATTCTGCAGAGCATGATCGTTCCCAGCTTTTCTGGGGTTTGTGTCACAGAACTGGAGGCCCTTTGAACTGGATTTTCTGCATTTTTCCACGTGGCACCCAGGAGGGGTGGCTGGAGGACAGCTCCTCTCAGCCTGGCAGAGCAGGGCCAGCTGGGGCTCAGAGAAGCACAAAAACGCACAAGGGGCTGACCTGACACCTCGTGTCATTGTAAATTAGATTTAAACTCCTGAAAAGGTAAATGGGTGCCCGTGAAGGCAGGTGGCTGTGGGTGGCATATGCTGTGTCATGAGTGTTTAAGGGTGAGAACCAGAGAGAAGGGAGTGTCTCATCACCTTTTGCAGCTCCTTCCAGGCATCACTTGGCATCTCTTCACCAAGAGGTTGTTTCTCCTCCAGGTTTTTATGGACTTGTCATCCTCTCTGTCTGGAGACAGCACCACTTCTCCCCACAGGTTTTAATTCTGACTCAATGAGAGGGAGAGTGAACTTCATAGTTTCCTGTAGCTACTGTAGGGAGCACAAGAATGCTGACAGCAAGGTGATCTTTGTAGTAGAGTTCTAAGGAAACACAAAAGAGTGAGCCCTGAGATGCAGCATAACCATGATGGATGATTTTATTTTTTTGTTAGGACATTGTTCAGCTGCCACTGTTGCCTCTGCTTTCAGGGGCCTGATGGTGCTCTGGGATATACAACTTTATTTCTCTAGAAGAGTTTCCTTGGCATGAAATGTCCCAGTGCTCTGTTCACCAATAGAATCCCCATCCTTCAATTTTTTTTTTTTTTTTAAGAGCAATAATAGGTGCAGCATCTGCTTGCAGAGCTTTGTGCTGCAACAAACTTTTAGTATAAGAGAAGTCATTATTGATTTCTAGTGTTATATGAGTTTCTTTGCCTTCCCACCACTCTGCTCCAGTGCTTCTGACAAGCAACTGGCTGTCAGCTCCTGGAATAGGAACCAGCAAGGTAAATCCCCTACAGGATTTGAGCATCAGTGTAAGGCTGGGGCAAAACTCAGGTTCCTGTGCCTGGAATTGCAGCTCTGAAATCTCATCCAGCTACCTGCTCTGGGAATGCCTAAATGCTTTGATTTAACAGCATGCCTCAAGTAGCTGGATAAAATGTGCCAGTACTTCTGGAGGCAGGGTCCTGATTCCAGGGCTCCTACCTTTCCAGAGGCAGTTTTCAGATTTATTTTCCTCTCCACTACCCCCAAAGGGCTGCTCTCTCTATGATTTAGTGACCAGGGTGTTCAGCAGAGGTGGGTGATGAGAACATCTGGGTCTCTGCTTTGTTGGTTGAAGGCTTTAGCTACAAAACCTCTGTGAAATGAAAAGGAAAACTCCAGCACCATCAATTTTAGCTTTTTTGGCCCTAAATGGCAGATTGGAGACAATGATCTGGTACAAAGCCTGTGGATGTGTGTGTTCAGAGAGGGCCCTGGGTGGGATCTTCCCACAGAAAAGTGTTGGGAGTTGGGCATTTGGAGGTGGGGGTTAAGTCTTACATCTGACCCACATCTGCTGATGGGTAACTGGACAAAAGTAGTGATTTCAGTGACTCTGGGCTCCAACCATGAGATGTTTCATACTCATTTAGAGGCACTGTGTAAGTGTAGGAGTTGTAGCACCAAACTACTCTACTGGATCTGCTCAAAAATTTATATTTTCTTGCATTTTACCTGTCCAAGAAACTTCTCCCTCCATACATCTTTTCTAGTGGTACTTTTAGAAACATTTTAAAAATGAAAATTATTAACCACCTATGTATCATTGAAGGACAAATGCAAGTTGTAGCATCAGCTGTAATTGTTCACTTGTGTTCCTTGAAATGCCATTTTTAGCCAGTTTTGCACATTTTACAAATGTCTTCTGTGCCAAATCATCCATGGAACTTACAAATCATCCCAATTGTTAAATTCATTAACCTAACAAACTGTGGACTAAAAGCCACATTTAAAGCATGCATCCTAAATAGTATTCTCATTATGTGGAATCAGATTAGTCCCTAATCAAATTTGATTTGGAGCTTGGAGCAAAAGGTAATGGAGTATGACCCCTGATGTAAAACAAGGGTAGGTGAAGTGAGTGTCTACCACCACGACACCTCCATTTTGTGCTGTTCCAACCAATTCCACCCTTTCCGAGCTCTCTCATAATTTTGTCAACAGATTTGTACTTGTTTAGCTCCTTACCTCAGCTTCTCACACACACACGACATCTGCTGAGAAATTTGCAGATATTTGTTCCAGCAGCTTGATGTTTTTGCACATTCATGTCACTGATGTGACTTTAATAGCACAGACCAGTAATAATTATCAAGTCTATTATTGTTGTGCCAACAGAGTGGGCATTGATGGGACACTGTGGTTTGAGACACAGTGGAGACAGAACAGGAGAACATTTCTGCTTCAGAAAGTTTGCTGTATAAATAGGAAAGGCAGGATAGGGTAGAACATGCAAACAGAACGAGGGGGAAATGCTAAATAGAGACAAATGTTACAGTCAATTATTTCTCTCCCAGAAAACAGAGACATGAGGAGAGAGACTTGCAATAGAAAGGAGAGGAAGGACTGAAAAAGACCGTAGCATGTTATGCATTGGGATAATGGATTTTTCCTAGGGGTTTCCAAGCACATCTGAATGATGTTCCTTAATGAATATTTAGGAAACCGTATTTTCTCCATCTGCAGTCTTAGGTCTTCTAGTTAACCCACTGCAACGTCCTATTTATTTCATGCAGGAATATCCAGTGTGTTTCTGAAAAATCAAATCTGTCCTACAACTTTGGTGAAGCATCTGCATACAAAAGACAAACAAAGGTTTATACTGATGCTTTCTATTGGGTTTTCAATTCTTCATTTTGAAAAACCAGACTTTCTTAGAGCATCCTTTGAAACTCTCCCATTCATGCACTGCCATGGGATATTCTTTTCTTTGCCATTGGCTAATTGAAGCTGTAGCTGTTTATAGGGCAAATGAATAGCATATCCCAAAGTTGCTTTAGCTCTTTAGTTGTGTGTCAATAAGGAGGAATGGACTGTATCTACAAATACAAAAGAAAAAATGCTTAATAAATGATAATAAAAAAATCCTTCTGATGTTCAGCAGCCCCACTGTCAGCTCTTTGGAAAGCAAGAGAGAAATACTTGTGGAAGTGTGGTCAAGGACATGATGTGAGGTTACCACAAAGCAATTTAGCAGATAAGAGTGTGTGTGACAGTGCTGAGGTCATTGCCAGCCTGCTCATGAGCTGCTACCAGCCTGATTTGTGACCAAGTTTTAGACACCTGAGATTTGTGACTGTCTGTTTGCAGCAGTCAATGCTCCATCAAGGTCCTTGCATATTTTCCTGCAGCAGAGCAAAATATGGTCCCTTGCTCTACCAACTCGACTGGCAGTGTAACACCTTCATCCTGAGATTCTAAAACCATCTCAGGGGGAAGGTGGGTGGGGTTTTGTCACAGCCACCTCAAAGCCACCATCAGTAATCTGGTGTAGACAGCAATCTTTGGTAATAAATGAGTAAAAAATTAGTTAGTAAAAATTACAATTATTTCTCATAACTTTCACCTAAAACTGAGATTGCTTTTCCTTTGTTTCACTGCAGAATTAAGAGTTGTCCATTAGCTTTTCCTCTTTGCAGGTAGTTTCTTTTCTTCAATCTCCTCAAAAATTTTAGAAGATAAAAAAAGCTCCTCAGACCAAACTCTTCAGAGAGACCTAGAAAATTAATGGATAGCTGGTTCTCTTATTATTCTCCTTTTTAAGCTACGAAAGTTTTAGATTTTTAACTTTTTGGACCTTTTAAGTAAATTTGTAAGGAGTAAGGAGTTTTGATTCTCACTTCAATAAGGTCTGTCTTTCTTCTGCTGGAAGAAAATGTGGTTATGAAATTTGAACTATATCAGAACTTTTCTGCTTGCTAAAATAAAAGACCCTGTTTCTGCCAGTTTAGCACCTGCCCACAAGTAGTCTTTGTGGGGACTTCTGGAGTGTTATTTGGTGAGAGTTTGGCTCCAATAAATTGCTTTGAATTGAGAACCAGAACATGAGGATGGAAGAATGGCAGGGGTATAGAAAATATTACAAAACCTGAGCAAACATAACCTAGTAGATACTCTGCAGCTCCTAATACAACTCTTGGCCAAAATCCAGTTTGCACCTGAAATATCTGGTTCAGTTATCATATCTACTAGGAGAAAGCTCTGTGGGTTTTTTATCTCAAACCCTTGTGTCTTTTGCCATTAAAATATGGTCCATCCCTCCCAGCTCCTCACCCAGCCCATGAGAAGCTGCTGTTTCAACACACAAAAATTCATTTTAATTAGTTACATGTGCTGCAAAGGAGGATGCACAGCTCCAAATCCCAGCATCAGGGCCTGCAGGAGGGCAGACCAGGAGCAATAATGTGATTTCATAATGAGCAGTTGGGCTTCAGCACATGCACGAGGCATAAAAACTGTCCCTGCAGGCAGACACAGTGTAATTTGTCATAAATAAGAGAAACAAGATATTTAAGGCATAATTTGCCTATTCTGTGGGCCCCTCCATGGGAAATATTTTGAAAAATAAAAGTGCAGTAAGGACAGTTTTGTCTTTCCATGCTCTCCATTTTTGAGGTGTTAAGAGGTTTTTTACTGCTTGCTTTAACTAACTGAACTGATGCTGCCTTTTGGTCATGGGCACTACTTTACTGGACAACTAATAAATTATCTGAAAAAGGAGCTAACTGGGGAGAAAAGAATTTGGGTCAAATCTTATAAATAGCTCCTGATGAAAAATATAGGAACAAGAGAGAATTCAAAACCAGTTCATGGGAAATGCCAAAATGGTTCTTTTCAGCATTTTAATGATCCAACTTCTGAACTTTTTGCTTCAAATCAGCATTTTTAGTTTATTAAAAAAGAAAAAAAAGCTCTACATACTAAAAAATGAAACAGTACCTTGTTCAGGAGTTAAATAAACCTAAAACATAATAAAATACTTTTTTTTAAGGTTAAATCAAGCATTTTAGATTCTGCCTATGCTAAATGCAGACGTTTTCTTGTTGTTGAAATAGCATATATATTTTGACCTAAACCAATTTCCTTCTCAAGCCCAGAATTGGCTGGGAAACTGAAAAAGTTATTTTTCCTCTCTCCTTCTCCCTGTTCCAACCTTCTTGAAGTCCTACATTTCTTTGGCAGCCTTTTTGAGTGTGGACATGCTTTCCTGGAAGCAATTCTATTTACCTGTGATTAGAAACCAAATTTCTTCTGAGGAAATGTTTTTCACATCTGTTCTTTCTGAGATAGACTTTTGCTGCAAAATACTTTGCAGAGCACTTTCCTTGCACTCAATGAGCAATTATTCCATTTGTACTTTTTAAAAGCTTTGACTATCATGGCGAATGTAGGAATTAAATTCCTGTAATATTCTGTGAGCAGTGGAAGCATCCTCAGGAGTTGATTTATGTGCATTTGCAAACCATCAAAGGCTGGCACTAGTTAAACAGGGTTTGTGCTGGACCCTTGCAATCACATCCACATCTTTTCCAACTGGGTTGGCTCCTGGTTGGAAAATGGACCTCTAGAAGATGCTCTCAGGGATGTCCAAACCTATAAAAATGTAGTGCCACACTGTGGTAATCTTACCTCTCACTCCAGTAGCTCTTTCAATAATGTCAAAAAATACTTCAGGACTGTGTAGAGCAGGGAGTTAGATGAGGAGAGAAGGCAGAATGGAATGGTTTTGCTCAGGGCACAGCTGTTCAAGTGGCTGTCACATCTATTGCTTTGCTTGCCCTGTGTATCTTGCACACTCTGAAAATGGAGGAAAAAAAAACAAACAGTGGACATCTACAGACACCTCTTAAGGTACTCTTATGGTGGCTGAGAGCAAGAGGTGAAAGGGAAGGCTGGATAGCTAAAAATCAGGCAGCTGCTGCTGGCCTAATTACTCACAACATTTGCCTTTTAGATTTCCCACCTGACCTGGGACAGAGTGATCTGGGGGATTTGGTGAGGGGAAGTTGGAGTCTACTGTGGTCCTGCCTCCAGCTCACACCCAGGGGCTCTGACAGAAACAGGAATTAACCCCAAAACTCTTAAGGGATATCAATGATCCTCTCTCTGCTGCTCTTCTCTGGCACAGCTGAACTCTAAATTGCAGCAGGAAACACACAGACTGTGGCTGTGGTGAGTCTTACCTGGGCATTCACGTGTCCTCACAGCACAGAGTTTCTCTCAATTCAGTCTTTGTGCCATCTTGCCATTTTTTTCTGTTTGGGAAGAGGCAGCTCCATAGCTGAAATCAAATTTCTGGTTGCTCTTTGCTGCTTTACTGAGATTGTGAGTATAGGGAGAAAAAGGGAGGAGAGAAAAATCTAGACTTTTGTGCTATTATGGGGAAGAAAATAGATAATTTTTATGAGAGGAATGAAAAAGATTTGTGTGAATTTACTGTAAGTTAGAGTAAAACATTTCATAGATGTATGGATGTTATTATCTAGATCAAGGGTATTATATGAAAATACATTTAAGTTTTGTGCCCAAATTCCAGTTTAACTTCTGCTAAGTCAATAGAAAAGATTGTAGAGTGTTGAATGGAAGTGAGATGTAGGTCTATAAAAGTGCTTTTCCTTTCACTGGGGACATTGCTTTGCTATTTGTACTCTTTGTTCCTTAGGAACATTTCTCAGAGGTCCTCCCTCTTTCATTTCTCTCGTCAGAGACATGTGATTAATGATCTCTTTTTAAGCTTTATTATTCAATTCAGCTCACTAATCCAGTACACATGTGCATAGTTCTGAAAACCTGAATTGTCACCACATTCATCCAGCCTGGTGCATGTAGACTTGTAACTATCCTGGAATCTGACAAATAAAATCATTTTAATGAACCACAGCAAACAGTTCATGTTGAAACAACTGTAAGCACAGTATGCAAATCATGTTTACTGGTAGCTTATGCTCCAGAGAAATAATCTTTGTATGACTGCTTTATTATTTACAGGAGTTCCAAAAATTAATTTTAGTCAACATTAACAGATGCCATCCATGTTAATAGTTGGGCTGCTGTATATGGAAAATGCTAAACATATGCAGAGATCTCATGTTTGTGAGTTGATAATGTGGTTGACAAATGGGTTTAACAATATCCACTCCTTTCTGAGCACTGGGCTAAAATTCACCTGAGGTCTGTGGGAACAGAGTGAAGAAGAAGGTCAGAGGAATATGAATGAAGACGAAATAAAAGAATGACTCCAGAGAGCAGTGGGTATAATAAAAGCATGACAGAGGATGATTAATTATATTTTAGAGTCAGATAATTCCCAGAGAATATGCGTGCATGATAAAACTTTCTAACCTTTTGAGTTGTAATTAAATGAGAGATACACTAATCTGACCAAGTAGAGACTATTCTGTTCCTAAAACAGCATTAATGCATAGATTAAAAATGTGTTAGTTTAAATAAACAGTCCTACATGCCATGAATAAAGTTGGAGATCATAAATGCAGAAAACAGAAATGACAGTAAAATAGCTAAATTAGAAGAAAACTAAAGGAGATTTTGAGATATGTGTGCAATGTGTAAGATGGTGTAAGATGCAAAGAGCAGAATTAGTAGGAACAACTATGGCTGGAAGATAGGGGTGAAATCCTCCAACGATTTTCTAGACTTTTTAATCCCATGTCCTTGTTTTGAAGATGCTCATTTAAGCCTTTGCACACTTGGTGTCAGTGAGTTTGGTGGCTCTATCAGGAGCAGCATGAACTCAGCTTTTGAGTGGTTGGTGGGTTGATTTAGGACAAAAACCCCAAAAAGTCTTGAGAGGGTAAAGTAGTCCATATGTATCCAGCAAAAGTGAGCAGGGATGAGAAGGAACATGGTTTCTCCTTCCATTGCTTATTGCAGCTCAAAAAGCATCTGAAAATCTTTCTGGATCTTGACATTGGCAGAGTTCCTTTAGGTGAAATCTTAGAGCAGGTGGGCAGGAGCTGTTCTGGATTGCTTGGGGATGGACCTTCAGATTGCAATTATTTCCCACTTAACTCTATTCCTTAGCAGCAATTACTGAGGCGCTGGAACCAGAGGTGGAAACCCACAGTGCTTTAATTTTTAATTAACCCAGAAGGTAGAGCTTCAGGACAATGAGCCATGTCCCCCTGTTTAGTGAACTTCACTCTGGTAAGAGTCAATATGTTAATTTCTACTTAATTCTACAAGACTTATTGCAACCCTCCTTTTTCTGCCTCACTTTTAAGAGCACACTCTTGAGTGCCATCACACAGCACATATGAGACAACCAGGAAATAGTAGGAGTTTAGGAAAGGCAGGTCCTGCTTGACTGACCTCATCTCCTGATTGGTGGCACCATTAAAAAAAAAACAAAAAAACCCAAACAAACAAAATAACCCCAAAAGTTGAATTCGAGAAGGAAAATATCCTTTTAAATAGATCTGGATGTATCACAGAAGCCTGAGCATAGAGAAAGCCTTTATATTCATGGTCTGCCTAACAAGCCTATCGTTTGGCATTAAAATTGAAATCTGTGAAATGGTTAGGTGCATGTTTAATCACAATGGATTGTGGACCCACTCATGAATATCATTTTAACAGTTTTTCATCTTTCTGAAGTACATTTTCCCTTAAGTTTTAAGGTAATAATGCAGGATTGTGCTGATTTCACTCTGATCTCACATTTTTAACTTTGCAGGCTTGATCAGCAAATTTTAAATCAAAGCATTTCCTGTGGCTCCTTATATTAAAGCAAGAGAAATACAGCTCAGCTGTTTATATATAAACATGCAACAGTTATAATGAAAGAATTACCCACAATGCCAGTGTAACTATAGTAACCAGCATTCACAAAGATCCACATTTAAGGGTGGTTAAAGCCAAATACATATTTGTTTCACACAGACAATATTATTCTTTTAATGGAGCACAACAGCACAAAAAAAAGGACCTACAGATGCAAACATTAGCTGGGTGTGGAGTCTCCTGCAAAACAAACTCTGCTAGCAGCGTGAGTACTCCCAGGCTACACCAAGCTGTCAGAAGACAGAGGCATTCAAAGTGCTATTTTAGCACAAAATCAGCTGAAAACCCAGTTCCCTAAACCCTCATCCACTGGCAGACACCCCTCTCTGCAGAGTCCCACTGCAGGATGGTGAGGGACAGGCACTCTCTTACCTGCAGCAACTCCTGCACCCTCATCCTGCCATAAATACCACAAATAAGGCGTTTGATTGTGGCAGAGCTGACTCTAAGTGATGGAAAAAGGAGGATAGCAATAAACAAACAGAAGGCAGATAGAGAAAATAAAAATAACGAGTGGATGTACACTGTAATCAAAGGCCCTTTCTAGTTTGGATACACTTTATGATGATACTCGGTTAAGCAGAGGTTGGTTGGGTTTTTATTTCAAGTCTATGGTTGATTGCAAGCAAAAATAACTACTGATCAATAGAAACCTCCACTGGGAATGGAACATTGCCTGGAAATGATCTTAGCAAAACTACCTGGCTTATTGCCCTGCAGGTTTATGCAACTACTCCTTCACAGTTGTTTTAATTCTTCTCGTATGCAGAAAAGTCACTGCTAGCCTGTATCCACCTTTGCAGCCTGGCAGCTTCAGGGAGTGTGTGGATACAAAAGATGACTGGTTCCTCTACTTTGACTGCTCTTAAAGACTGTAATTTTGGTTTTGTCCCACAATGAGATTGCAGAGCATTCAGGGCGTGGTGGGCAGAGGACAGGGAGAGCTGGGAATCCCAGCACTTTCTGAAGTGGGAGGATGATCCCAACAAGAAAATCTCACCTTTCTTAAAGAGAAAGGCACAACCATCCTGCAAATCTTGCAGATCTCACACAGAGGGGGAAAAAACCACTCCCAGCCCAAAACCTGTTAAGTGGGGAAAGCTTAAGAGGCAGAGCCTGGGAATGGATGTTGCCCATCCCACCTCCTTCTTTAGTCCCAGCAGCTCCTCTTCACAGCATGGCTCCCCAGTGATCTTTCAGATAGGATAAAATCCTCAGATATTCTCTAGGCAGTTGTTTGCTTTATACAAAGAAAGAAAAATAAGTATGACCAGGTTTGTCTGAGATGAGTAGTTTCAAGCCTGAAAATACAATACAATGTAATATTGGCCAAGGAGTCTCAGGGTTCAGAATAATTCTGAGTTGTGTTTGTTCCAGCCAGACTTAAAGGAATGTTGTGTCTTTCACAGGACCCAGCTGTTATGATATTATTTAAATAATGATAGCTGTTATTGTTGATTGATGTGGAAGGAAAGCTAACAGTTGACAGGTGGAAGGGCCCAGTTTGTTAGTACATTTCCATCAGATCCAAAGGAAAAATGAGATGAAAATGACATATAAATAGAGAACTGAAAGTAGCAAAGCGGGAACAGTCCAGGCAGGATGGAATACTCACCATAACATCTTCACGACATAGGATAGAAGTTTAAAATCTTGTTCCTAAATCAATAAAGAATTTAAAAATGGCATACTTTACTCCAGTCAAATAACACTTTGATCTTCAATTTCAAATAAAGCAAAAGCAGGTTGCCATGACTACTGAGTGCTACTGGGTGTCTTGGTATCTGGATAATTGCTGAATATTTGTAGACAAACAGCTGACGTGCATCTTTCACTTTCACCAGCAAACTTGGAAGCTTAACTAGTTGTTGATGTGAGTCCCCTGGTGTCTTTGTGAATAATTGGCTCAACACTGAGATGCATTTATCTCTATCCAGACAGAAAGAGAGCCTTTCAAATCTCCACATCAGGCCCCAATGTCACTGTGTGTTAACACTGTGTGTTAACTCAGTGTTTCAGAGCTTCCCCGTTTGGATAGATCAGGGCTGCTGACATGCTTGACATGGTTTTATGAAGGTTGGCTGTTTGATCTTTGCTTGCAAAACTCAGTAGCTTTTCCCAGAGAAGTGGATCTTTCCACACAGCTGTGGAGTGCAGGGAGAGCTGTCAGCTCTTTGGGGCTTGTCAGGGACATGTTGTGGGGCTATTTTGTGCAGCTCTTCCCCAGAGTGTCTCCCTTTCTCTGGCTGGGTGGGAGATCAGATCCAACAGGAACTGCTCGTGATTTTTTTTCTTTTATATTTGTTAACAGTTAAACTGTTCACATGCAAAATGGGATGTGGATTTTCCTCTGTCCTCATATATTATGCATATATACTTTATTCTGTTTGTCTGCTAAATGCAGCACTTCCCACAGTCACAGAAATAATTGGTGTTTAATCCTGCATAAGCAAGCACTGCCCCCAGTGAGGCCAATTCAGACACCCATAACTTTCAACAGCATTATAAAATCCAAATTTTTATTAACTTGTAATCATCTATAAGTGACCTGTGTAGTTTGTACTTAGGCAAATCATTCAACTTCTTTTTTTTTCCTTCCCTCTTCTTTTTTTTTTTATTTTTTCGCCTGTGGCATGCATTTGAGAATATCCGGTCCTAAAACTAGATGGAAAATACTTGAAAGAAAAATAAATCCTTAGTAATTTCCCTGCTTCTCATCCAATTCAGAAATATAATTAAATGTTAGAGAAACCAAAAAAATTCTTACTTCTCTCTCCCTTTTCTTTTTAACTACATCCAGAGTAGCACAGACATGACAGTTAACAGCAGGAAAGTGGTCTGGAAAACCAGATTTCGTATTGTTGGACTTGTTTGGACAGTTCTCTCTGTCATACAGCACCTGCAGAAGAATTAAGATGGCACAGGATAACAGGGCAAAGTTTTGTAACGTACCGAGAGCTTTAAGCTGAAAGTTATGCAAGTACATCCCTGGCAAATAAATGTATGTGAAAAAATAAACTCAATGTAGAAAACGCTGGAATATTCTGGGGGGCTGTTTCCCCTGAACTCCAGTAATAGAACTCCTAGAACTTCTAGAACTCTTGTTCTAGAAACTGTTATTCCTCAAACAGAACTTTGGAAGCTGTACATGTGTTTCTCACCAGCAATGACAGCCATTACCAAGCCAAAGTTCTTGGTAATTAGCTTTTATTAGCAAAATGACAGAAGTCCAAACCAGAGATCCCTTAAAACTCCTGGCAGCACCTAATAGTACAGATCTGGATCAAACTTAGTTGCAACTCTCTTGATTCACAATTACCCAAATTCCAACTTAGACTGTACCTAGTTCTGGAAAATAATTTAACCCTATACTGAAACCTAGTAGTAGTGAAATTATTACCTGTAGCTTGCTTTTTGTTAAAAAGAATTAATTAAAATTTGCTAGCTTAAAGTCAGAAACTTCATTTTCTTTCCACCGACTGTACTTGGATGGGTCCAATTTATCTATTCAGAACTTGAATAAATCAAGTTTACACATTGCTCTATTTGCATAATTCCAATCAACCAGTGGTTGAAAAGAGGTGCTGCATGAAAGTCTGTGGCCTTCCTACCTAAGCTTGTTATGCCTCGAAATAGCACTCAGCTACTCCTCTAATCACTTAGATTTTTTCTGTCAAGCTGTATTAGTCTCTGTTCAGGTTCCACTGGATTTAAGGTTCTCTTTCTTGGAGTTTGCTTAATTGTATAAATGGAATTTCCTTCCTCTTGCAGAGCCTTTGGAGAATACTCCACACCTTCAGTCTCAGCACAAAGCAGCCCAGTCCCCAAGTGATACGTATTTTATTACTTCTCCGACTGCAATTCTCTGCTTTTACTATTTACAAAAAATTTTCTATTTTCCCTTTCATCACTGAGCCCATCCACACCTCTGATGTGAGGCAAACATTTCTTTTGAAAATGAGTAATTTGTACAAATGAGGTGTTTTTCATGCCCATGTATTTTTTCCCTGTGACCCTGCAGCAGCACCTTGGAGAGCTCCAGGGATGTTGTGCCTTTCACGAGCCCACGGCATCTCCTTGTAGCTCTGAAGGCATTTGGAGTGTTTTTGTTGCCCTCTTTAGGCCAAGAGAAACTCAGTCCATTGTGCCTGGAGTTGAGCTGTGAAATCATCACCCTTGGGCAGCACTGTGTGCCTACACCAACATTTCAGACACGTAACTCTGGTGTGACTATAGGGAAAAAAAGGGTCTTTTCCCAGCTGTGCCAAAATTGTCAAACTCTTTTCCAATTTCTCGTAATAAGTGGTCTCTGCTATTTCATTTTAATGTGCACAATTTATGGTATCTTGAATTTTTTTTCTTGTTTTATACATTGGCCCCAGTAAATTAGGTGGCAACATTAGGTTTTAGATATTATATCCAGCGTAGATGAACAATGGAAAAAAAGAAAATAACCTAGAAAAGAGAACACATGGAATTAATTCTTTGAAAGTCCACAGACTCAGCATTTCAAAGATGTATGAAATTTCTCCTTTTTTATAGTCATTCCATTGTCTCAAAGATTTTTAAGGTCAGAAAGTGCCTCTAGAATTCCATTCTCTTGTGTAGCAAAGGTCACAGGATTTCATCCAGCTGTTTCAGTGCTGAGCCTTGTAAACTCTGTTGAATAAGCATGTTTACTGAGGCAGAAGTCAATGAACTGAAGAAATGAACTTGGCCTGCCCCTCTCAACCTGGCAAATCCCTTCTGTCCTGTTCCATTTTTTATTCAAAATGCCAATCTTTTTATGTAGAAAAGTATTTAAATAGAGAGAGATGACGTCACTTCTTTGGAAGTACAATCCAATGGTTTCTTTATGGAGAAGGAAATACATTTGATGTAATCCTCTGAATACAGATGTGCTCACACACATTTATCTCAGGCTGCTTTCTCAACTTGCAAAAGTGTCCCCGAGAAAAAACAGTGTTAGTTCTGCAAACATCTGTAATCCCTCCTTCATGATCATCTCTACATCTATAAAGATTTCAGTTTAGACAGTAGTTTCTGAAGCGAGAAACTTTATAAAAGCATTATAGATCAAATTTACAGGATGGAGGAAATTCTAACTTACATTTTCTTTTTAGTTATGGAAGTTTTACTTTGTATGTGTGGTCTGGGCTTATTTGTATAATTTTCTGGGAACAAAACTTTGGTAAACTCCCTAGGATAGAGGCTGTCTAGAGAGGACTGTCTCTGGAATGGGCGGCAGTGAAGACCAGACCATTCCATGAACTCACAGGCTCAGTTCAGCTAATGCTGGAAAAGCTGACATCAAGGCTCAGCACTATTAAAAACAAAAAATTCTTCTCTTGTGTTAAGCATAAAACCTTGTTAAAAATAAGATTTTCCATGTCTTAATTGTAATACAGAAAGTATCTTTTTATTCTTCCTATGCTTGAGATAGCAAGGTAATTTCAGAACCGAAACTGATTGTCTCAGGCACTCATGACTCAAATATTTAATCTAAAGGGTAAAATTCCCAGAGTACTTCTCTCATCATTCCTCGGTTCTGTAGAGAATAAAAGCTTCAACTTTATATGATGTGATATTATTTCCATTATTGGTATTATGCTGGAGGCAAATATTCTTCAAAAAGCAAAATCCACTTCCCCAGCTCTCAGCGAGTTGTGCACCACAAAGGCCCCATCCCTCCTTTGCACTGTGTGCTGGAGATGCCTTGTAATCTGCTGAGAATTTAATCACAATTATTTTACTTCTTGTAGTGAAGAGCCTTTAAGATGTAATATAAAATATTCATCTGAAATCTGATGTCTCCAGATTTCAGGGGTGATTTAGGACTGAAGGATGAATTTTCCAGCTAGCTGAAGATTTTAAGTAGTAGTGCCTCTATTTATCTGCATCAGTGTCCCTCTGTACATGGGTGTGCAAGGGCTTCCTTTGGTATCTCTTTCATTTAATGTTCTAATACATGAAAAAGGCTGGGATGAGTATTATCTTTCTCCTAAGTAATTCATACATTTTTAGAGCCCTGCCTCAAGAAATGAAAATAAAAGTAAGCATTTGCCTATATGGTAAGCAAAGACAAGGAATTAATTTGTTCCCATAACCCCTCAAATTCTTTATGTCCTCAATAATGCCTCCAAGATTTTCACACAGTTTTAATCCAATTGCTCCCATATGAAAGTGGTAAGAGCTGCTAAATAGGAACTTGTAAAGAGCTTGCAGTCTAATATGACAAAATGTAAAATATGCTGGGATTGCAAACACTGGGTAATATAATGCACTTTATCTGTAATCCAGAATAATAATCTCTTAAGAATATCAGACAAATTCTTCATGTCTCTTTTAGTTCTCTACTGAGCAGAAATGCCATTGACTTTATCATCTTAGTGAGGCTGCAGGATTTTATCCACCCTGTCTGATAGCATAACAACATGAATATGGATCACTTTTTTATTATAATACAAGGAAATATGCCTTGTAATTATTCATAATGAGGCCTGTAAGGCTGAGAGCTGTGTGTGTGTCTGCTCCTCAGCCACAGGCATGCAGGCAGGAGATGGATGCAATTTCTCTGCTATCAATCATGAACATCAAAGGAGATGGTGGGGGAGATTTTTTCCTGCAGCTGCACAAAGCAGTGCTGCTTCTACACAGGGAACTTGTGCAAATATGTGTTTTCTTGGGGGAAAGAGTGAGGACTGAGTATAAGTACATGAGAATTCAGGGATGCATGGGTGGTAATTGTATAACAGTACACACGTGGAGCAGCGAGATCAAAGATTGGACTGAAATACTGAAGCAGAGAAAGTCTCTGCATGGCTGAAAATGATTACTTTCTCTATCCAAAATATCTTTGAAAAGCGTTGTTTCCTGCATGTGGATGTCATAGCCAATTTGTAGATGACACAGTTGGGCTTTGATCAAACAGAGAAGCAAGAGAACTGAAGACCAAGAATAAGCAATCATGACTCAGGACTGTGCAACAGACTGAGAAAAGAAAAATCACAACCTGTGCCAAGAGTGCAAGTATTAATGTGTGTTTAGTCTGAATTTTCCATGGCATCCAAACCAGGAAAATAAGAAGATATTTACGAGTTTGGATATTTAAGAGTTGTACAAATATATTCCTGTCTTGTCCAGGAAAGTGGGATTCATTTCACAGTGGTTTGAAGGTTAACATACAAAAGTTTACACCTGAGTTCAAATATCCCTCTGAAGGGAAAAGCTTTGCATGATCTAATGCACAGAATGCTGCAGCCAGGCAGCAGATGCCCCAAAATATTGATAAAGCAATGTAGATAACACGTGACAACCAAATAAGGTGCCTAAGTTTTATTTATATTGACACATTAAGACAAAGGCCTAAAAGACACCAATAAATAAGAGAAACACCAAATAGTGTTAGAAAAGGGAACTGTTTTTCAGATGATGCATTTAGTTTATGGCAATGTTAGTTTTAGGAACCAGATTTTAAAATATTAAACCAGATCAAACAAGTAGACAGATCAAGCAATAATAGCTGTGATGGTCCACATTAGTTATGTTTTCATTCCAGGATTCTAATTTTGGTATTTTCAAAGAGTAGAAAACAGAAAAATAATGCAATAATTTATTTGCTCTGATTAAGTTAATTACCACAATAAATCAGTTCTACTGTCTGGATGTAGGATCAGGATTCCTTGGGTGAACTGGGGTTGTCACCAAAATGTGATATTTCATTGTAGAAAATGATCTGTATATGTATTTTTTTAACCTAACTTGCAAATAGCTAGTAAATGTCAGAACATGCCAGATGACATTAAGAAACTTACTCAGGCAAAGATGGTTTAAAACACTTACTGAGTGCCTGTGGTGGTTTTAGTTGGAGAGTAGAAGACATCACTCACTTTCCTCTTGTATTCTAAAAATAACAGCAGGTAAAGGCAGAGCAGTTGTGGGAATGTACCTCCAGCTATCTGCTAACTGCACAAATCTTTCAAGATAGTTAGAGACTCCTGAGGAAAACACAGCAGAATTTTAAATTCTGAGCAAGCTGAACTTTTATGGGTATATATGTTTAAGAATGAGTATGTGCTTATACACATGCACAGAGATTTTGGAGGTATTCACTCTGAGTATGTGCAAATACATCCTTAACTGACATTATAATCTCCATTTAAGTACAGCATATGCTCTGCTTCAAAGTCAATTCACAGCATTTCTCTCATTCTCCTTTATTTGCCTTTTCCAAAGTATGTTGTAGGAGTGAAGTCATACTCAGTCTCTGATTTTATAAAGGAAAATAGATAATATAATTTAACATTAATTGATAACCCTTTTTTTATCTATTACTTGGTCTTTTGAGCAAACATAATACTGCCTACTGCTGCATGAAAGTCATAATGATAGTTGCTGTTTGGTGACTGGAAATGGGTTTCCTCAGCTTTAGAAGAGCTGGGATTTTTGTTACTATTTAGATAAGTTTTTATTTTACTTATTTATAGGTATTTTAGTTTGCATTTATAGCAGCTACTTGTTGCATTATCTGGATTTTGTAGGGACAAGGACTGTAGAAAACATCAGACTCAGGAGCAATTGTAGAATAGTGCAAAGATTGAAAAAGAATTAGAGGAACAGCAAGAAAACAGCAAATAAGTAATATGAGGCATAGTCAGCAAATGGGATTGCCACCCATGATGAGGAGAATGATATCCTAATGTTGTGTCCATCTGGGGGGGAACAAACCCCAGAAAACACCACCACCAAAAAAACCCAACCACAAACAAAAGGGGCTCATTCTGATTTTATTTGGTGAATAGACTCTACAGTGGTTGACACCCTGGAAATGATACTGATGAATGAAAAATACCCAATTGGTGACATTACAGGATAACATGATGAAGTTCCTGGGGATGGGGCTGTGTTAGTTATGTCAGTGTTGCCATTAAGAATCTCTATATTTTGGTGGAGAGACATCACCTCTTTCCCCCCTGAACCTTTTCAGAAGGCATTTACAGGGAGTTTTTGGGGATTGGGCAGCAGTGGATTTGTCTGGCTTGGAAGTAGCTCACCCCTAATGGAAAACACAAAGAGCTAAAGAGGTCCCACCCCGGCAGGAAAAGGTCCTGCAGGGACCTGTGAAGTTTGTAGGAACCTTCCAGGTGATGCAGGGCCTCCCTTGAGGAGGCAGAGCTCTTCATCCGGGCTGAAAATAAATGGGTGAGCCCTGCCAGAGGTTCTTGTTTCTCCTAGTTACAATATAATGATGCCTTTACTCTAACAGAGTATTTTTAGGCATGTTCTACATGAGCTTTAAAAGTCAATTCCTAGACTGACAAGCAGTGAAAACAACTAAAAAAAATAAAGTTTTTAAAACATTTTGCATTACTGTCCAACTCTTGAAATGAAAAAAAAAAAGGGGTAAATCTGTCATCCAAGCTAAGCACAGGAATCCAAGAATCAAATACTTTCCAAAACTGTTTCCTTTCCAAAATAAAACAAGCTGCCAAGTAACTTCCAGCTATTCTTAACTGTAGCAATAACCTTTCTCAAATAAATTGATGCCCTATTGTTTATTAACTCATACAAGTAGAAAATTGTCTCCAGCCAGCCAAAGACCCTCTCCTTGAAGAAAATATATTGAATTTAAGCATAGAACAGGGATTTTCTTGGCACTATCTTGTCCACAATAGATCACTAGGAAGAGGTGATACAGCTGTTCATAAGGCAGTTAGTGTTGGGTTAGTGTGGTATCCACACTGCTAAAAGTGCTTTTACCAAGGAATTACCACCACTTGTAGCCTTTGGAGATGTGATGGACTTCTTTGTGTAGGGATGAGTGCAATTCTACAATGTGAACCCTAGACGTTTACATAACATTGTTTCTAATGAAAATCAGGTGTAGGGAGTTTAAGGTGAAATGTTTCATGATGTGTTACTCCAAGAAACCTTTGGAATTATAGTTGTGTAATTTTGTCCAAATACATAAATAGATCCTGTAGGACCATGGGGTTTCAACATTTTATACCTGATGCTTATGAATTTTCTCAGGAAAACCACACAACACCGGCCTTTATTAGAGTAGGTTTTTGGTCTGGATCCCTTCCACAGTGACGTGGTGTTGCTGTGTTCCTTTGAACATTTAATTTCATCCTTTGTTTCTCTTCTTTGAACAATTTTGCTGGAAAATGTAAATAAACCTACCTAACCCTGGCAGTTAACACACACAGAAAGATATTTCTGTGTGACAAAATTAACTAAGAAACACCCAGATTTCTGGGTGTGTGGTGGATAAACTTCAGAGACTTTTCGATGATGTTCTAGTAATTGAACCATTTACAGCACAGATCAAGGGGGAAAGGAACCAGTCCACAAATGAACTTTTAAATTGCACTCTTCCTTTTTTGTTAAGAGGCTGGAATCCCTCACCATAGGCTAGAGATCAGCTGCACGGATAAAATGAAGGCAGTTCAATTTCATGCAGTCCCCATCCAAAAACAAAGCAGTTTTCAGTTTGGATAATGAAACAGATGGAGTGAAATCCTGGACACATTTGCCAATTTCTTCTGTGGGACCAGGATTTTGCCTTTAGATTCTATGTGGCAGGGACAGGGACCAAATCTACTGTCAACTTTTGCACTCTGAGCTGTCCTTATGAGATGGGTTTCTTTTCAGCTGTTTTAATTCCTGAAAAGCTTCTTAGAAAAGTACTTTAGTGGATTTTGTTACATACTCAGAATAGCTGTGGAAAGTGAGCCAGAGACAGAAATGTCTATTTAATTCAAATTCCTGATGCTCCAGCGTTTATACTTCAGCTTTACTTTTTTGCTCAGTTCTACTTCTCTATGTTATTACGATCTCATTAGTTAATTATTGTTATTGATTCTACTGTATTATCAAAGAGAAAACTTTTCTCTTTTGCTTTCTCTGTGAATTATGTTTAGATATGCAATAATTACTTTGATAATAGTAGGCATAAGGATGAAGAAATCCCTCCTCCCTCCATCTGCAACCCTTAGCCTGAGATGGAGAGGCCAAAGCTGGGTTGAGTTGCAGGTGTTTATTGGTGTTGCTGTTAAACTGGTGTGGGTGTGACCCTCTGCAACCCAAAGAAAAATGACAGTGGACAGAAGCTTTTCTGTGAAAAAAATCCAGGTATAAGGTCATTAACCTGTCACCATGTTTGGGAAAGGGAAGCAACATCTGTTATCTACAGTGTAAAGTTTTAAAAGCTGTACACAAGTGTGATAGTGTTCTGCCTTTTCTCCAGTTGCTCTTTGGTGATTGGCACCAAGGATCAGGCAGTGTGGTAGAAAGACCTTGACACATCCTTTAGTGACTTCCAACACCTCGCAGGCATGGCTGGCATTCATGGAAATTGGCTTTCCATGAATAAAACTGAAACACTTCCACAGAAACCACCTGACATCCAGTGTCTGCCCTGCACCACCTCAGCTGTGACACACAGCCTTCCAGCAGCAGCCCCAATTCACAGCTCTGTCTGAAATACTGTCACTCTGGCAATTAAGTTTGCAAAGCTCATGGCAGCAGTAGTAAAACACAAAGTCTGCAGTACATAGGGTTTAATGTTACTGAGCAAAATTCTTAAGAGTAGCCTAGTGGAATTAGAGATGTGCAGGCAAGTTTGTGCATACATTTAATGAACTGGGTTAAAAATATATGAAAGGTATTTTAATGATTGGAAAAAAATGTACCACTCATCTGTAATGAATGATTTTCTGTAATAGGCTCTGTGCCCATAACATGGAAAACTCTTTACATCTGCACACAGACCAAGGTCTGGCATGCTCAGCACAGACTGTTGCAGACATGGATGGTTGCTGATGTGCCCAATTGCCCACCCTGTGCATGTGCATCCAGAATTTTTACAGGCTGATGTGCACAGCCACTGCTAAAAAGTGCATGTAGTTCATGGCCCTTGCTGTAATATGAAATTCTCTCTCACTGCATGCAAACCAATATTAAAATTGAAACCTCCTTTTCTTTAGGGAGCCAAGACAAAGTAATCTTAAATAATGCTTGTGTAATAGTGTGTGTGCAAGTGAGGATGTGTGTGCAAATAATGGAATTGCCATCAGTGATGCCTTTAGGGTGCTCACACTCTTTTTAAAGCACTTCCAAAGGTGTGCAGAAATATTTTTTACAGTTATATCTTATTTTTAATGTTAATTAATTAATACAAAAATAATATTTACCACAAATTAGATCTGCTAAAAGCTTGGGCAATGATCTGACACCTATGGAGAAGTATGGAATAAAAGATTTTTATGAAGCACATGTAAAGACTAGACTTAGACAGACTGATACACTCTTGGGTGATAAAGAACATACCAAAGACTCTCACAGGGATTAAAAAGCTGCACGAAAACTAGGTGAAAGGGTAGTGTAAGGGCAGATGATCTGAAATAAGTTGATTAAAGCAGGAAAAACAAATGTTTACACAGAAAGAAAATCACGAAGGATAATTTTAGCCTTGGGGCATTATTCATGCTCCCTTTGTATTCAATGGAGGGAGACGTGCATTTAAAGGGCCATTTACAGGATCCTGTCTGGGCCACTGGCAGTCCTGGTGGATGTCCCTCAGTACAGGGCTCTAATTACATCCTAACCACTGGATCCAAAGACCCAATTCCTTCTTCTGAGCAGAACATCTGGTTCACAACATTGTGAATTGAATCCATGAAGTGGTTCACAACACTGTGCTCTAAAAATGAATAATGGATCCGTGAGGGATCTCCTAAATGACGAACGAGGGGAGGTGATGTTGTCAGGATGTAAAGGCAGAGAGACAAGAGCACCCAGGGGAACGTGTGCTGAATGGCTCCTGGGGGTGAGTAGAGACTGCAGAACAGCATCAAAGGAGCTCAGGCCCAAGAGGATAGGGAGAAAATGGAGAATGATTTGAAAGCAGAGCTGGAGTAGTCCCAGGGGTGAGCCACCTCCTGCCCTTGGAGTGGTGGGGGAAAATCACCCATCTGGTGAAGCTGCAGAGGGTGATTTATTATGAAAACTTTGGTTATTGGGGAAAAAAAAACAATGTCAGGGTGAAATAGGTGTGCCCAGACTGGTGACTACTGAAATGCTTGCTCCAGCACACCAGGATAAAAATGGGAAATACTGTCTTGAATACTGAGCTCTTGAATGTCGTTGTGAGTGTTTGAGATGTGTCAACTGACAGATTCACATTGCCCCTTCTATCATCAATTTCAAAGCATCAGTGAAATCTAAAATAGAAGCCACATGATATGTTTGAGACATGAGGAAATAGCTTTATATGAGCAAAAATTGTCATGTAGGTGACCATACACAATAGAGAAACATCCCTGAAGGCGTACAAAATGGAATGCAGAATAACTCTTATGTTTGCAGTCCTTTTGATGAATGAATGCAGATACCCAAGAAATTTGTAAAATTGATGCAGGGAACCAGGTTTAAAATATTTAATAATACAGTGTATAATGTATGTGAAAGGTATGGCACACCAACAGTAATAGGGACATGTAATAATACGTGTATTTTTTGGATCATTTGAACATTATGAGTGTCTCTAGGATTAAAAAAGCTCCCAAAGGATGAGGAGCTGCTATTTCCCCAGAAAATAAGTGTGTAGGTAGCCTCTATTGCAGTTGTCCCATTTATGGGCTCCATTACTGTTCCTTTGAAGCCCCTTGTGTTTCATCTGTCACAGGGAGTGCAGAGGAGATGATGGACAATTGTTCTGATCTAGTTTGGCAGTATTTGTGTTCCAGGTTTGTACATGTTTAAGGGCCATTTAGCAGTGAATCTGGGACACTCAGAAATCTGAGGCTTTCTCAGGCACGTGGGAGATTCATCCTTAGCTTGAAGCCCAAGAACAAAGAAGTTTTGGGGAAGGTGTGACTGGCAGCAGAAATCAAAGGGCTGGGGGATGTGCATGATAACTTTGACATTTCCTGCCTTGTTCTGTCCTGTAGCAGTGACTCTGGACAAGGCTCCTCGAGGCAGGCTGTCAGATGGTGAAGAAATAAATAAAAGTTTAGGGTGTGCTTGTGATGGCATTTCATGGCACGGGTTGGGGAAGGAACGTTAAAGCTGATGTGATTTGAATATAAAGAGAATACAGGAGATGGAGATTTTCCCTGGATAAGAGAGGGGAAAAAAATGGAATTGCAAGACCTGCAAAGGGATGTGAAAGTCCCAATATATGATTTATGTTAGGAATACGTGTCCTAAATAGCTTGGTGATACTTTACAGTGGGTTACTATTTTCAGATGATTAGAAGAATGACCTCTGGGACATTGGTACCATCTCTGGGAATTTAAAAACAACCATAATGGGTCAGGTCAGGAATCCAATCTTGTTTCCAGTAGCGGTTGCAGCACATGCTAAGGCAGAGCACAGGAGTGATAAACCAACAAGGAGAATTTCCCTCTAGACCTTTCCAGTTTTCAGCAGTTTGTGATGCAGGGATTGTGTTTAATAACCCCTAAAAGAATTTGCTTTTCTAAGTGCTTTGTGAGCTCATGGAAAACTTTCAGCTCGTGTGCCTTGTGTGAGATTTTTACATTATTTTTTTGAACCTTCAACTTCATGTTCTGTCTTAACTTCTGGATTTAACACTGGAAAACACAGTGAAAATTTGTATTTTCCTGACATCTCTCAGTACCCTCATCACTCCAACCACCTCTCCTGTTCATCACTTCCAATAATATTAATCAGAAAGTCACTCTTACGTTGGTTAGAAACATTGGAAATTTTTTCTTAACTGACATTAGTTCGCTACCATATTAATTTTTTTTACTGTTGGGTATCAATGAGTTGCTGTTGACTTTTTTTTGTCCTCTTCTATTAATTTTATATTGCTATTTTACTGAGTTCTGTTAACAGGTATTTATTGGCTTCATTATTGTTTTGCTTTGCTTTTTTTTTTTTTAATTTGACAGCCAAAACTATGGGGAGGGATGGGGTGCTTAGCTTAAACCTAAATTTAATCTAAATGTCTGCCTTGAATCTAAATTTCTCCTTGAAGTTTCAGTGCAGTTTGCACTTATCTTTTTTTCTGTGCTTTGTTCTGATGCCCAAGTGCTTCCTCTCCCTGTCCTGAGGATCAGAAGCAAAGGCATAAACCCATGAGCAGTTGACTGGAAAGCTGTATGTCAGAAACTGGCCAGAGGGAGCAGAGCCACCATCAGCCCATCGTGCTGACAACCAGCTGATGAAATTCACAGCACTTTAAAAAGAATTTCTCACTGAGAGAGGGTCAGTGAGTGAGCAACAACAGCTGAAAGCTTGTTTGTCTTGGGCATTGATGAGTGCATATTTTCAACCTTCTGAAATATCATCCCATTTGAAGCAGCCACAGTCAGGAATTTATTTAGGACACAAAATGTGGTTGAATCCTGGAAGAAAACTAACAGAGACAACAGCTTTGTGCAATATCTTTTGTTTGTATAATTAATGTTCAACATTAACTGCTCACTGGGCTGACACATCCATGGTACCAGCAAAGTAAATTCATTCAAATGCAAACAGTTTCTCTTGGATTGTTTCTGGAGTTATATGGTACATTTGTTCAGCTCCCTGGTAATAATTTAAAAGCTAATTAGTTTGCAAAGTAAACAGATATGCAAATATACATCAAGAAGTTCCAGTTTGTTGTCTCTGACGTTTTGGGTTGAAAAAGCCCAAGAAGAGAGAACCATGACTTCACTGAATTACCGACACTGCTGTGGTTTCTATTTCCTGTTGATACATTCTTTATCCAGACTCATTTTAAAATAATTGAAACCCGTACTTTAAATTGTGCAAATTTTCAGCTGAAACAAGTCAACAAAACAGGGATAGTGGGGAGGAGCCCACAAGTGCCCAGGTGGGATATTAATGCACAAAGATAACAGACCCCTCACTCAATTTACCCACATCAGCCAGGGATGACAGGCCTGAGACTGCTGTAGTGAAAACAGGAATGAACAAAGCAGGAGAGGAGAATGGGAAACCTGTGGCAGCTGTGTCTTGTTGTGCCTCTTCCCAGCCCAGCTTGTGCTGGCACATCTTGGGGTCCAGGATTCCCCCCCTGGCTCTGTCTCTGCTGCAGCTCCTGACCAGGAGCTCCAACGGTACAACCCAAGCTCTCCTTTCTGCTCCTCACACCCTTATCCCAGCTGTGATGGGCAGGTACAGGAATTTGCTCTTCAGTAGCTGTTGGTTACCCCAAATATCTCAGTATTCAACTGCCATCAAAATATCTGCACTCAAGTGCTCTCCCCAGTTTTGCCTGGGTGCAGGAGACTACAAGCTCAGCTTTGCTCCCTGCAGGTCTTCATCAGGATTTGGGAATATCAGGGTTGTTTCTGGATGCCACAATACCACATCTGGTATTCAATGAGGCTGCTCCCTGGGCATAACCAATGAGCAGGAGGACAAAGTTAAGAAACTTAGATCTAGCCAGGAACTTGGACCTTTTTCATGATAAAACTATACACTTGACACTTAGCTATAGACTCAACAATGTCCAATAACTTAGCAAAGGTAGTAATTAGTGGTGAATAATAACAATAACAATAATAATAATAATAATAATAATAATTCATTACCCTGACAAGGTTAATAATTATTATTATTAAATCTTTATTATTAAAATATTATTATTAAATATTTATTATTAAAATATTATTATTAAATATTTATTATTAAATAGTATTATTATTAACAACCTTGTCAGGGCAATGAATTATTATTATTATTATTATTATTACTACTACTACTACTACTACTACTACTACTACTACTACTACTACTATTATTACCCTGATAAGCTTACTGATAAGGGAGATCCTGGTTCATGTTTCTAAGGGAACAGTCAGCTTATAAAATCCTTAGTCAAAATTTATTCCAGGGGACCTCAATATTCTCCAACACAACAATTATTTAGGACCTAATGCTATCTCACTGAGTTAGAAAGTTTTTCACAAGACTGTCTGATGGTCTCAGAAAGTCTTGCCATTAGGTTTTTAGTTCCAGAATCATTAATTCACTATTCTGTCTCTCAGTATGACACTGTTTGCACATCCATCTCTTAAAATGGTCTTTTAGTCTAAAATTGTGGTTCCAGCGTGGCTGAATACTGTTTATTGATGTGAAAGAAAAAAAATCTTATCCTGAAAGTATTAACATATATATTCAGGTATTGAAGAGGTGATTTGTCCTGCAGAGAGAATTATGATTTTTAAATAAGAGAAGGGCTGTGATGCAGGAGACTGTGAGGAGATTGCAATTTCAAAGGAGAAAGAGGGAAAAAATGAACTTTTCACCTATTTTAGTAACCTTACTCACTTGATAGCGTGTAAATTATTGTAATTTATTCAGAAGAAATTTGTGTAAACAAAAGTATTTTTCTAGGTCCATTAAATTTATCAGAAAAAAAAAAGAATTTCTGTGAAGTTTCCTGAAGGTTTCTTTTTGTGGTGATTGAAACAAACCCCACGTCCTAAAGCCATTATTGTAGCAACAAGGATTTTCTGGCTGCATTACTTGTTCACAGATGGTTAGCCTTTGACATGGCAATGAGATTGTTCACTTCTGCAAGATGTTAGCACAGATCAATAAGGAAACTGTCTTACAGAGGGAGCACCTGTTTGTCAACCCAGGCTGCCTTAAAGGTATTGCTGATATTACATTTTTGTTTGTTCAGTGGGAAGTCAGTAGTTTTTTCTGGCTGCAGGGTTAAATTCCTTCTTTGTTAGTGTGCAGTTTGATAGGAGAAGGCTCCCACTGGAACAGGAGGGAAACCCACATTTGCAGTGCTGGATAACTTGGTAGGTTGGGCTTGAAAATCTCTTCCTTTTACTCCATTTAGGGCCTTGGCTATTGTGAGTGCTAGTTCAGTTTTCTGCCAAGCAAAAAAAGCATCAGGTTTTAAAAGAAATGTTTGGGATGGCTTTATCCAGCTTGTGGCTCACAGGAAACAGGGCCTCTGCCAATTTACCAGTGATAGTAAAATATGTATTACAACACATGTCACAGAAGTACAAAGCTCATAATAAAAAGGATCAGAAAATTTTGAAGGCACGGGAAATAGAGTGTATCTAGAAAAAAAAGTGAACTAATATACCTGGGGAAAAGAAGTATTTGAGCATTAATGCTGGAAAATTGCCAGCTACTACAATTGGGTATGGAAAAAATAGGAAAGTGATGGCATTTTCTCCAACAGCAGGAGGTAATAGTGTCTTTCCTTGTTGAGAACACTGCTGGGAAGCACAAAGCACCATTTCAATTAGATATGGCATTCCTCTTCCATCTCAGACTGTTGGCTGGATTTTCTATTACAGAGCATCTGCCTCTGTTTCTACATCTTGTTTTTTATTCCTTGTCCATTCCCACAGTGCTGACGTGCCCAGGCAGTAATAAATACCAATGTATCTGGTAGTTTATACACTGGTGAGCAAATATTCTTGAAACTTTATTAACTTGTGCTGGTTGTCTCTGTCTTAGTTAATAGTACTGAAGAGCTGAGTAAAAATAAATGCTGGATTGGGAAAATAGGGCAGATTTTCTCTCTCAAATGGAGATAATAATACTCATCCAATTTACAGTACAGAATTTCTATCCCTTTTAATAATAATGTAATTGTTATACAGTGGAATTTTAAAAACATCAGTGATGTCAATGGTGCTGACAAGAGCTGTGGACATCAGTGAGGTGATGGGGACAGGCTCATGAAGAAAGATGAAGAGAAGCAGGAAATGCACAGCTTGTCTAAGTGGTGATAATGATGATGGGGGATGTGGTGACCATCTGAAACATATCTGACATCTGTAAATGTGGAACAGGGAATAGCTGTGTTCAGTTGGTCATAGCATCACAATTAGTGTTAATGAGGAAAACTGAGCAAAAGAAAACAGAACATTCTTCTTCTGTTCAGCCCAATGATAGATCCCATTAAACACTAGAATGGCACCTTCAAAGGATCCCCTGTTGCACCAGCAGAAGTCCAATTGCTTAAATAATGTGAAAATAAATTGAGCAAGATGCTCTCGAGTGTGTGGAGGGAAACATTTGGATACTGGGTAAGAACTGTGCAAGATGACCTCCTCTGCTTCTAATTAACAGCACACCATTAAGGAGAGTGGGCAGAGCTGTCCTATTTCTAGTTTACAGGGTTTTCTCTATTTTTTTTTTTTTTATTTCTAATGAAAGCCCAGTTTAAAGCCAACATTATCCAAAACTCTCAAGACTGGAAATGCAGGCAGGGGCCAGAGCCCTGGGGTCATTTCTCTGGTGGGGTTTTCCTGGAGCTGGATCCTCATGAACCCCGTGGGATGGCACTTAAACCTGAGCTCTCTGAAGCAAAACTTCAGGGTTTCAGTGAAATGGGGTTTTTCCAACTAACTCAAAAGTGGACTGAGCTGGACATGAATCAGGACAAGTCTGAGAGCTGAGGGAAGAAGGAGCCTTTGGAGGCAGGGCTGGAATTAGTCCACAACCTGCAGCACATCAGAGGGGCTGCTGCTGCTTCTCAGGAAGCTGCAGGACATGCACAGGACACGTGCATGTATCTTTTTTCTTATTGCATAATTTCCCTGGAATAGATCTCTTGGATTATTTTGGAGCAAAAGTTGAATTTGTTTTAATATCTTAATGTAAAATGGTTTCTTTGTGACCATAAGAGACATAGCTCAAATAATTCCTTACTTCCTTCTTTGTCTGGACTTCAGCTTTTAAGACACTTTCCCCTATTTGGTGATGATGTGAATGTGGTGTAATTTATTGGCTGTAGTACTATATAGGAAACTGGGAATCACTTGCTAAAAGTAGTTGAGTAATGTGAATTATAACACACACTGAAACAGGGATTTTATCTTGAATTGAGATTTGTTGACATTGGCCAGTGAAATGTCCATGTTTTTAATCAAAAATATTTTACTTTTTAAAGAAATCTGTCTAAAAAGCAACATCTAATTGAAAAATTGGATTCCAAATTCTCTTAGATAGGGTTTGGATGAATACTGATCATCACCAATGGTAAACAGGGGATAGAAAAATAAATGTGTTTTCTGCCTGGCCTCTTAGGTTCTGCTAACTGCAGAGCTCCCTGCATACAGCTACTGCTTCACTAATAAAAAATAAATTAATATGAATTTCAAGCCAATGTTGTAATGTGTCACATGTTGCTTTCAAAGTAGGAAATTATTTGCTCACTAGACTTCCTGTATTTCCACTTGAGTATGCAGCCCTTTTTATTCACATTATAAAGGAGCAGAGGGAACTGAATTGCACATGTATTCAAAGGAGCAGTACAAATCTGAACAGCAGCCAGGTGATCAATTATTAGGAGGCAGTACTGCATTGTGTTGTTCATCAGGAGATTCCAGAGAGAAGAGAAAGAAATTGTCAGAGAGAGAAACATTCAATGCAGTTGGAAAAAAAGGTAAAGGGAGAGAGAGAGTGAGGAACCAGAATAAATCAGGGTTACAATTGTATGCAGAGAGCTGGAGCAGAAAGAGCAAATCAAGGTGGCAGGAAATAAAATATTGCTCATCAACAGGAATAGGGAGGAGAGAGACATCAAAACATGGAGACTAGTGCAGGAAAAAAGGAGCTCAGGATAGTGACTATGTAAAAATGCAGGAGAAGAGAGGTTTGGTAAGTGATTAAAGTAATATGGAAAAAGAGAAAATCACTCAGACTTGCTTTGTTTGAGATGAATGTCACCAGAACAAAACCAAAGGAGAAAATAAGAGGTGCCAAAAGTTATCATGAAATTAAATATCCACCATCCTCTCCCTTAAAATTTCAGTGAGGAGGAAGCAACCACCCTCCCACTGAGGCTTCCCACACAAGTGGCTGCACGGATGAGTTAAACTTTGAGAATAATATGGTCTGAGTTCCACTGCATCCTCTGCTTCCCCCTCTTCCTCAGCCATAGTTTGGTCCTGAACAGAAGTAAAACAGCTCAATCATGCTTCAGTCTGGAGGGAATAGATCATTTTGAGGGGGAATTTTTTAACTTGTTAATTCATAACCACAGTAGAGTAGCCTTAAAGTTAAAATAGATTATTTTGAGAGAAAATTCCTTGACTTGTTAATTCATAACTGAGGTATAGTAGTCTGAAAGTTTAAATGCTGCTGCTCACATACCCAGTCCCTAACATTTACTGAAGTGCTTGACTGTGCTTGAAGCTAAATAAGGTTCAGAAATGAGTGTGCTATAAATTCCTTAGGCTGGAGACTACCAGGTTCTTCTGCTATGGATAATGAATGCAGTGTAAAACACTTTCCATGCAAGAACAACTGATTGCTTCTGAGCCTTTGGTCCCCTCCTCTGTCCTTCTGCACCATTGTGCAGCCAGTTCCTGGCAAAGGAATCGTTTTCTGCTCAAATGCAGGGCCAGCTGCTGGCAGTCACAGCATGAATAATTCTAGAAATATATGGGGTGGGATAATGGGCACACTTGTCCACTGAAAAATGCCTGGGAAGTGATTGCTTGGCATTGCTCAGCTGCTGCAGAGGACAGGATTTACTGCTGCTGCTCATCACACACAGCACCTCACAGTGACTTTTGCTTGCATGTGCTGTAACCTGCAGTCTTTGTTTTCCTTCTCATGGATTTTGTGGGACGTGACCAACCCCATAGATGAAAATGTTATTGCCATATGAAAAGTCAACTCATTTGTAAGAGATCCCATTCAAAACATCTCCACTTTGATCCCACCTTGACACCTGAGTTTTATACATTGGCCAGATTTGTTTAGAACCATTCCTTCCTGTTATTTTATTTATTGCCATTGGTTGGAAGATTAATGCAGCCTCTGCACTGGTTATAATTCTCTCTATCAGTCTGTCTGTAGTATCTCTGCCATCCCAGCTCTTCATCACTGTGCATTCTTTATGGATCACATTACTTTCACCACTCCTTATCTAACTACTTCATAAAAGCACCTCATACATTTATAAAGCATGACAAGAGCATTACCATAAACTATGCTACAGTGCTCAGTAAACACATCATAGGCTCTCCATAGGCTAATCACCTTAGTGGATAAAATTATCTGGGGATGAATTTATCTGCAACCATCATATCAAAAGATGAACTGTATAGAGAGATGTTGTTTTGCTTTTCCACAAGAATTTAAGATCCCTGAATCATTTTGTGATGACTCAAACCCTGGATTTGGAAGTTGGTCTTTGTGGAGCTGCTTTGTAACCGGTGGATTATTTTACAAATATTTTTTTTAAATCCTAAAACTGTGACATTTCCATGTACCATACGAAAAATGCAAAGGGTGCATCATGAGCATAATAAGAAATTTTGAGCCTCTTTTAAGGTTGAAAGGAAAATTAATACAGTTTCCCAGTTAAGAGATGAAGGTATTCAATAAATGTATTAGGCAGTTTTAGAGATCTGATGCTTGGGGAAAGCCTGTTGGGCAAAAGTGAGACTCTGGCAGGACCAAGCTGTGCTTGCATAGTTGACATAGAATAATTTCTAAATCCTTTCTTAGTAACTACTCCTCATACACATTTCTATATTCATTTCTCATCAGCAGCCGTGACTGAATCACTTTTCTTATCAACTTAATTATTCCATCCCAAAAGAGAGTAGTCTTGTCTTTCTCTCACTGTGTGCTTTTCCTGAAACTTAACACTGATTCTTTGGATGTCTTTTGCTGGCAGCATTTAGAACAACATTTTGAGGTTCCAAGAACAATATTCTGTGGATCACTCAAATTTTATTGTGAGGGTATTTTCAGGCCTAATTCCACTTTGGATTTTCACCATTCTCTGGCAAGAAACTAGAGATGTCAATATTGGAAATGTTTCTTTCTGTTCAGCAGCAGAAATGCGCATTTCTCCACAGCTTTGATACCTAGAAAATTTGTTCTGGGGAAGAATTGTGCAGCTGCAAAGCAATGATCAGAATAGCACAGCAGGTCTTTTTAATCTCTAGTTTATACTGCTGCCTGCAGTTTAAGTTATAGGAGGAGCACTGCTTCAATGCAGGCATATTACATCTATTTTGTCCAAACTCGTTTTTTTTTATCCTCTCTGACATATCAAATATTAAATTTTCCAAACCACCCAAGTGACTAAGAGCATGATTTTTTTTTAAAGGTACTTACAAGATTTTATGCTCAGCCTTACTGGCATACATCATTTAGACCAAGACATCCTATTTACAAGTGATATAGACCTCGAGGAGTGTCATATCTCACTGAAAGTCAATGAAATTTAGAGTCATAATGCTTATTACTTTTTGATATGGAACTTCAGTTATTTCTCCAAAGTAACATTCTTCTCTTTCTGAATTAAGTCCTGCCTCTTCACACACATCTCTTAATGGCATTCCAGAGTTGTAAATCCCACCAAGACTTCTAATTTCTAACCTCCATTTCTCAAAGTTGCTGCAAGTTGGCCTTCCTTTGAAGTAAAAAAAATCTCATTAAAAGACTGAAGATCCCCACTAAGAGAACATTGGATTCTTGCCTGCCTCGTGAGTTACATGTCTGGGTTTTGTAGTTCATCAATAGAGGAGTGCTGATAGTCCTTATTACAATTCCCTTGCCACACTCCCCATGACAAAAAACCAATCAGTCCTGGGGGGAGTGGGTATGGCCCTGGCAGGGACAGCCCCACACACAGGAGGTGGGATTTTCTCATAGAGTCTGTCATTTTGGGGGTATATTGTACAGAGGCATGCAAAATCCTGATTAGAACTACTCACAGTCCTGCTTAAATAAGAACTGGGAGCAGATTCCTCATCAGCATTCCTCTCCAGCCACCCTTGCCCTGTCGCCTCCCTCAGCCTTGCTGGTTCTTCCTCTGCCTTTGGAGCTGCAATGTGCCAGAGGCAGGAGCTGCTAGGAGGCTGCCTTGTTGTTCTGGAGACCATTTTCCCTTTGATTCATCTGTAAGAGATTTTTTTTATTTTTTTTTTTTTTTAATATGCATAAGAATAAGATTGTGCGTAAATTTCTCGGGAGATCAATTTGCAAGGCTCTTTAGTAGAAAAACCTATTCTCTGGTGTGTATATTGGTTTGATATGGAAATCCATAAGCCAGCCCAAGATCCAAGCACAGCTCACATGCTGGTGTGCTCTGGGTTTTCCTTGTGAATTCAAGAGTAGAATCCATACCATTTCTCCTTTACAGAAAATACATTTTTTTAATTTCTGGAAATAAACCAGTTCGTGAGGATCAGAATCTATTCTATTCTGGGTGTAAGTATGAGAATCTGTAAATCTCTCCAATAAAAAGCCTCCTGTGGCTGATGGCAGATAGCATTACTGGAAAATTGTAAAAGACTACAAATCCTTGTGCCAATTAGGGCTTTGCATAGCCCTGCTTCCCCTACTATACTGAATGGGAAATAAAATACAAATGGAAAAAAAAAGAAGTTAATATTAAATTGAAATATTAACATTCTGCTGAACAAAATATTTTAAAGGTATAATTTTCCTCTAGAAGTTCTTTTGTTATTCATTTTTTGCAGGAAAGTTTGATTTCAAAAAAATGGCCTTTTCAGTCAAGATTACTCTTAAAACTTAAGAGCTTCTAAGAGAAATAACAAGAGATGCCTGTGAGAATGCACACTGCCCCTCTTAGCCTAGGAATTCTCACCCCAGAATCTATCAGAACTTTGGCTGAGTGTGAAATGAATTTTCACAGGTAGCTGACCTGCTTTGTCCAGAAACTCTTCCCCAGACTCTGACCACGGCCAGCACAAAGCAAGAAAATCTCGTTATTTGTCTTACTCAAAATGAGGGTGTTGTGCCATGACCCAGGAGCTTGGGCCTCAACCCACAGCATTGTTACACTTCCAGGAGTGCTTTCTAAGTGACCTGGACATCAGAAAAAACTCAGTAGGGTTTTAAAGTTTAACACAAGGTGCATTTCCAAAGGAAAACAGATTTCACTGGCCATGGTCCTCTTGTTCTGGTCTTTTGTAGAGAAGCAGCAGTTTCTCTGAGGGGATACCCTGTGTCTCCAGAACCCTTTCACAGCAACAGCATTCGAGAAAATAATATCCCAGCCCAAAACTTAATGACCCACAGTGGGAGTCACTTATGTTGCTGCTGTTGCATAGAGTCTTCCCAAAATGAAAATAATAATATAGGTCTTGCATAATGAACAATGAAATACTGAATATTAATGAAAATATAAATAGAAATTTAGGAAACAGACCACTGCAGTCTATTCTGATCCACTGGGCTAAAAAAATTCCACTCTATGTCAGGGGACTTGCAGAGCATGTGTGGAGCATTCTGAATTCCCATGGTTATGGTAATTCCACATATAAAGAATAGCTCATCAATTTATTTGTATCAGTTATCATAATGAAAACTAATTAAGTAAGGAGTAATGCTGATGGGTTATACTTAAGTCAATTTTTTGATGGTGCCTTTGTGTTACATCAGGTTTATAAGCCAAGTTCAGCTGTTTTGTGACTTCATTGAGGGCAGTTAACCTTGACCTTGTGAAAATGGGTGAAAACCCTAAGCCTTCTCTGATTGCTCTGAAAACGCATCCTGTAAGCTTGATCCTTTTCCTTATGGAGTAGATCCACAGCGTCAGTGGATTAAATGTAAAAGAAAAATTGGAGTGTAATTGCACTGTGGTTGTGAGGAATCTTTTATTTGTTCATTTGTGAAGTGGCTCGTGGTGTAGCATGGGACTTTGTTTTTCCATCTGTTACATATTCCTGTCAGAAGCAGAAATGTTGCTTTGTGAGTTCCATAGTAGTGGCTTATTATTTCTTAAAGTAAAGTATAGTATTTTCCCCTGTGCACTGTGTAGTCTGTAGTTCTGGCACATTAGCTGGCATAAACATTTTGATTAAAGCTTATGAATGTATTAATTACACCTGGGAAGTTTCCAAAGCTTATTCAAACTGAAAACTCGTTAAACTGCAGCCCCCAAACTTGAGTTCTTTATAGTAAATGTAAAAAAAAAAAAAAAAAGGCTGTCACCAGGTTTTTTTCCTTTTCTCTTGGATGTATAAATACATGAGGTGGCGAGGGTGCAAATTTTTTTATCCATTAGTTTCTGGGAGTATTTTTTTTCAGGAAGTCTACAAATGTCTGAAGAATTTTTGTTGTTACATTGTTAAAAATTTGCTTGGAGTCTATAGAACTTAAATTCTCTCTTAAATTTTCTCTGTTCTCCTAGGTCTAGCAGCAGCATCTGCATATACTTAAGCATTTTCAGCATAACATATGGGTCTATGACCTTAGCAGGAAGATAGCACTGGCACTTAGACTGGCTGCTTGAAGTGGTATAAATAAATAGAGCTACCACAAACCAGCTATTAGTCCTAATGAACTGTCTGGAAATGTTGATAAAATTGGTCCATATGATTTCTTTTGCTTGTAACCCCATGGTGAATTACCAGTGGTGTAACCGAGGCAGAATTTGGCACGATGTTGTTTGGGCACTGCTATATTTTTTTTTTTTTTGCAAGCAGCACAACCAGGTTCTTACAACAACCTTCATCTGGATTAGGCTGTGAGGTGCATCTGCAATGAGCTAGAAGCAAATGTAACAGAGGATCTGAATTCTAAAATCACTGGGTGTATGACCCTGAAAAAAAAGGCACATCTTACCTGTCAGCTGTCTGTGCCAGCCCCAAACAGCCCAAGAAGCCTCACCAAAGCTCTGCTCTGCTCATGCATTCATGCACACTTGCATTCATTATGATTGACCTGCCCTAGGAAGGTCCATTAAGTGGAACTCATTTCAAGCACAGATGGTCCTGAATAGCTTAATGTCTGTCTGGTGGCCAGAGTAAGTGAATTCTTGATGGCCTTAGACTTCTGATCACATACATGCAGCCAAGGAAGAAATGAAAACATGTTTATCATTTTGATAAACAACCTTTCTCATTGCTGCAGGATGCTCCATGTAACTCAGCAGAGTCAAATACTATTAAATTGTCATCACTGTCAAAGGGAGAACGTAGAAGTTTTGCTACCTGAGTCATAGTTAATGACTTGCACAATGTATAACACAAATCTGTACTGCTGTTTGCCTTTTTTATGTTTGTTTACTGATAAGTTCAGGCTTGGCTGGAACGCAGAGGCAAGTTATAATTTTGAAGTACAAAATATGCTTTTATTATTACCTCCTAGCTAGAGGTATAAAAAACAAAGATGACTAGAAGATGGTTTTCTGGCTTCTGTCAGGCATGCACTCAGATCTTATAGGTGATTAGATATTTTAAATCACAGCCTCCCACAGCAGACTCATACTCATGATAAAATATTTCCCTCTGTGGTGTGTAAACTCAGGGTGGCTTTATAACAGAGACAAAAACAAGCGTGATTTCAGGACTTTAGTGCCCTCCAATTAGAACCAAACAATTTTCAGGGGCAGCAAACAGTTGTCCTGGTTTTACAGCAAGAATGATCTATTATTTCTGCACTTTTCTATTAGAAGTCTGTGCAGAACATGGATTTCTGGAAGGCTGGGGAATATGAGCAGAGTGGCAATGACACAGATATTTGCCATCTTCAGCAGTCCAGGATCTTCCCTGGCAGGCAGTTCTGTCCCTCTTGCTTTGGTCACGTTTCCTTCATGCAAAGCTGGGGGCCTCCTGTGAGCTGAGTGCTCAGAAAGGATCAGCTGTTCTCACTATCAGGTCCTGCTAATGTTTGCTGTGAAGAAGACCTAAAGTCATGGCAGGACATTTTCATTCATCCCTGAACCTTCTTGAAGGAAGATCAATGCTCTTCCTGATCTGCAAGTTCCAATTCCATTTATAATCTTCTGATTTTCTTGGGGCAGGAGGGAATTACTAGAAACAAAATGCCAGGTGGACAAAACAGGCACTTCATGAAATGCAACTGTCAACATAACATTCAGGAGATGCTTGCTTTGAGGATTTTTAGGCCCCTTTCCTTTCTTTTTAAAATCAATGGCAAATCCCCTATCAACTTGAATGAGTTGGATGAGGCTATAGTTGTAGAATCAAAGCCAGAAGCTACTGTAGCTCAATAGACCATAAACTTCCAAAAACAGAGACATTTGTGGGGTTTATGAAAAGGATTCAAACTTTTGCTGCACTGGCAGCCTATCAGGGCAATAATTCAGTTTTTATTTCAGGACTCCCAGCCATGTAATATCTTGCCAGGTCTTCCCATAATCCAGATGAACCACTGAGAAAAAAAATGGCTCAGGAAAGTCATCAGATATTGAATTAGAAAATTTCTTGGTGCTCTCCAGCCCCCTCTCCCTCAAAAGAAGAAAGCTGGAAATAAAACATTAAAATCACAGAATGCAAAGTTATTTCACATATCCACCTGAACACATTGAGTGTATTTCAGTGGAAACTGAAGATGGATTCTTGTTCCTCTCCCCACTCAATTAATTTCCTCATTTATGCAGCTGAAGTAGATTTAAATAGAACCACCCACCCTCAATATATTTGTGGTGTATGTTTCTGTGAATGGTGTAGTAAGGAGTATGCTTTTTCAATGAGGTTTTTTTCCTGTTCTCACTGTGTCCATTTATAGCTGTCTCTATTCCCATTTTCTATATGGCTTTGTAAACGTCTCACATGTACATGCACGGTTGGTAAAGTTCATACTAGCAAAATACATTGCATGCAATGCTACCCAGTAGGCATCCATAGGCTAAACATGCTTTAATGCAAATATCTGATCCCACTCAGCAGATTTTTCAGGAAAACTGGCTGTATAACATGCAGAATTTTCTCCATGTGAGGTGGATTTTTTTGTTCTACGTCAGCACTGGAAGGGGTCTTTCTATTATTATAATAATTATTAATATGTGCATACTTTTATAGCCTATGTAGATAAAACTTCCAATTAATGTATTTAACTGTCTAGCAGTTTTTCATTGCTTTTAGTTTCATCATGTTTTGCCCCTCCTAAACAACTACACACTTGCAGCTAAATTCTTTACTGCTCCAGCAACTTGAGCTTCCACATAACAATTAAAGGTGTTATAAATCTCTTCCACCACAACCCATTATTTTGAATAGATAACCAAATAAGCAAGATTAGGTCATGTGGTTCTTAGTACTCATACAGCAAATTTATAGAGAAAATTAAGCATTTAGTTTATTCACAGATATTTTCCACACAGTCTATGTAGTCTAAAATTAGAAATGCTTATTACCGTGTACGTTATCTTTATTGTTGAAACTGCAATCAATAAAATCACAAATCTCTCTTCTCCTAGGGCATGACCATAAGATGGATTAAACCAATGAGAATCTTTTCATTGCTTTCAATATGACTTGGATAGGGGAACAGGGAGTTTGTGTGAAGGATTACTTCATAGAAAATGCAAGCATTTGGGGCTGAGTTGATTATCACAATTCCTCTTACTCCTCAGAGACACTACAAAGACCATTTGTCAGAGGATGGCTCTCTGAATTGTTGGGATCCTTTTTTTTTTTTGACACCTATTGGCTTTCAAAAAGCTTGTGTCAGCAGGCCAAACACACCTAACAACTGAGATGTGCAGCAGCATGTCTCTCCAGATGAGGTCAATATTTACTACAGAGTTAATCTCATGCTTGCAAATTCCAACATATGACACCACGATATCACCAACATCAGGCAAGGCAGAATTCTCCCTGCCTACTTGCCCAGTGCTTCACGAAAAATGCCACATTTGTAGAAACCCCAGGTACCAGGACTCACTCCTGGTAGGGAGATGCCACTGGACTCCCAGACCTCTCCCAAAACCCCTTGTTCACAGCCAGACGTGGATCAGCATCTCCACACTTTCTTTTCTGTTCTCCTATCTGGCCACACAGCACAGAGTGTCAAAAGCTCTCAATATTCCTTCAAAAAGAGTGAAAGCCACAGACATGAGTAATGTGGTTTATGCTTTAGTGAAAGCGCTGTGCACTTAGCAATTCTTAATGGCATAAAAAAATAATGCTCTTCTAGAAAATCTTGCACATCCTGCCCTTTAGTGGCCAGCACACGAGGTTTTGTACCAAGTTGAAACAAACTCTGACAGATTCATGCTGCAATTTCAGAAAGTAGCCAAAAATCTGTGGGGAACAGCCTGGCACAATTAAATACTCAGTGATCACGAGCTAAATGCAATCTGAAGTGAGGAATGCAGAAATTACCTGGGCAGGGCATTAAGCCACTGTGGTGCTTGTCTCCTTGCCCTGCAGAGCTGAGGTGAAGGGGAATGACACACCTGGCACTTCATTTCTGTGCTCAGCATATGGCCCAAACACCAAACATTCACAAGCCCAAAACCACCATGGGTCTGTTGATCACTCCTCTGTGCCCTCCTTCTAATAAAACTATTGCAAATATTCATAAAGAACGATTAGGGAGAAGCCTAATTAAGCCTGGTGATCTCTCACATAATGGGAATGTTTTCTGCCTTAAAATGCCAATTTGGTGAGTGGGGGAGCAAAGGGAAGTGATGTTGGGCCACCCTGTAATCTGGAGAGCCTCACTGTCATTCCCTAAGGGCTGAGTACTAGCACACAATCAAATATCTGGAGAAAAATCTTATTTCTAGATGGATTCCCTTAGTCTCTGTCCTTGTATGAGAAAATATTTTGAGAAGAGGCCTCCAATATTACAAGCATAAAATAAGCCAACAGTGGTTGCACATTTTCTGTAGTGTTTCACCTACATTTCTTCAGGCCCAGACATTGACGACATTATTTTTAGGCAAAAATTTATGTGGATGTCATAGAAACCTCTAATATAAGAAAGGCAAGGGACACTTATCTGCATTTTCTATTAAAAATGTACTACAGCAGTACCTGGTTTATTCGGGAGCACACAAAAAGACAGAAATAAAACTGTAATCCCACCTGTACAGAAGCTGGGCAGAGGCACAGACAGGAGCACACCTGGGTGCTGTGATTAGCCACTGCTGCTCTTCTTAATCAGTGTCAATATTCTCTTTTTTCTTTTTCTTTTCTTTATTTTTTCTTTTTTTTTTTTTTTTTTTTGCCAGAAGGAGGAACGTGTGAAGTTATAGCAGCACACAGATGCTGTAATAAGAATCGAATTGAGGAAAGATCACAAACAGTAAAATGCTCCTGTCTACCTGGGAAAGTGGCTGGGACTACAAGAAACAGACCTTCCTGTGTTGATGGCAAGTAGCTCCTCCTGTGTATATGTTTCTGTTTGTGTACCATCCAGTGGAGAGCTGTAAGTCTTTAGATTGTGCATAGGAATTTTGTTGTGTTCTTTATTTAACAAAATAGAAAAATCTCTAAGAACAAGTATATTTTTAGATCACTTTCTTGCTACTTTAGTTTATAGTTCTGTGAACGTGAATCATGTTACAATTTACCTGAAAACTGTGACAATATTGCCCAGTATGGATGCTTTTATGAGTATAAGAGATTTATTATTCATAAATACCTGGACAAAATTATCCCTTTAGTCACTTCACAGACCCTCTTCTGTGCCACATTAGTTTTGATTCATAAATATTTCAAAGGACAACTGCCATTCATTTTGATTTAATTAGTCATTTGGAAAGTCAGTGGCAAGATAACATAAATAAATGAATCTTGTTTTCTAGTCCTGAAACAAACATTACAGAAAGCTGGAAAAAAATCTTTGCCTTTTGAAATCACTGCTGCTGTTGCTTGCCACGGGGATTTTGTTTTTTTTTAATTTTTTTTTCTGAAGGAAAAGCACCATGTTATTTGTGTCTGGGTTTCAGATGAGGTTTAGCTCCACAGGGTGTTTTCCTCCCTGGGGCTCCCCTGCCAGCACTGCAAGGTGAAACCACACAGCAATCAGGGAGAGAGCCAGGGCTGGGAAGTGCTTAGGAAATATAAATCACATAAGAAGATGGGGAGTAACTGGTACTAATCCCATTAGTTACTCTTCCCAAACAAGCTGCTCTGTGCTGCAGAATCCCTCAGTGCAGCAGAGGGATTGTGGAATGGAGTATCTTGTAAAAATCCCTGGCTGTTCTTTTTTGGTCAGCGTTGTGTGCTGTTGTTTATACCAACCCACAGGTGCTTCAGAGAGCCACAGGGTGGTTTTGTGCAGCACTGTAGGCTCTGTGCTGGGCTCTCCTCACTCTTTCCATGCTGGAATCCCATGGGTGGTGATGTCTCTGCCAGTTTTGGAACCACACAAAGTTTCCTCTTTGGGGCTGTGTTTGGCTCTCAGCTTCACCCCAAGCAAGTGAGAGTGGGCAGCTCTACAAGCAAATATTGGGGAAAATGTTCTCTCCTGGGTACCTTTCCCCAATCCCGGGCTGCCAAGGAATTAGAATGGAGCAGGGAGTAGTCCAGTGTAGCTCAGACAGGAGCTGTAGTTAGAAAGGTGTTGTGGAATGGAGAGTTGTGCAGGCAAAAACCATTCTTGCAGATTTGACACCAAAAAGGTGAGAGGATAAGGGCTACCTTAGAGGAATGAGAACCTCATGTTTTCTCAGCAGGTATTTCTGGCATGTGGCTATCTGGTTTATAGATTAGAGACACAAAAGGAAATGTCTTGCTATTTAAAAAAACACATTCAAATTTTTAAATTATGAAGCAGTGTTTCATAGTTTGGTACACTGGGAATGCAATTCAGCTTCTGAACTCATGATTAAACCCATGCTATGAATGCACCTGTGAATGATTATATTTTAGTCCACAACCTGTCATTCCGTTGTTGCTTAATTACCCTGATAAAAAGAAGCTTTTCCTTTTCTGCTAAGCACACTCATAAAATGGTAGGTGAAAACTACAGCAGGTTGTAACCAAAGATCAGCTGTACAAGCCTTGAAGAATTTCATGTTCTTCGTCAGGTCATGAAATACAGAGGCAGCAGATAGAGCAGGGAGACACCATTAATTCAGCTCTCATAACTGTTCAGAGAAGAGAAGCTCAAAGAGTGCTGTGTTAAGAAAAAAGTCGGGTGCAGGTGTGGACTGGAGCCTAATTGCTCTGTCAGGATTACAATAAAGAGAAATGTTATGGTGTGGAATTTTGAAAGGAGTTAGGATAAAACAATGGCTAATATGAAAGTGTAAGGCAAGTCCCATTGAAGTCATTGGTAAGACTCACTGTGACTTCAAAGCCAGCAGACGTGAACTACAAAGGAATGTCTTCCCCTTTCAAGTTCAGTTGTTGTAGTCAGCCCATGGCTGCTTTTGTAGATGGCTGGAGGATGGTTCAAAAGCCCAATATGCTGCTGGTAAAAATTAATCCAAGGGACATTTACTTTGGCCTTTGTTTTATCCCAGACTTTGCTTTGTGACTTTTGACATACTGACCTGGTTTAAGTCAAAACTTTTTTCCAATTTGGTGGTTCTGTTCTTGTTAAGACAAACTCCCAAAACTTCCCATGGGAGTCCCATTGACGTCAGTGCTTTAACTCATACAAAGATTTGGGATTTGCTGTTTATTTTGGACATGAGAACATTTCAAAAGGTCACCTGCAACTTTCTACCTTCTTTATCTACCATATTGAAAGGATTAAGACTAGTTATTCTCAGACTAGGTTTTATTTACAGTGTGTAAATGTATAAAATTTCAAGCCATAATGTGTCACTAAGAAATCTTGCTTGGGTCCTAATCAAATATCCACAGGTGTTCAGGTGCAGCAAAACACTCACACCAAATAGAGACATCACCTCTGAGATGTGACAAGGACTGGGAGACCCCTGTGAGCAGTTTGGCTGTTGGTTGGTTATCACCTCGACCCATCTGCACCCCATGGCTGTGTGCTAGTGTGTGTAAAACAGGCTGAACCTCAGTATTGCTCTGCCAAACTGTGGCTTAATGGTATTGGGATCAAGCTTTTGGTGTTTCCCAGTTAAATTGCCTCAGAAAACACATCATCAAGGCTGCTGCTTTGGCAGTGTGAGTCCATGTTGCAGAGCAGGGGTTGCATTGCCTTCCACTCCTGCCAGCTGTTGCCCTGGGACACAACTGGGCTGGGTGGAGAGCTGGCTTTGTTTTCTCTTTCAGAGAATACACTTATATGTGGGAGTCATCTTAACATTTGTAATAAGTATCAGGGGTGATGAATAGTCCTTTTGTCCCTTTTGTTGTGAGATCTGATCATGGCTAGCACACCATCCCAGTGCACAGGTCCTGGCATGCAGTCGTCCTCCTGCATGGGCTAAAATTCAGGCTGAGGTCATTTGTACTATGAAGGGCATGAAGTTGATGTGTATTCCCAAGTATCATTTCCTGCCAAGTTCAGCAAACTTTTTCTTTGGGGTCTCATCTTAATAAAGCATAGTGAGGCCAAGCTGTGGCAGTTTCAGAAGTCATAAATGATTCCTTGTGGCTCATTCAGCAGACACTGTCCTAAAAGCTGCCTCCATCATCAGTGAATTATGCAGTAGCAGCAGAGGGTGGAAAACAAAAGCCAAAGTTTTCCATGAAACACAGACACCAGTTTCTGTTTCTTTGCCTGTTCTGTTGCACATTTACTTTCATGATTTCCTTCACGACTTCAAAGCCTTTTTTGTTTGAAGGATGGTTTGAAGTGCTCCCTTCCCTCTCTCCAATTTATCTTGCCTGCCACTTGGCCACAGCATACACCATGGGCATCAGGCTGCTCAGCTCTCTGCCATGGATATTATTATTTTCTTCATTTGCCCAAACACCTCTCCAGAGCAAGCCCCAGGTGGATTTACTTTCTTTTGTGTTACAGGAGTTTGAAAGGATCCCTTTTTCTGGGGAAAGCAATGTCCAGCATTTCCAGTGGGCTCCTGAAGGCCCTCAGGTCCCTCAGCAGAAATCTCTGTCACTGGTGCAATTTCTCCTGTGGGCTGAGGTTTTATCCCTTTGCCATATCATTACTATAAAAAAAGAGATACTTATAGCTTTAATATTGTCACTTTTATACTGGGAATGTCATGCTTTTTACCATGTCCTTTAAAGAGGTATTGAACCATCCTGTACAGTCAGTAGGTGGTTATGTCTGTGTTTTCCTCAAGGCTTGTGAATAATATATAATTTGTTCATCTATACTGGAGTTTACTATGTTATAGTCAATGCTCTCAGACACAAATTTTTTTAATGTTTCATTTTTCTGTTCCCTTCCCTTCAATCTTCTTCCAGGCTATTTTAAACTCTTTCACAGGCAACCTCATATTTCTTGCATAATTATCTGTGAAATTTGTTGGACCACAGAGTATGGAATAACAGAAAAGCACCTGCACTGGCTTTTGAAATCGGCCACAAAGGGACTTTCATGCAGGTTGTGCATATTGCCAGTGCTTTTAGGAAATGAGGTGGGTTTAACACTGGTGAAAACCAATGAGGAAAAAGGAAGGTGCTACTAAAATGCTTAGCAGTATCTCTCCCTCTAAATTGCACCTGTAAGAAAGGCCTCTGCAGACACATGGGGTGATTCCATTCCAAGTTTTCTGCTACACAGGATTTGAAGCATTAACTCTCATTAAGTGGTTTAGTCTGCATGGTTTGCTCCTGTCCTGTTTTATACCAGTCATGCATCAGGGGAAAGAGAAATCCTTCACTGATACAGAAAAATAAAATAAAATCAAGCCAATATTTTCGTTTTTCACAGATTGATTTTGGATCATCTCAAGTTTCAGATTGTTCCACAATGTATGAAATATTATCACACATGCACATACTTCAGATTTCTATTAGTTTGAGGATCACTAGCCACCATGTGGTCCTGTGAATTTACATCACACTTCATCAGGGCAGCACTACCACACCAAACATGAGTCTTAGTGACCAGTGGGAGCACCCTGACTTTTAATGCTTCTCTGGGCCAGCACCTCACACCTCTCCAGTCGTGCTCCTGGATGGTTGGTGCTGCTCATCCTTATTTTCCCATGTGCAATAGCTGGAGCAGAGAGAGGACAGCATTCACAGCACACATTCCATTTGCTGGCATTTGCCCAGGACCCACAAATGAAAATTACCACCTGGTCTGACACTCCTTAGGCAGACACTAGTGCAGCCACCTTCTTCACATCAGTTCATTTATATTTATTTTTAATTTATGGGTAGGACACCGATTGTAGAGCAAGTATCCATAGTTTAGGAGTGTTCTTTCAGGACAGACCTGCAGCTCAGCTCAGCTTCAGCATCCTCCCCCAGCACTGGTGCTACCCCAGCTTGCACCAGCTGGGAGGTGGGCATGGGATGCACAGACCCTTCGTGGCTCTCCCTGCAATGAGAGCAGGATTCAAGCCTTGTAGAGTCAAATGAAAGGCTCCTATTGACTTTTGGTCAGGTCCTTAGTAAATGCTTTGTTGGAGATAATCCTGTATCTATCAGCACTTACATCAAGTGAAAACAGTTCACAGTCACAAAGCCAATAGTTTTCTATTTATCTAATGTGTACTTTAGGTGGTATCACCAAAAAGCCCTTTTTTTTCCTCACTCTGTGAAAATACTTTCAATCAATCCTTATTTCTTGAAGAAAGGGGGAAAAATGCTTTTTGAAATCCAAGGAGTCAGCTTCTCATCCCTCTAGCTGTGCTTCGGCCTAGATAAGAAGAGATCTCAGGGTCCCATATTATTAATTCACTGTCTATATGAATAACGAGCAGCCTTGGTGAATTATTCCACACTCCTGGGAAAATCTATAGCCCTGTCCTTCTGCAGCACCACTGGAGCCAAGCAGTAAGCTCATATTTATTTTTATTTGGTGAATTCAGATGACTTCATTTGTAAGGAGGAAAAAAAAAGTCTCTCCTTCCCTCTGACATCCATTTAGTAAGCTCAGAAAAAGTCACAGAATATTGTGTGTGCTATTAAAAAAAAAAGAAGAAGGGGGAGGGAAGTCTAACTTTACTGAAATATTTTAGGCTTTTGTTTTGTCCAGATCATGTCTTCTTGAAACGCCCTTGCAACCAAGTCAGACCCTGAGAGGTGCTGACTTCAGAGGGAGCAAAAGCAAAGCTGGCAGCAGCCATACAGAGTAATTAATTCATTTAGCCAGGCACAGAATCCTCATTACCAGTTTGCCTCTCCATGGCAGGGCAGAGGCTGAAGGGAGAAGAGGGGAGGTATGTGCCTGACCCTGCCAGTGCTGGGTGAGATTTTGTGTCAGAGCAGAGCCTCATCCCCTGAACCCAGACCAGGCTGTGCTTCTCCCTGTGCAAACAAATCTCTGTATGGGCATATGGGTATATATCTATGAATATATATATCTATGCATATATATGTGTGTGTGTGTGTATTTCTGTGTGCACCCTGCAGAGCCACTCACCATCCTGTTCATTTTCCTAAACTCCACAAACCCTCTGAGCCCTCATTTGGCACAAACTAGCAAGTCTCTCAGGGTTTCAAGAGCCAGTTTACACCAGCTGAAAATCTGGGTGTCAAACCACCTTCTGAGAGTGTTTTGGATGCTGCACTTGGGTTGTGCATGTGTATTTAGGAAAAATTTGTGAGGTTTTTTTGTTGGTTGGTGGAGATATTGTTGTGATTTTGTTGATGATATTGGTGGGAATTTGATGTTGTTTATTTTTTAATTTTATTTTTAAGAATTGGATTTTTTGAGTAGGTTTTTTAATTTGGGGGGTTTCTTTGATTGTAAAATTAGTTTTTAGGAGAATTTGGATGATTTTTTAAAATATTTTAGTTGTAGTGTTTCTTCATATAATGATGTCATATAATGATGTTATTAATGTATTGTAGATGTTTTGGACTTTTTTTTTTTAGTGTAGTTTGCATTCATTTATGGTGGATGGTAGGATTGTGTCTTTATTTTTGGGGTAATTTGATTTAGGTGTATTGTATTTTTTTATGTGAAGGTAAATTGAGGTTTGTATTTTGCTGTTAAAGGAATGGAGAAAAATGTATTGGTAATGTTAGTAGTGGTATATTATTTTGTTGTTTTGGATTTTAGTTTGCATTGGAGTTTTAGTATAGTATAGTATTTAGTATTTATGTTTGGTATAGTAGTGTTTAATGGTGGAGTTATTTTATGTAAAGTATGATAGTTTCTATTTAATTTTTTTTTTTTTTTTTGATTTGTGTATAGATCTAGATCTTTCCAGCACCCAGAGGTGCTCAGACACACAGGGATGATTTCTTGTGGTTGAGGTGCACAGAGGCAGGACATTCAAGGAGCAAACCTGAGGCAGTCTGCAGGGAGAGTCCCCCAGGTGGGTGCTACCCCATCTCCCAGTGAGGTCTGTGCTGTTCCTGCTGCCTGCAAACTGTACCAGGCCCTGGGGAGAGGGGGAAGGATCCTGGAATGGATGCTCCTGCCTTCCTGGTGCAGCTAATGAGAGCCTGTGACTGTGGGTTTGTGTGAGTACCTCCTCACCACAGCTGTAATTTGTCTCCCCACCTATGCTTTGTGTTTCTTTCTCTCTCCACTGACATTGTGGTTTCCAGCACTGCAAAGCAACCATCCTTTTTAATATCAAGCTTGTAGAACAGCTGACTCATCCACCCCTGATGAAGTGCAGGGAGCTCCTTAAATCCCAATTTCCGCAGGAAAAATATTTTCTTTTTCTACTTAAGAGGAGTAAAAAAAAGCTGGAAGTCATGGCATTATCTCCACCTGTGTAAGGGGTGGTCGCTTTTCCAGGCTCCAGCTGGCAGATTTCAGTGCTGACACAGAGGGAGCACAGCCCTCACAGCCAACCAAGGTGCACAAACAGCATCCCTATGGTGAAATTAAGGAATGGCATGGCTCTGGAGCAGTGTGAAGACACACAGGAACATATAATTACTTCACCTCCATACAGAGGAAAGTAACCTTTCGCTCAAATACTTGCAATAAACCCGCCAGAGGCTAAATGGAAAAAACAGTAGGAGATTTCTCCTCTGATAGGAAGCATTAAGTGTTAATCACAGCACTGGAAAGAGCCTGGGAAGAGGGTTTGGAGGCAGGGAGGGCAGCTGGCCATGCCAGTGTGCCAGGCACCACAGGGAAAAAAAAGCACGAGCTGGAAGGGAAAAGCAAGACTAGAGAGAATTCCCTTGCAGGGATGAAGCCACAGGCAGGACCAGGAGTTCAGGTTAAGGACTGGTCAGGCTGCCTGGAGAGCAGAGAGAAAATAAAACAAGGGGTTTCTGCTTTGCAGACACATATTTGCTTTGGTGAGCCCACAACAGGAGACTCAGCCCCCTGTGACCCACGTGCAAATACACAGATGGGAGATCTAGGGGTAAAAACAGCTACAGCAATGCTGAGGAAGGCTTCTCACAACAACCCTTCACCCAGCAGTGCTGAGGGAGAGATTTCCAAACATCAGGAAGGTACAGACTGGTGTGCATGTGCCCTGCATGGCAGCAGGAAAAAGTGATTTGCTACCATTTACTGCATCTGTGTGGAGAGGTGACCCAGCTGAGGGAGTATGTGTGGTGTCTGAGGAGCAAGAGGGTTAAACCTTTATGTCCTTTAAACAAGCACTGGGGTCATCTTTTCCTTGTGTGGCAGAGCACACATGCACAACCCAAGTGCAGCATCCAAAACACTCTCAGAAGGTGGTTTGACACCCAGATTTTCAGCTGGTGTAAACTGGCTCTTGAAACCCTGAGAGATTTGCTAGTTTGTGCCAAACGAGGGGTCAGAGGGTTTGTGGAGTTTAGGAACATGAACAGGATGGTGACTGGCTGTTAATCCTTGCTCACAGACCTCAGGGAATGTGTGGGACCAGTGTCCAGCTAATCCACAGCCAAGGGGAGCTTAGGGAAACATTAGGGTCGGGTTAGCATCTGTGGTCTATCCTCTCACACCAAATCCTGGCAGGAATTCTGATGATAGTTTATCTCTGCCAGGGAAGACCATATCGTTAAGTGGCTAATTCTGCATAAACTCACTCCACACATCTTTTCTGCATTAGATACTGTGGTTTTGGTGCACTGTGAAATGCTGTGTGCCTACAGGTGTCTCTAATACACTACAGAAAATACGTGATTGGAGTATTGCAGAGCAGGAAGCCGTTTTTTCTTTTCTTTCAAAGCCACCTTCCATCTATAAACATGGAGCTAGTTCACAAGGCTTGAATGTGGTTTGTAGGATTAGGGTTTGAACACAAAAGAAGTGGATGATTAAGTAAGAATGAAAAATGCTCCTCCACAGTGAGCTCTCTTTAAATTAATAAATGAGAAGCTGAAGCTATTACACACTGAGATTTTAAAGAGGCAGTGACCAAATCTTTGAAGGAAGCAAACACATCATTTATCCTCTTACTGATGAGGAGAGCTCACATAGGAGTCACTAATTTAGCACTGAGAATGTCTGTTGTGTTGAACTATGTGAATTAATCTGGCAGCTGCAACTGGAAGCAGGCAAGTCAACAAGTGTTTAATTGATTTCAGAGGATCAATTATCCATACAATTGATCAGAGACACATTTATGGTTCCTCCTCTCAGAATGCAACCAGGTCATTGTAGGACCCAAGCCCCTCAGCACTGTGTTGGTTTATAGTGTGCTTTGGGAGATTTTTATGCATTAATATTGCAGAATTGTCTTAAGTTTAATCATGTAAGGTCATTGCAAGCAAAGGATTTCTATCAAATCTTAGACTTTTTGCTGAGGAAGTGTGCTACTCAGCATGTAAACAGCCTTCAGAGTTTGGAACAGGCCTCCATCTGTAGGTGTCAAAAAGCAGTTTACTAATCCTGTATATCAAAGAAAGCATTATTCCTCTTTGGGAGCTGTTTTCATAAACCATTCAATTTGTTACAATAACTGCTCAAGGTTAAGCAAGATGGAGGATGGCAAATTTCAATATTATTAAAGAAGTGCTGCCTCTCCCTTTTGAAATCATCATACAAAAGACAGTGGTGGGGAAAGGAGCTGTGCTCCACAATTTAAGCATTCTGCCCTGTGTCATTAGTACATAAAAACTATTCTGCAGGGAGATGGATTGCTTTTAATATGTGGATTTGTGTAATGGTTTCCTTCTGATTACAATTCCTAGGCAGCAGCCATGCAGCAGAGTTTTCAAAATGCATGTGCATGGTCAGTACATTTTTTTTTTATCTTCCAAATGTGCCCAGAACTCAGGAACAGCAAGGTGAAACATCAGCACAAACCATCACTCAGGAATGAAATGAAGAAGCAAATGGCACTGTCTTAACTGAGGACAAAGGCAAATCTCCCATTAACTCAAATGAGAGTAGAAAACCTCCCTCTCTATTGGTTTTCTTATTACAAAATGCCCTCTCCTTTTTCTCCAGACCCCTCCAAGAAACACCATTAAAACACAGTTGTGTGTAATACAGTTATGCAAATAACAAATGAACTCTATTTCCTTTAGAAGTTTCCTTTCATCCTCTTGAAAATTGCCAACTGGATGAACACTTTTTCAAACAAGAGCACCTGTAGTCCCTGTTATGTGTAAAAACCCAGGTTCATTAGTGCAGTGAACACTTTCATCACATTGGTTATCCAAGGACTCAAGAACCCCTTGCTCTGAGCAGGATGGGGCACAGGACAGTGACCACAGCTTTACACCACAGAGCACAGGAGCACAGCAGCAGAGGAGAAAATCTGTATAGTTTTGAGCAGGTTGCGTTTCCTCTGGGATTCAGCTCAGTAGCAGAGGCCCAGCCTCATCATTGCACTGGTGCTAATTCATTTTCCCTGTTTGTCTGATGAGTTTGGTTGATCTCAATGTCAGGCAGGGAATCAGGTGAGGTGTTTGTGGCAGAGCTGGAGGAGTGAATTGCTTCCCTCTAGCACCAGGACTGCTCCTTTCCTGGGATGGATGTGCAGTTCCAGCCACTCTGCCCCCAAAAACCGGGTGGATTAACTCATGGGGCCAGGTGTGGAGAGAGGCTTTGGCTGCTCAGGAGAGCAGGCAGCCTCTGCTGAGAGAGAAGAGTTGTAGGGCTGCAGAGCAAAAGATGGAGGAGCAGGAATCTGCTGTTGGATCAGGAGTCTGCTGTCAGACAAGGGATGGAGAAAGGCTAAGAAATCAGTGGGGGTTTAATTGATAGAAACTCTCCATCAGTAAATGTAGCTTGGAAATTAGAAGAGTACTAGCTCTAAGAGGGGATTGGCAACAGCTTCCCAACAGGGTTGACAGATGATTTTGAAGACTTCCAGTGTCTTCTGTCTCACCCACAAAATGCAAAGTAATTGGTATTATTTGATCAAAATACACTGCAGCATACTGGTGAGCAATGGGTGGATCACAGACATAAAAGCCAAGACAAAATGCTGTACAGCAGACTCATAAAATTCATTTTTATGTTAGAGACCAAAAAAAACCCACCCCTCTTGAAGTCTTTAGTTACAGTTTGGCTTTATTTGATACAATCATTTTTTATTGTTTGGTTGACCAACATTGGTATCTTTTTTTTATTCATTTATTTGCAATAACCTGCTGATAAATCAGCTTTAGCAGTGGAACCAATTAATTCTCCATTGTAAATATTAACTTAGATATTTTTAATCTATTCTGTTTGTCAGAGATGGCAGTCTGGACCTCCCTGGATGAGCAATAATGAGGCAGCATTGCAGAATCCTTTTCCACCATTCCTCTGGAACAGCCCTTGTAAATTCTGTGTGATCATTGCAGAAAAAGACCCCACAGCATTTGCAAACACAAATTAAGTAAATTATAGTTTTGCTACATGGCTTGCACTCTACCAACGACCCCTGGTGCCCACAAGTGGGGATTCTAGCAGAATGTGTCCACTGGAGTTTGCAGGTTTCCCAGCTGAACTGCTCATTAACACATGGATGGGAACTGTGGTCAGAAATGATCTGTGATTACAACAGACATGGACTTACATGTGTTTTGTGTAGCCAGGTTGGATAAATAGAATGAATGGGGGAAGTTTTGAAATTCCTAAACTTCAAACCTAATTGCAAATCACCCAGGTCTCTGTTTTACTGTTCCGTGGCACCTTTTGAAAGCTGATACAACTTCCTAATAGAAGGAATAAATTGACAAACCACTTTAGAAGCTTAAATTCTTAATGTAACAACCCTTATTCACAGGTCTTCAGTGAAACCTCCTGCAAGTGTGTGCTGAGCCCTATCAGTGTATTTCTCAAATCATCAGGAGCACTCATTTGTAGCTGGCTTTGGGTTAGACCCTTTCCATCTGAACCACTTTCATTTTAAACTCGTTATTTATGGTAAGCATAGCTACACTCTTCATGCATTTTGCATATTCAATTTTCAAGCCCAAATATAGGAGCTGCATTAGCTTCAGTGCTCCCAGCAGGTAATCAGGCTCCTGCAATATCAAACCTTGTGTCACCACCAGTTAATAGGCTGAAATAGTCCTACCCTCATAAGGACCATGCCTGCCCAGCTCATGTTAAAATTAATGGGCACTGGGCATCCATTCCCTCTAGGCAGCTTTGGAAATATCAGCCAAAATGTAGTTTGTAAGTATTAACCTTTAGGAAGTTAGTGTTGGCAGCTTCCCCACTGCTCTGCACTGGCGTGCAAAGCTCTGCTGAAGGGTGAACCCTGCCCTGCTCTGGTGGGACCAGCTCGTCTGGGCTGTTTTGGCCCCCTGGGGCTGTTTTGGCTGAGCAGAGCCCGGGCAGCCCCCAGGGAAATTGCCAGGCTGCCCTTGCCCCCCTCCCAGGAGCTGCCTGCACTGAGCCTGGCGTTTTCCTGGTCATCAGACAGAAAGGAATCCCAGCCCCATAAAGGTCAGTAGAGGAGGTGTGAAAAATGCTGCTCTGACTCAATGTTGAAGTCTGGGGCAGAAAAGCCAAAAATATTGCAGGCTAATTGTTAAAATAAGCATATTTGGTATAGCAGAAAGAAATTCTCTGTGAATACTTTTACATATAAAACCTTTTAAAGAACTTTGCCCTGCTGATTCAATGTTCCTTAATTAGTTGGGTCTTTTCAGGCTTTTTTCCTTTTCTATCTGAGTTTGCTAAGAAAAATAGTCTGGCATTTGAAAAGAAAAATAGGATTAGAATAATTTATTATTGGATTACTATAAAACTAATAGAAACAGCCATATAAATTCATTTCTATAAACATCCTCCAGGTCTCAGGTCTAATCCATACAGATGGTGACCTGTGAGGAAGCGCTGTGCCAGGAATAAATTTGCTGGTTTAGACTGGAGGGTTTCAACCCAGCTAATAAACTCTCAGTGGTGCATGACTGAAATGTTACTGCAGTAGCTGGAGAGCAAACTGTCCCCTGTTTCACTTTTTTTTTTCACCAAATAGTTCTAAAATAACCAAAGTGTAATCACCACTCTCAACTAGCAGATTGTTCACGGACACAAAATACAGTCCTAAATCAAATAAATTGCTAACTGTGAAGCATTTGCTAGGCTCTGTTTTGCATAGTATGAGATAAGAAGCAAATATAACACACTGGTCTCTATTACTAAATGCTGCTAAAAATGCAAAGTGATAAATGTGCTCTTTCAATTTCAGTATAGCATCATTAGCAGAGAAACCCTGTAAGGATCACCTGCATCTTAATGACCTGCATCTTCACCAGCACTGTGAGTGCAGCTCTGTGCTTTTGCTGGGAACCTATGCCATTTTAGGGAGTATTAGCATTATTTTGTTACATTTTTGTTGGGGTGTTCTTACTTTTTTACTTTCCTTTCCTAATTATGAGTGTCTAGTAATGAGAGACCTGGAGGAAATGTGTAGCCAGGGACATCAGCAGTGCTGGCAGATCAGAGGCAGCAGAAGGGCCAGCCAGAGCCCTTCCTGGCTGTGCTGAGTCCACAGGTTTTGGGCAGAATTATGGGCAAGGCTTACTGCAGTATCCCTGTGCTCAGGGTATGGATTGTGCACTTGTTCTGCCAGCTTTTCCTGAAATATTGGGTCTTGCTCTGTGCAGGTTTCTGTGGAATACAAATCAGCCACGTTGGTGTAGTGTCCTGCTTGTACAACAGATTTGGGTTATGTCTACCCTTGGATTTGCTCACTTCATGGCATGCTACAATATGTCAGAGGATGTAGATGCTGCTGCTTCCTATATGATTTTTCAGCTAAAAATGACGGGTGCCTGGAATTATTACAGTATTATTTTGGTTTGGGAGTTTTTTCACTAAGAAAACAACATCACAGATGTTGAGAGGTTCTTCCCAGGAGTTTTGCAGAGACCAAGGGGGCTATATTTGCACTCTGAAATCTAACAAAAAAAAAATACAGTCTACTATTTTATGCTGCAAAACAAGGCAGGCATCGAGCAAGGGCAGGAGCACAGGCTTCACATAGTGAGAAGAATAATTTGGCTGTGGGCAAGACAGAAGTGAAGAGAAGCCACACTGCAGAGTGTCAGCAGACTTGCTGTGTAGGTAATGCTGGACGGAGTAAATAACCTCAAATATTTGGATTTTTTTTTTCTTGTTTCTGAAGCCTGAAAGAATGTAAAATAAATTAAAGATGTGTAATGTTCAGATCAGTGTTACTGTACCTGTGGAGGATGAGATAAGAACAGAGCATGGGGGGCAGTTCCACAGGGTTGTGATTGCCAGTCTCTCTGGGGAAGCCCTGAGGTGAAAGGAGATATTCCTACAGTCTGCTTTTCATTCCCATCCAAAAATACCCTTCCTCCCAATTTCTCTTTGGCGTCAAAATAAATGAAAATGTTTCACAGTGATTGATGGTGTGCTGGCTACACAGTGAATGCCAGTAGGGATGCAGCTGATCAGCAAAGAGGATATTTTCAGAAAACCTCATCATATTTTGTTTTGACTTTATGCTGACACGTTGAATTTTGGGAAAAGAAAAAAGTGATGCAATCCAGGCAGTTGTGTAGGCAAGAGTGTGAGAACTCAGACACACACGGGGAGAGTCAGTCCCAGGGTGATTCTCTGGGAGGAGATGCCTCTCCAGAGAAATGCCCCATCACTGGGACACCAGGATTGTCCTCCCCAAGGATTCTGTCTGCAGGACAGGATTGCAGGAGCATCTCTGTGGTCTCCAAGACCACCCAAGGCACTGAGGGACCCAGCAGGTTCCACCTCTGAGAATAGAAGGAGGTGAGAAATGTCACCACGTCCTTGTTTCCTCTAGGAAACAGTTCAGTTATTTAAGAAATGCTTACAAGGTTTTGGAGGAAAGGCCAGAAAAACCTGCAACCTAATGCAAATTAACTCTGTGCTTGTAGATTTTGATGGAGCTGGTTATACATAAAATCTGTGCTGTGTGTATTCACCTGGAGACCTAAACTATTATGTAGAAAAAAGAACAACAAGAGCACAATATTGTTGCTTTCACTACCATTGATCTTTAATTTCCCACTTCAATTTTGCTTTCTAGATTAAGGGGGTGGTTTTTTTTAGTGCTGTGTATGTGAGATGTTTAAAACTTGCTTGAGATTTCAATTTCCAGAGGGTTCTGTCGGCTGAGGTTGTAGCTTATCTAATATTTTGACGAAGTCACTCTATGCTGTAAAAGTCAATTTAGTTTTAAGCTGTTGTTTTCACCACTAGAGTGAATAATCCAATTTTTAATTATTTTTTATCTTGTGGGGAGGGGTTGAGTATTATTTGCTGAAAATTTAATTGTTTGTCATTGCTGTAATTTCAGTGGAAGGGACATTGGAGAAACCAAGCCTCGCTGGAATAGATTGTTATCCAGTGTAATGTATTGATCAGGTCAGGCAGTAAATTAACAGCAGCAGAACACCATTAAATTTTGAACTTAATTGCCTTCTACTCTTAATTTCTATTGGATATAATCAATAGGTGCCAGAGGAAAGTTAAAAGAGTTATTTAGCAAGCTACTATTTCCTGCAGCATAATGGAAAACTAATGTTTCATCTTCTAGTTGATGCAAATAATTTGTAGTTTGAGAGAAGCCACTTAAACATTTTATCAAAGACTCACTTTTAGTTCTGTCTTGATTAATCTTCATCCTTCCAAGAAAGAAACATGATTTAGTGACACAATCTGTTTTGGCTTAGCTGGATCTTAGACTGGAGGATCTCTCCAGTCTCTATTCCCATCCCCAGCCGTGCACACCCTGAGTGTTTCCTGGGGAGGGTTCTCAGGCCAGTACCTCTCAATATTATTTCCTTTTCCGGGGAGATGCTGGGCTATAGCCAGCGGAAATGAAGACCATGGCCTTAGTCTTGGCTTTTCTTCTTGGTTCTTTTCCCAGCTTGCTCATTTCTCTGATTTTCCTGCCTGAAAAACACCAATGTAAACAATCGCCTTTGCCAAAAGCTGGTGTCAAGCTGAAGTGCTGCACTTTCTTGCTGGACTCCCCGTGCTGATGATACATTTTGTTGTCCTCTCCAGCCTCAGTTTGTTACTCCCTCTGTCTCAAATTTCCCTTTATAGTAATATTTTCGATACCATTTTAAACTCGCTGTTGAATTTCAGTATTGCTTATCCTGCTGTAATCTAAACCCAGTCCCTTATAAATCAATACCTCCATGCTGTTATTATTTTTACACCTCTTTGAGCACTCTTTCCATTACCTGGTCTTTTGCTAATAAAATACTGCAAAGGGAACACCAGGTTTCAGGTGGCCCCGTGCCAGAGCCGTGTGCCCAGTGTCACTGCCCTGTGGAATTACAGGGACATTAAAGAGCCATTGAATGGAGCATAGACATCTGATGCAAATTAGGGAATTACTGCAGATTTTGGTGGGCCTTGGAAACTGTTTTACTGAAGGAGCACGCAGAATAAAACAGGCCAAGGTGATCACACCTCAGTATTTTACAAGGGTGTCAGTTCTGTGCCAGTGGTGCTGCTCCATATTTATAACTTTATACTGGCAAGAGGCAATTCGCATTCCAGCTAATGGGAGTTTTCCAGGAGTGTTGATTCAGGTTCCTGACGAGAAATGAGTATGGCCCCTTTTGCTCATCTCCACAGCAGAAAGAGCAGTCAGAGTTGAGAAGAGTCTGCTTGAGGTTTTATGAAGTGGAGCCTAATGATGCACCTAATGAACAGACCTTCACAGAAGTCTCATTTTCTAAGAGAGTTGACTCTGAAAACCAAGTATCTTCAGGGAGTGGCAAGTTACCCACCCCAAAATAGTGACAATGAGTGATCCTTGCTCTGAAATCTGGACCTATGTCTCTCCATAACTCTTTCCATTATAAAATGTATATAACAGGTATTTTACTGGGAGCATATTTGTTTTTATTTGAGTCCTATATATTAAAAAAAACATTGTTTGCTGGCTGTGAAAATTCAAAAACTGCCAAATCATCAAAAGAGCTGAGTATGAATTTACCTCTTTGACAATTATTCCTTGTCACATTATTCTGGTTAACAGGGAATTCATCACAGTGGAGAAGGCAAAAATAAAGCCTCTTGACAGTTACAAGAAATTACAAGAAAGTACTTACAATAATATATTTTTCCGAGGGAAGGCTGGAGGGCAGAGCTTGGCAGTGCTGAAGCTGCACCACCTCCAGTGATGTCCTGGGACCATCATTGGCCTGGACTTCACCTTTGCAAAGGGAAGAATTGTTTGTCTGTGTTACAGACCAACAGGAATGCGAAAGGTTGACAATCCCAGCTCCCCAGAGAGGCTGAAATTCTCTTGTTTTGGCTGTTCCACTGGTGTGAACACGTGATGGAATCCCCATCACATCACTGGCCTTTATACTGGGAGGAGACAGAAGAGGTGATGTTGAGCCTGTTGTGTATTTAGGGGACTGAACCACAAAGCCCATGGAAGCCAGTGGCCAAACAGGAAATTGGACATGGAGCTAATTGAGAGCCCCTGGCCAGGAGGGTGTCAGCAGCTGTAATGGCATTCCCATTTCCCATGAAAAGCTTCTCCTTGTGTTTCGTTCTTCTGCCAAGAAAAAGATAAAAGGAGATTTTTCTCTGTCTCACTGAGGAGAATCCCCTTCTCATCCAAATGAATTATGCTGTCTTAGAGGCGCCAGATTAATCTGTCTGTGATATCCCTCGTGCCTTGCTTCCAGACTAGCACATTATCTGTGTTTCTTCTCCCATGATCTACTGGTTCAGATGAAAGCTAACACACATAGTAGGCTGGAAAGACTGCTGCCCACAGCCATGGAAATCTCTACAGGACCAACTCTGCCCTGCTGGAGGAGAGAGGTGCATAATAAGACAACATTTATGTTAAGGTTGATTACAAGGATAGCTTGGTGCAGGTGAAGCTCCTTCTCTGACTCGCTGTTGTGATAAAAACTTTGTGAACCATAGATTATTGCATTTTAGGCACCCACAGCAGGACAGGCAGACAAGGTAGGAAGTCTCAGAGACACACATGAATTAGGATTAAATGGAGCAAACTAATTCCCAATCAGATCTACTCAACATTAAAACAAAGAAGATGGAAAAAGACAGGATCAAAATTAGTGAGCTAACAGATTGTATTTCTGGCTGGGAGGAAGTCCTGGGTTATGAAATGCTGGTGGATTTAAAGTTCAATTCTACCCTTATTTGTCATGCACGTTTGTAACACATATTTGCAGTCATTACCTTCTAGTTCAATCAGGGCAGTGAGTTTTTGTTTTTCTAGGAGTGCTGGAGGTTTTATAGCTCAGCCTTGGCAGAACTCTGCCTGTGGTATTACACAATTCACATCATGGTTAGGCTGGGCACTGCAATTGTTGCTGCTCTCTCTGCTCTCTGCTGTGTTTGTAAAAGGATCAGGATTGGAGCTGTGAGGTTTTCTTCTGATCCCTAAATCCAGAAGTGTATTTGCACCATTTTCATCCCCAGAACGTTATCCACTGCTCACCACTTGCTTTCCCAAAAAATAGTCAAGACAAGACATTTTGGAAAGTAATCTTATTTTGTCCATGCTGTTTGCAGTACTAAGAAATTATACCAGGCAGTAACTTTAATTATGATCCAAAACCTCCACACAACAACAACAAAGCCCCAAAATCCAAAAGAAAGAAAAAAAGTAACCCACCAGAAAGATACAGCCCTTCAGAGGTTTTGCAAGGTAGTTTTGGGAGTTTCAGGCAATAATACTTTCTTTGCATAACTGTTCAAACTGAGTGCATTGACCCTATGCATAAACTGTTTTTAACTCTCTCTTGTCATTCAGTCTAAAGAGTTTTTTGGTGACACTTTGGAGTTTCTCAAAACATTGGTACTGGCAGGTGTAAGACTCTGCTGAAGGGAAGCTGAAGGGAAACTTCAGTTTCTGGAGGAAGCTTTGCCATTAGTTTCATGGCCAGCAGAACTAACAAATGGTGGCTGCAGGAAAATTGTATAACAGCCTGACAATGGGATGGATTTTGCATGGCATCACTGGGAAAATGTGTGAAACCTTGCCATGCATTTGCACATATTTTCCAAAAGTTTCAGCCAAACAAGGAGTTTTCCACATCTTTGTCCTGAATGACAAGCAAGTGCATTTTATAAAGATGTGCTCTGCATTGCCGTAAATAACAATTTCTCTTTTTGCTTTTGCAAGCCATCATCAGGAGGTGATGGCATCACCTCCTCATTCCTACCCTTCATCTACCCACAGAGCCATGAGAGCATGCATGCAAAAATGCATAAAAATGTCAGCCTTGCAATTTAAATGTCAACTCCTCAATCTCATTCCAGTACATTTAGACCCTCCTTTGCATACAGTGTGGCTGACTTCTTACAATTCTAGTTCTCTTCAAAATGACAGAGGAGGCATCCGTGGCCCTTTCTGATAGTTCCATTTGTTACTGTCCCCTTGCAGAACACAAATGTAATGCAGTGTGTTCTGCTGAGAGGCCAGTCCCAGGCAACCCCTTAGGGATATTAAATAGACATTTCTATTGTCCTTGTGCTGCTCTGACTCCCTTTTGCTTCACCAGAGTTTAGCAGGCTCTTGCTGAAATGCTGCTGGGATTTGGCTTCATTGTGATATCTCCCAGCACCTCTGCATGGGAGGAAAGATGCTGCAGAGATGTCTCTGTTGCCCGTCTCTTTCAGCACCCTGAAAAAAAAAAAACACTGAATTAGATATGTAGATATAGATATATATTGGTGTGTAGCCCATTTCACAGCTTTGTCTAGATGTTTTTCTTTCCCATCCTGTGTAGTTTTTGCAGGTCTACATCAAGGGGAGGCATGTGGCACCACGCTGAGTGATGCTTTGGTGGGTGCTGCAGGCTGCTGGAGAGCACAAACACACCTCTGCTGCACTGCTGAAGCTGCAGACACAGCCTGCTCCCCCCCTCTTAGTGCAAAATGCTATTCTAGAACTCACTTTCAAAGACTGAGGGCTTCCAGTGAGTTACCTAAGTTCTCTGTTTGGGCACCTAAACAACTTGCCCTTGGTGGTTTTCTAAATTAAAAATTGCAATTTAAAACAAGAAGCACTATTTATACAATTCATTTTCTCATATTTATTCCATTTGAAATTAAGACCAAATACAATGAGCGTAAAAAAGAAATTTACATAACTTGTTAGCTTTTGAAGAATTTCCTCCCAAACTGTAATAAGAAATGTACACATGTACATTAAGAGATTTCTCTGGGGTCAGATTTTTTTTGTATTATTCTTATTTAGCGAGTTAAAATCTTAGGGCCATTCTTAAAGAACTTATGAGCTCCTTTCTATTCCACTGCCCACAGAGAATGGAAAGCATTGAATCTGCTTCTCTCTCTGGCAGAGAACACAAATACAACCCAATATTTTCACTGAAGGATCAGGGATATTTTTACCATTTCGCCCCATGTCCTGCAGAGCAGCTTGTACAATCAACACTGATCCAAGGACAAGAATAGGTTTTCCCTTCTACCTTGGCAGGATTCTACAATGTCAAGGTAGGCCCTGAAAAGTGCTTTGAGATCCTTGCAGTAGAAGTGTTGAAAAGGCACAGGAAACTGCTCTGGTGTGATGAGACACCAACTTGGCTCCAGCATGAGCCTCCCCATTACTACAGAAGCCTTTGGAGGTCAAAAGCTGTCCCAATTTGACAATTTTCACTTTATTTTTAACAGAAAAAAAATCTGATAGTGCTTGAATTATTCATTCATATTAAAATACAAAATCTTGAAGCACATCAGCCACTAAAAGCTCTTCCTTTGCAGAAGCCCTTCTGCATTTCCCTGGCCAGGGCTGCTGCTCCCTGCAAGGCAGAGATGGAAGGTCTCCCCGTGAGCTCCCAACACAGAATTGAAGCCTTGAATGCTCCCTGGCCACAAATTGAGGCCCTGAATGCACAGTAACTGAATATTCATTTTGTCCATTCTTTAGAAAAGTAGTTACAATTTTAGGTGCAAGAATAGCTCCATTCATGAGCCACGATGTGAGTGAAGCCTCTGCCACCGGTGCCGGGTCTGCCAACAAAGCTGATGTATTACCACGTATAAAATAATGAAAAAGAGATATCCAGGGAGAGAAATTATGTTTTTGTCATGAAGTGATGTGGGTTGATTATAAGCATAGGTATTATTTCTTTCTCTCTGCTGTTCACTTGTCTGTGCAGAGTGGGACAATCAGGACTCTGGGTGCTCCTCTGCAGGGCTGGGCAATATCAGGGTTTCAACATTTGGAGCAGCAGACACTCAGGGTAAAACTTTCCCCTGATTTGAGCTGAACTATTCATCACACACGTAGCTGTCATTAATCTTACATGCAGAGCCAGGCTTCTCATATTTCAAAACCTTTGGAGAGGCAGCTTTTTAATCTATATTTGGTTCTTCTTTTTTTCCCCCTCTGAGATTGGTTTCTTTTTGCATATAATGCTGCAGTGGTTTCAATTTAAACAGAACCCTGAAATAAAATACTCGAATTTAAAACCCTAGCAGACAGAAAGGAAACAATTATCTTGAAATTCTTTTTTATTTTTTTGGAGGCAAAAAACTTGAATGACAGCACTGCTGACTGCCAAAACTGACATGTATTTTAACTTCTGTTTCAAGCAATGCATTACCTTAATCACAACAAGAGGGCACATACTCCAGAATGGAGCCATAAATTCAATTAATCTCAGTAGTAATTCACGAAGCAATTCATTATAATATAATGCAGCACCTTGAAGTATCTAAATTACAGCAGCTGAAGATGCTTAATGGCCAGAGGCAGATGCAGAAGCTGCTCAGCAGCTCCTGGTGGCGAGTTCTAACTTCTTCTGCCTCCTCTCTGACACACCATTCCAGACAAGAGGCAGATCTGCTCATATGAGCCTGGAGAATGAATAAAAAGGACAAGGAAACAAAAATGTCAGGAAAACCAGGGGAAAAGACAGAATTGCTGTGAGGGCAGCAAGTGGCGGGGGGGGTGAGCTCTGAGCTTATTCTCAAAAAATAGATGAACTATGGCAGCCACAGGTTATGAAGAATTCCAATCAAAACTTTCTGGTGACCAAGAGCAAAATTTTTAAGTGATTTGCATACCTCTCTGGGTTCTTGAGATAATAATATAGCTGCCTGCTCCTTATTTTGTAGGTCATTAATACACCTCACACTCTAAACCCTTCTGTCTGTTAATATTCAAACAGGATGTTCTTGGAACCCCAACCTCTTTGCCATTTTGCAGAGCAGAATCTGGACACAAAGCATTATAAATTCAGCACTGTGTGTCACTATGGGAACTGTTTCTGCTGCCAGACACTGTTGGGAATGAACTGGGATCTGGCTCTTTAGGCACGTGTGTGTGTCTCTGTGTGTGTGTGTGTGTCTGCCAGGCAGGCACATGCACAAACATTCAAATGCAGATATGTAAATTCTACCATTAAGTGTTTGCACCTCTTTGCTTCCCCATTTCTTTTTATTTTCCTTCATTTAGCATAGATTATCTTGGTAAGTCTGGAAACTACTCAATTACTGAATTCCTTTCAAAGGGAGGGAGAAGGAAGATTACAAAATTCATCAAGCTAGCATAAATCACCATATCTTCCCCACCTGAGGATCTGACCCTCTAACAGTAGTTTCTTTCTTCTTTATAAAGGTAATTATTCTATTAAAATTAATAGTAAAATGAATACTGCTGCGACTGAATTACATGGGATAAGCGTGAAATACTGTGATCAGTTCTGCTATGAATTAGTAATTACAGTGTGCCCAGTGAAATTTGCATACTTTACTCTCCTTCCCTGCTATCTGCCTTGCTTTGGCTGCCAGTGCTCTCTCCAGGGTTGGAGCCAGAGATTGCTGGTGCCTTATGCAAAGAGGAGGTGTTTGCAGAACAGTGCACCCCAGAGTTTTAAGACAGCAGAAGAAGGTACAAGATAAGCTTGGGTTTGTTTGGTGTTTGAAATAGGTGTGATTGCCTTTCTAAATGTGATGGTGGGGGGAGATGGTTTAGTGCTTACATAGATGAGATGAGGGGGAAAGAAGAGAGGGGGGTAAAAAGTCTGCCTCCTTTCCTCTTCCTACTCCTGTGTGAAAAGTTTGTGTTCACGACTTTGAGTTGGTGCTGCCTGGAGCAGTGGAAGTGGTTGGTACCTCAGAGGGATGGCAGGTGGAACAAGGAATAAGCCAGAATAGGAGGAGCTCATGGACCTGCTTCAGCAAGAGCTGTGTCCAGCTCTTTGCACTCAGGGGCTTCATGCAAAGTTTAAAAGTGACCTTGAAGAGGATAAATGGTGATGAAAACCAGGATGAAAGGCAGCATTTCCCACACACACATTGAGAGCCCTGCCTTGGGCCAGCCATAGCAATTACTCATCCACTAAAGGATGGAATGTAATAACCACCCCCCCCTTTTTTTTTTTTTTTTTTTTTTGGGGTGCTATAAGGTGATAAAGCAGAAGTCAAGCATCAGGTCCAGGCTGGTTTCTCAGAAAGAGAAGGCAGGGAAGATTTTCCCTGCAGCCTTACAGCCCTGCCATGCCAGGACACCTGCTCAGCTCAGGGATTTCTCCACCCCAGCATGAGCTAAACACCCAAATCCCGATGGAACAGGATCTAGGGAGAAATCAGATGGAGAGAGGGTTCCTCCCCTTCGACACTCAGTGACTGGAATCTGACATCTTACAAGAGCTGTGGGCTCAGCTCTGCTCCAGAGGTGGAGAGAGGATCAGTGATGCCCAGGCAGGCTGGGAAAGCTCTAACTGCCTGCATTCCTGTGAAGTAAATGCTTTTGTTAACAGGATTTTATTGTTATTATTCATATTAGGATGATCACAGGCTGGTTTAGATAGCTTATGCTTGATTAAATAGTGGCCTGCCCTAGTGATAAATGCAAACATGTTCCAGTGGATAAAAAACTTGTTTCTCTTTCCTGAAAATAGTGTGAAGCAACAATTTCTCAAAAAAAAGAAAAAGAAAAAGAAAAAGAAAAAGAAAAAGAAAAAGAAAAA
>JANPWX010000333.1:195239-361474 GCA_024734555.1 Trochalopteron elliotii
GGGTTTTTTTTCCCTGTTTCTCCAGTAACTGTTGGATCACACACTAAACACAGATTGTTGGTTTACATATATATATATGTATATATGTGTATATATGATTTAGGGTCCCAGCAGCCACTGGAGGAACAGCACTGCAAGGCCACACACAAAACTCTGTGTACCCCCCTAATCTTCATCTCACAGCCTGGCACTTCTCCCTCTGCATTTCAACTCATTCATTTACTTTATTAATGAATTATTATTCCTGAAAAGTTACCATTGCAAGGAGATATCATTCTTTGATGGCACACCATTCCTCAGCTCTGGTCTGAAACACGTCTGTGAATATTTATAAGTAGTTTCCTATTGTCTTTCCAAATATGTGTAAATATGTTGCATTTCATTGGCATTTCATTAAATATATAACAATAAGCTTAAGCTCTCACTAGGTTAGCTGAAGCCATTCAAAGAGGGTGTAAATAACATTGCTTCATTGCACAAATATTTTAGCAGCCTGCTCTCAGCCTTGTTCTGCAGGGAAGGGTGGATTCAGTTCCAAACTTCACTAACAAATAGCAGTAATGGGTCTCCTTAACCTACAAAAGAACCCCAGACAGGTTGGGAGGGGGGTCCTCAGTCACCTGAGGATGTTGGAAATGTTGGATTTCATGTTCTCATCAGCCTCATTAGCACTCATTAGCACCAGCAGGTTGCTCTCTAATGTCCCACTCTCTTTGCACAGAGGTTATGCCAACCACCAATAAATTCACACATGTAAAACTATCAGTAAAGTTGGCAGCTTGATGCTTGCCTTGGATATATTTTGTTGTGCAAGAATTCAGGAAATTCCAAGAAAAAACATTAGACTGTGTTCTAGCACTCTGGAAGGTCATAGAATACTCTATGCACTTTTGGGGAGACAAGTTTATCATACATGATTTATTTTATCATTTCATGTCCTTTCTCTCTGCCACAGATATCTGCAAAAATCTGTTTTGCCAAGACTTGCTCTGCCTTTCCTTTGCAGAAATCAAGTTTCCTGATAGATAATGTGCTGAGGGCTCTGTTAGAATATCAACTATGATCCATGACTTTCAGAGAAAAAGTGTCAGACTTTGGTCTTGTCTGAGTTCAGAGGAATGTGGAATAATTACAGCTTTAAAAAAGCCTACCACTGTACATATAAACTTTTAGTGCAAGGATTTAATAATCCTGTACTCACTTTTGGAGTACAGGATTATCAAATGAGAACAGGGTTGAGAGCCAGCTGCCAGCACAACTGGCCTGGGACCCACTGGCATCTCCTCAAGGAGAGCCCCAAGAGGCCTCCCAGCCTGACAGCTTCTTGCTGGCTTCATTTTTGTATTTCCTAAAATCCCAGACTTTGAAAAGATCTCATAAGCTGAACTGTGAGGGGCTAAGAAACATTTTGATTTCTTTTCCTTGTCATTGCTGCTGAGACCCTCCCGACTATGGAAAATGTTTATGCAAATTCTACAGTTCTCCTTAAACTCTGGGTGATTTATCTGTGTACCTGGCTAGCAAATCACAGAGTTTTACCCCTGAACAGCTGGGCAGACTTCACAGGTGCTCAGAGGACCTGGGAATGGACTCAAGGAAGTGAAGGTGCTGCCCATGAGTAATCCTGCTCCTACTTCAGCTGTGGAAGCCCCTCAGTCACCTGTCTAAGCAGCAGTTATCTCCAGAGGTGCAGAGAAAGGGACATGGAAAAATGACAGAGCTACAGCAGTTGATGCTCCCAATCTGAACAGCATTGAGGGCTAGAAATTCCTTGGCAAAATCTAAGCCTTTTTGTGTGAAATCTGCTTTTTAAAGGACCACCTCCACTCAGCTCAAAGGCAGGAATGTGCTTGAGGACCTTCTGGGAGCAAGCACTTCACATAATTTTGTAATGTTATAATTTATTTTCATAGTACCTGAGAAACCCATTCTTCAAGCTGTGAAGAGAAATTGGAGAAAAAAATGTCAGTCCCAAACTCTTGCAATTCAGTGTTAAAGTTCAGCAGGGCAGAAGAGACAGAGGGCAACATCCAAGGAAACACAGCAAGAATAACTCATCCTCTAAATAAATAAAATTGCAAATGGCAAACTGGTACAGCAAGGAGATGATTTACCTGTAGTAATAGAGAAAATGAGAAGCAGGGCTGGGATTAAACAAACCTTGGGAGTTTCTGCTTCTCAGGCCATTAGCCACCACCAGCACCTCTATTGGTCACGTTGTTAGGAGGGAAGCACACAACAGGTTTATGTCATTTTTCCTCATTTACCTAACAGTATGTTGGCTTCTAGGAAATGGCAATGTAAGTGGTTTTTCACTAGTGAGTCTTCCCATGCTGTCGAATTAGCACCCTTTTTTGCTGGTTTATGCAGATCTTAAAAGGAAATTGTTCATGGATTCTTTGCATCTAATCTGCCCTTTCATATTTAATGGTGCAGACCACAGCGTTGTTCAGACGTGTAATACACACTTAAAAATACCTTACTCTAGCTGCTGAATATTTTGGAGTAGAGAATCAGGAGTTCTGAATGGAAAAGAAAATTAAAATCTTAAATTCTTTCAATTCTGCCAGTGAATTAAAAAAAAATTAAAAAAAACCCCTGAAGAATATCGCAAAGATCAGAGTGCTCAAAAAAAAAGTTTAGTATGCTGATGTCTTTTTAATGTTTACTACAATTAACAAATATTAAATTAACTCAGCAAGACTGAATTTGAGGCAATTAGAGATACGAGACACCACTTGCCAGGCTGATTGCACTGTGCTTGTATTTTGAACAGGAGAAATGTCCATTTTCCCAGAGCTATGAGAGGTCTGTTATCAAAGTCTGTGAAGCATTGCACTGCAGGAGCATTAGATTGATACTTCTAAAATTGAGTAAGATTGAATTAAAGCAGAGAGTTGGATAGTTTGGACTCCCTGTAGGAAACATCCTGCACTTCTCCCAGATAGCAATATTCAACCTGAAATCTTTTGTTTTGGATTTGTATTCTTTAACTTATCAGATTACTTCTCTACAGCTCCCAGAGTGGCTGCTCTCTCAGTCTATTTATGAAATACATAACCCTTTAGATGACACTTTCTTTCACTCCAGCTTTCTCATCCTCCCAGAAAGTGTGTTCCCACCCCTGTAATTCATTCTGCTCCCCATGACATCCCAATAAATTAAGAGAAACTGCATGTCTCATTCAATTCTCTGAGATTTTGTTGTATAAGGAATAGGTGAGCACAGGGTTGCAGTTTGTCCCATTCTAGTTTATATCCTTTCTATTTTTTTTTTTTTTTTCAAAAAATAAAGACAAACTACTTGAAAGATTTTACCCACCTCTGTGCTGTTGCTATTGCCAAAATCTCCATCAGCACAAGAATCTCTCACAGGGAGTTTGAACTTTCCTTTAATCTAATTCATTTAGAAAATGACTCACAATATATCGAATAAAGTGGGGAAAATTGATATCTTTTCATTAAGCCGACAAAGTCTTTTTCACTTCTGACATCTGTGAAATGTGTTCTCTATTTAAATTTTATTTATATCAATCTTCGCTGGTGGAAACAAGATTAAAACAGAATGCTCTGTACTTACAGGGGAAACTTTCCCATCCTGCAATGAGTGTCATACTGGTTTTGAAAATGAGCTTCTTATTCCTTGCAGTAACATGACACCCATGATCAGGAGGAACCACAATCTAATATCTCCATTCCTTTGTATTCTATTTCTATATAAACAAAATGTGTGCACTTTATCACAGGCAGAAAGAGAACTGCTGTGGCTTTATAATGGCAACTGCAGAAGCAATCTTGGAACATTTTAATACATGGCATGTTCCCTCTAAACTGTTGAAAAATGCATGATGATACTTTGCTCTGTTTTCATATTTCAGGGTATTCCATAAACATGAATTAAAGTTATCTATTACTCTGTGAGGTTGGTCTTATTGTTACAGTGTTAAATATAATGTCTTTATACTTTTTGCCATATAGACTCTGTCATATTGTTAAAGCAATTTCCTAAATACCAATGCAGAAAAGTTAAGGAGGATTTTATCTACAAAACAAACAAAAATACTTGCATTTTCTCTACAGACAGGAGCAGCAAAAATGACAGAAGCAATTGCCTGGCCTGTGTGTGCACATTTTCTCTGTACATGTCCTGTTAATCACCTGTGAAATGGCTTTGAGGAACTGAGTAGCTTCAGTTTAATGCAGGAACTTCATGACTGAGAAATGTGAAACATAATAAATTCAGGAGTTGCAACAGGCAGTTTTAATCAAATGGATTGTGCATTTTTTCCAATTTTCGTTTGACTCAAGAGGAAGATGATTGAACAATTAGTGTTTCCATGCTGATTTGATCTTTTAGGTGTAGATACATGAAGATGTTCAGTGCATTCCTACTGCCCCTTAATAGAATACTTTGATACTGAAATTCAAGGGGGAAATTTTCCCCAGCCAGCTGCCTTCGTGCATCAAAACTTTGTGCTCCAGACAAAGCACAAGAGCAAATCAAAGCACGGTCACTACCCTTGTGCAACCTCCAAAGGGTCTCATGAACTTTGAAGGCTGAATCCAAGCTAAACTGGCAGTTCCCTGCAGCCACCTAAGGCTTTGAGCATTATGTTTGGGAACAAATGTATTTTAAAATGCAACAGAATTGTGTAAACATGAGAAAATATGAGCTATTCAATTGCTTTTTCCCTGTGTTCTGTCTGATCTTCAGATTTCTTATTTGCAGTTTATTTGTCTGGAACCCATGATTTGCAAATGCCGTTTCAACCAAATGCTTTTTGTGAGTGTTAATCCATGCACACTAAGTACATCAAAAGTTAAATATTTTGAACAAAATCATTCTATGGCTTTGCAAACAAAGATTTTTTTTTTAAAAGTGTGAATTGGGCTGAAAAAGAAACCTCGAGAATTTCCTGAAGAAAGTTGCTTTTTTCCCCAGCTCCATTGGTGATTTGTTAGGAGTTAAATACTCTTATAAAAGAGGCATTTTCTTGAAAATAGTTTGGATATAAACAAGCCCTTATTTAACCTAGAAGGTGATGGGGGAGAAAAAAAAGGGACTGAAACAAAACACAAACAAAGCAGGAGTAATCAAGGCTCTTCTGTTCCACGTCCTTTTCCTTTCCCCATGGTAGAGGGATCTGTCTCAGTCAATTCAGCATGAAGAAACTCTTGTGCTTTGTGTATTCCCCAGACAGTGAGAGGAACACAATGAGAAGCACTCCAGACTCCTACAGGTGTCTAATTCAGCATGACGTGAGCACTCACAGCCTGTGCTGCCTGGTGATTAACAGGAATCTCTAATTCTCACCCAGAATGAGTGGTTGGGGTCACTGAGAAGTTCAGGTTCCTTGGGATCTGGGAGTTCTTGAATAAAAACCACCCTGAGGGGGAGCATCTCAATTTGAGCAATTCTCTCTCTCACCCGACTGCTTCAGCTCATCTCAAAGTGACAGAACCTAAACACAGAGAATCATGTTTCCCTGGGGAAGGCTTCTCCTCTCCTGCTACAGGTGGGCCCAGCCTCAAATGCTGCAAACTGTGATTCATTTTAAAGCTTTTTCCTCCCCTCTTTGAACAGAGCTGGAGGTGTAAAACTTTGAAATCGAGGAGAACTCAAAGGATCAGCAGTACCCAAGAAAGACAACTGGTCCTAAAGATTAAAAGGCTCTTAATAGAAGAGAAAACCTGTAAACACAAGGTTCAAAGAAAGTAATTTTCTTTGGGTTTTGGATGCCCCTGCCACCGTATGGGGCTGAGGACTAGACCACAATGAGCTTTGTAGTGCTCCAACTTACAAAGGATTTTGCCTACTTACACATTAGAGAAAAAGAGGAGGTTTTCATCTGCAAAGTTCCCCCAATAGTTTCCCCCATTATAAAAGGAGCCTGGTTTCAGCCCAGGTGAGAATGCTCACTGATGAGCACTTGGGTGTAATTGCACTGTGATCACAAATCTATAAAAACATATCTGTGTATACTAAAACCTACACACCACTCACTACATGAGTCAGTTGCCATTAAGGCTCAGCACTGAGTTTGCATTTGATTATTTTTCAAGGTCAAGGTCTGAATACTTGGGCTGTATTTAACAGCACTAAGGAGTAGTGAGATCATTTTAATTGCTGTGAACAGCATTGCTGCCTCTCAGTGTGCAGTCACCTCATATCTCTGTTTTACACTGTAAATTCCCCAGGCCAGAGTGTTCAGGTTTGTGGGGTTTAGGATCTCACACCACAGGATCCTTCTCCGTGGTTATTTAATGCTCCTGGTAAATAATTATGACCATCACTTCTGATTCCATGTCACAGGATTCTTCCCACACATCCTGAGGATGCTCTGCTCTGATGGTGGCTGTGAAGGCCAGCACTTAGCAGGATATGGGTTTTCAGTTTGCCCACTGCACAATCTATTATTAGAGCACGGATTCAGCCCTCACACCTTTTCATGCATGGCAAAGAGAAAGATCTTTTTTCTCTGCTGTTAGCAGCATTAATGATACCCTTCTGAAAAAGGTGTGTGAACAGCATCATTAAACTGCCTTGCCAGCACAGGTGTAAAGGACTTTTTTTGTGTCTTGTATATGTGGAGAAATGATACATTATATGATAAAAATCAGATGCAAGCTCTGGGAAGAACCAGGAAAGACAATACTGAGAGCTATATGATCATTGTAGGGCTCCTCAAACTGAACCATTCTATTCAATTTTATATTCAAGAATTTAATTATAAGCTCTGTAATGCCCTTAAATCAATGCATGCACAAGAGGGCATTTTCCAGAGCTGAATGGCAGTCAGCTGGTGTGTATCTATATATATTAATATATATGTATAAGGTAGGCAGCTGCTTCAAAGGTATTTTATGGGCTTAAAGCAGCCGTGAGGGATGATATGAATGGGTTAAGCATCTTTCTTTGAGTGACTGTGCAGAAAGCTTTGACAGGCTTCCTGAGTGCAACCATGAAATTAATTCTTGCCAGAGAAAGCAAATCACAGAAAGAGCCACTCATGAGCCAACTCGTCACAGTTGCAAGGTTAGCTAAAGTTTATCAAAATCCCCAGACAAAAAATGTCATTAAGATACAGTTAAGGATATAGTCAGATACCAATTCCCAGGCAAGAAACTTCATTAAGGTACATTCAAGGTTGTAAACATATGTGCCAATTAAATTCAAACAGCTGGGTCCAAACACTGCCATTATTTACAATGTTAAATATTTGGAAATTAAAAGTTACTTTTTGAGATAATGTGGTTTCTATAAAATTCATAATCGTGTTTCAACAAACAACTTCTGCTGCAGTTCTTTGTTACTTTACCCTCTATTTCTAGTTGTGGTGCTCCCTGTGATGGCATATTGGGCTAAAAGTCTCTGTGAGTTCAAATAATTCTGGGCAGATTTGTGGTTAAAAAAAATCCAGGTCCTGAAAGCAAAGCAGACATAGTTTTATGTGGAGTACACTGAACCAGAAGTCCTGAAGACCTGGAGAATACTCTGGGGAGAATCTCCTCAGACTTGCCTTGTTGTTGTACACGTTGGTGCAGATCAGATTGGCACTTAGGGAGAGGGGCTGTGTCCTTTGGTCCTTTGGTCCCTTGGTCTGCAGCAGAATTTCTGCAACCACAAAATTCCGTGCAGCCAAGGGAGCAGAGCAGATCTCCTCTGTGAGGAGGCTGTGGCAAGCAGTGCACTGTCTTAGGCAGTATAGGATGCCAAACGAGTAATTAAATATGAAATCTGTACAACTAAACTCCAGTGGAAAGGACATTGTCTTTTAGTGTTAGACCCTTGAGATATTATTTAATTAGATTTGGTCATTATAACACAGTTGTGAACATTGTCTTTTCTCTTTTAGCTTCTATAGTGATTGGGAAATGGTGGTGTGAGATGGAGCCCTGCCTAGAAGGAGAGGAATGTAAGACATTGCCTGATAATTCTGGATGGATGTGTGCGACTGGCAATAAAATCAAGACCACCAGAGTAAGTCTCCTTTCTGTCTGCACCCAGGAGGTCTGAATAGCAAAGGGCATCACTAATGACTGCTCACCCATGTCTTCTCCATCATCATGCCTGCTGTAAAAGTCTTAAAGACCACTGTCATGATCACCCAGTGCTTCTGGCCATAGTTTAGTGAAAATTCAGATGGATCAAGCTGGTCAACTGGGTCCAGGCTTGGTAACCAGCAGGTCGTAGCTGCTGAATTGCCAGGTCACTTTCTTACATTGTCACTTCAAAATACCCTTAATGCACATCACTGAGTCCCTTTCTGGTGGCTAAAGGGAAAAATATTAGCTCAGAGGGATCTGCTGGATCCTGTATCCATTCCTTGGCTGTTCCAGGCCACACCTGGATTAGCAGCTGTACAAGTGCTTTGTAGCAGAGGGCTCAACTCTCTGTTTGCACTGCAGATTTCACTTCAGAGCAGCTCCAACCCCATGAACTCATTAGTGACAAGCTCCTGAGATGCTGCAGGTTCAGGTGACACAGGCCAACAAGTGACAACAGCTTTCACCACACCATGCCAAGAAAAGGCAGAGAGAGGGCTGCAAAGAGAGGGTGAGAATGAGCTGCCTAAGCTCCCACTTGGAGATTACCTTGGGAATCAAAGTGTTTTTCAGAAACAGACTCTAGCTTTTCTTTTGCATTGTGCAACTGTTTCACGACCATTGTCTTAAAACAGTCACCTATACCTGTATTCAAAAGTTTTAATTAACTAATTTTCATACCACAATTGAATTTTTTTTCCAGGAAAGTTACATGGTTGTCAACTCAAAATGCTTTTATAAATATATAAATTTTCATTTTCTGTGAATTGGAAAATGGCTTTTGAGTTAAAAATGGCGAATTTTCAAGATTTTTTTCCCCTTTTGATAAGAAATTCTACATACTCATGCCCAGCTGCTAATTCACAGGGATGTGCAGAGTAGTGTTGCAATTTCCTCATTTCTTCCTTTCTCTGCAATCCTACCTCCAGTCATTTTTCATGTCTTCTATGTCTTCTGTTGAAGGAGAAGTTTTTACCCTAATTGACCCCCATGCCACCCGAAATCCTTTTCTTTTCCTCCATAGGACCTACCCCAGGATGAATGATTTATACTGCAAACCTCATTTCTGGAGCAGAGCCTTCTGCCACACCAACACATTAAACTATCAGGTGAACTACTGACTTAGGAGATTATCTTTGTAGAGAGCAGTAAATTGGCCCCCAAAAACAAGATCCAGGTGATCTCTCTGTCACCTCCCAGAGAAAAGGAGGAAAGATGGAGGGAACTGGGATTCCTTGACTCAGCTTATATCTGCTTTGCTGCTCCTGCAAAATCTCTCTGTGCCCACAGCTGCTCTCTCCCCACTGCAGCACCACTGGAAGGCTGTTTCCTAATGAATGTGCCTTGCAGGGAAATTAAAAAACCCCAGACCACAAACTCGCTTTCCAGTGAGGAAAGTGGGGAGTTAAAATGGAAGAAAGTTATGTAGAAGAACTGAGAAGCAACATGAAGTATCTTATACAATAATTCAGCCCTTCTGCAGTCTGTCCACAAGTTACATAATTGAGGAATTGCATTTTCTTTCTTCAGTGAAGCTGTCCTTCTCTTAAATCCCCCAATCCTCATCATATAAACTAGTTTTAGGCAATAGAAGTGATTGCTAGAAATTTAGCAGCTTCATTAATATGCAGATGTATGGTCCAATCTATTCAGCATGCATTATTGTATTTCATTTGAATTAAATACTGGCAGAGTGAGTGCTCATAGCTGAAAAAAATATTTCTTCATTTACCCACAGGAGTTATTTTAATTAGCTTGCAAGGGGAGTACCTTATGGTGCTGCTTCCAGTAGAATTTTGCTTTGTTGCTTTAAAATATCATTACAGAACCCAATTGACAAAGGCAACGTGACATGATGTGCTCCCCAACTGTCTCTTGCATTTTCTAAGGAAAAATTTTACTTCTTAAACCCTGAAACTTTGCTGGAATCTGTAGCACTGCGTCAAGTCTAGCAACATAAATATAAAATAATGGAAGCAATCAGATAATCAGATCCTGAAACAGGCTTTTTTTTTCTTTGTTTTGCCATTTCAGACAGCAGCAGAGAATGAGATTACAATGCAGTCTGCCCTGACCACAATCCAGGTTCCAAGATTGGTCCATGTGTGTCTAATTCGAGTAGTTAAGGAAGTTAAGAAAGCAGAAGAAACAAGACAAATCAGTCAACATCCCAGTTCTCTCTGTGTTGATTAGGCAGAAAGCCACAGCAAGTCTCCATAGGCTGTAAACTGTAAACTGTTTTAATGAAGGCTTTTCCTTACACTAAATACATTTACGTTAGGCAACTGCTGTCCTGGCAAGGAAAACATTCACATTTATGACTCTTGGGATTAAGATACCCATTAGTACATTCTTCCAGGCCCACAGTAAATCACATATAAGCATAAATATATTTATAAATACATGGATATACATGATATATATAGTTTTCTAGGGCAGTGCATAACTTCATGGTTGGGTGTCAAATGTGATTAATACTGATTAGTGTCAGAAGGAGGTGGACAACAGACTCAGTGAAGTCTTTACCAGCACATTCTTCATTCCTTCTTTTTCATGCATTTATTTCTGTGTTCAGCCCTTTAGCATTGCTTGCTAATTAAGTTTTTAAAGCCAAATTTATAAAGCTCACAGCTTCCTTAAACTGATTTGTTTTCTACTGATGGTCAGGCAGGTGACAAACACTGGAAGGAAATAATTTTGTCATTAAATTTTTGGAGCAGTTTTCAACGTTTTTTTAATCCCTCATCACCTTTTATACATACATATATACATATATATATATATAATTTATTTATTTATTTAAGAACTCTCAATGCTTTCCTTAAATATGTGGGGCCCTTGGAGCTGTACTAGGACCTGCTGGAGGTCACATTGCCACTTTCAGCACAACGACTGGCACCAGTGGAACTAGAAGAGCAGCATCACAGGCTGAATGCTGCTGATATTCTGAAGCATGGAAATTAATTTGATTAATATAATAATAATTAATGATCAGCTGGGAATGGGCAGAGGAACTCAGCTCAAAGCCAGTCTCCAGTTTCTCAACCTGTGCCTTGAGTTACAACGTCTTTGATTAGGTTTAACCAGTTTGAACAAGTTTTGACCCATCTGAACTGGTTCTGACCTGTTTGAGCCAGTTCCAACTGGTTTTGATAGGTTTGATTTGGTTTGAACTGTTTTAAACTGATTTCTGTAACTTTTATCCTGTTTTGACCAATTTCATTTGGTTTGAACCGGTTTTGACTGGTTTAACCTGGTTTAAACCATTTGTAACTGGTGGGATTCAGGTCCATTCAACTTGAACCAGCTGCACCTCATGTAAATCTCTCTTGCTCTAATATTTACTGCTGTATTTAATCACCTCATGCTTAGATAATAATCTGTAGCCCTGATTTAATGACCAAGCCTGATCACATTCAAGTCAATGTGAGTTTCACTGCTGATCCAGGTGCCTGGTAAAAGGCTGAACCCCTCCTGGAGTTCATCTGGGTGTATCAGTCCAGGAAAGAAACAAAAGCATAACAAAACCATTTCCTTGAGAGCACTGTTTTTGCTGTCAGTCAGTTGTTCTTATTTCAGCATCCTGAAAAAAACTCCTGAGCATGGGTGTTTGCTCTTGCAGCATTAGTGCAGCACTCAGATCAGTTTTGGTGGTGGTCACAAAAAAGGGTGGGTTGTGGTCTGTTGCAGGGTGTGTTATCTCACCCAAGGTGTGAGTAGCTGCTATGGCCAGACACCACCCTGCCCTCTGGGTAAGTGGGTTGGTGGGGTTCCAAACAAACCTGAAAGGTGGATGCTCCTGCCTGTCTTAGCCAGCTGCAGTCACTGGAATCAGTCTGGGAAGGGGAGGGTGAGCACAGCCCCAGGCCCAAGGCTGTCCTGGCATGTCCCTCTTACTTGAATGGCTCCTGCAAGGAAGATGGAGAGAGACTCTTTACAAGGGCTTTAGGGGACAGAACACGGGAGAATGGCTTCAGACTGACAGACAGTAGGTTTAGATTGGATATTAGGAAGGAATTCTTCCCTGTAAGGGTGGAAAGGCTGTGGCACAAATTGCCCAGAGAATCTGTGGCTGCCTCATCCCTGGAAGTGTCCCAGGCCAGGTTGGACAGGGCTTGGAGCAACCTGGAATAGTGGAAGCTGTCCCTGCCAAACAAAGACATTCTATGATTCTGTCATGTCCAGCAGCACCAGCCCAGGTGGCTAATGCACATCCAATATCTCCCAAGGCAGAGGCAGGATCTTGCTCAGAATCTGTCTCTAGCATATTTTTACACCCTTGCAGAGCTAAAAGACACACACGCCTCTGGTATTGCATTTAAACTCAGCTATATCAATCAGCTATATCCCACAGAACCTGGGGTTTTCTTTTCTGAAAGACTATATTTAAAAAATAACATATTATTCATAACTGACTCTTTCCCATTTTCTCACTGCAGATCCACCCAAGGACTTAACAGAGTGCCCACGTCTGCACGGAGACAGTGAAAGCCCTGCTGATTTATGAGGACAAAGTATTGAAAGTTTAAAACCATCTCAGCATTTACAAGCCAAATGGATTTCTTATTTGCACTTTGACTGTTTACCAGAAAACAACAGTGGCTTTACTGTTTGAAAGAAAGGATTCGGTGGAAATAATGGCCCTGATTTTTGACAGCTGAAAATAAAAAAAAAATGAAGAAAGTGGTTCCTTTGGTAAAGTTTCTGAGATTGTGAAGTACAAGCAACAGTATAAGTTTGGATCTACAATTTACTTTATACCAGTTAAAGTATATATATATATATAGAAATATATATATATTAATATATGATATTTTGAAATAAAAGCCTCACTCTTCAAGAAATTGAATAGTACCACACTTTGCTGCAGCTGCTGTATTTTTTTTTTCCCTTTTTTTGCAATGGTCCGGAAGTTCCCTACCTGTTTGAGAGAGAAATGTGGCAGTGAAGAGGCAAAGCAAACCTGCTGTGGTACAAGGACGCCTAAGAGCTACACGAATCCTACCGATGCAGCATCCAGAGCTTCCTGTTCCCTTCGGCAGAATTTTGAGGGCATTTGTTGTTCCACTTTGTGTTCTGGAGGCTTTTTCCCCCTTGTGCAATACTAGCATGCTGGCTTTGCTTCATTAACCATACTTGATTGATATATAACGATGATAATTCTATCCTCCTCCAAGAAAATATTTTTAGAGCTGCTAGATATTCCATGAAGAAGAGATGGACAACTACTGAGTGAAGTACAGTATGTATTAAAAGTTTATTTGGCAGAGTTTGGTAGACTGTGAGCTCCCTTCTTATTAAAGATGTACTGTACGTACAATGTCTTCAGACTTTGTATAGCTCGTAGAGACTCCAGTAAAAACCCAGTAACCACCTCCAAAGCTTTGTGTTGTTGGCTCACTAATTCTTTGAAACAACAACAAAGCTATTTCTTTCCAGACCAGCACGTGAGGGGAATTTTTTCACACAGTTTGGTTTTTCAGGAGCCCATTTGCAATTGGTGAACAGGCACCTCAGCTTAAGCATGCCTCTGTGGACACCTGGCTGTGAGCTCTTATCCCACAGCACACATGGGAGAGCTACCTAAATTTAAGTTTCCCTCATTGCAGCCCAGGCTAATTCTCACTGAGAGCATTTGTCAGCAGCTAAAAGCATACACATAAGCAATTCCATGGCATAGCAAACGCACAACAGTTTGTGGCAGGCACAAACTTGTGGCTGATCCCTGCTTTTGCTTCAGAGTAGTTTCCTTTGGTTTATTTTCAATCTGTTTCTTGCCCTGGTGAATTCAGCAGAGCTGAGATGCTCCTCAGCAAGGATGTGTCCACAGAGACCTTGACCCTGTCACTGCAAGCAGTCTGAATTCCCATTTCTGGCTGAGCTGTAGCTGTTCACCAGGCAGCCTGGCCCTGGCAGTGCTGAAGATCAAATCTGAGGGCTGAAATGTGCAAGCCTAGTTCACATTCCCAGGCATTTTTGTGAGCGGTCCAATTAATTTCAGGGGGTTTATTGGTGTGGAAAAGTGTCTTGCTGTCACGCATAAGTCTGTGCAATCTACCCCTCAGTCCTCCTAATGCTACCAAATCAAAGAGGAATAGGGAATGGTAAAACTAGTTCTGTCCAGTCCAGCTTCATTCCTTTAATATTTCCAATTTCCTTTCAGCCTGCTTACCTGTCTCTCACAGGATGCCTTTGGCCATGCTGATCACTTCTAATCCAATGCAGAGGAAGTGTTGCACTTTCCATCCTAGATGTGGTTGAAATTCTCCCGCTAAGTTTCTTTCTCCTTCAGGGTAAACCACTTCAATCCTGATGCTTCAAGAGGCAGAAATTGTCACTGTAATTACAGCGTAGATTAAAGCAGCTACATGACGTGTCACGCCATATTCCATGCTGGCTTTCCATGCTGGTCTTTTCCCAGTGCTCACAGTGGAAATGGATAAGCTGTTTCCAAGTACTTCTATTACCCCCCTTCAAAAATACATGTGAAGAGTATCCAGGGAAGATACAGACACCCCAGAAGGTGGTAGAATCACTGTCCCTGGAATGTTCAAGGAAAGGCCTCCATGTGGCACTTGGGGACATGGTTTGGTGGTGAAGGTGGCAGTGTGAGGTTAACAGTCAGACTTGATGATTTTAGAGGTCATTTCCAGCATTAAGAATTCTGCTTCTGTGCACAGAAAGGAGCGTGAGCCTCACCATCACTTGTGAGTGATGGTGATCCTTGCAGATGGAGACCACCCTCCCTGGAGGCTCAACTGGACAGGCCAGGTATTTTCTGTGGACAGCCACCTGCCCAAGCCACAGAAGATGCCTGGACCCTGCTCTATATTTCAGATGTAGTCTGCCATGGCTGTGTGTCCCCAGTACCATCATCTCAGTTCAGAGGGGAACACTGCCTGCCTGGTTACCCCAAAATGGATTATAAGATCAGCTCCAGGCTCAGCTCTCACTAGTAAACAGAAACTCCTCCAAAATAAACACCTAACAGTTCTGAATTTTATTCAAACAGCACTTTATAAACCCCAAGACCCCCTCAAGCACCCCTTTGTGCACTAGGAGATAGACCAGCAGGTAAGTCCATTCAAAGCCAGGACCTGTTATCAGCCTTTTACCAGCTGGAACTGAGGCCCACAAAGCTAAATGGCCTCCCACATTAACACTGGGGAGCTGTGGAAAATCCAGCAGAAGTAGAACTTTGGTTTCCTTACTCCCAGTCTGCTGATATTCTGTTGGAGGAGCCCCACAAACAAACTAAAGTGTGGCCTCTTGTACCCTTTGCCAAAGCCCAAGGTGTCACCACTGGGAGGTTTTTACCCCACAGCAGAGCAGCTGCCATGGCTCATTCTCTGAGTAGATAACGCTGCTTGAATATGCCTGTTGAGGTTGGGAAATATTAGACTTGCTAAAATATCAGAAGGAAATGTTGTCATTACCACAGGAAAGTTTCTTTGAGATGTTTATGGATTTTTTTCTTTGCCAGTAGGCAGCCTCAAATACCACCCCACCAAATCCAGTAAACATCTGCGTCTCTTTGAAGTTGGTGCAAAAAAAATCTGCTCGTGAAGTGTGGCACTGAGAAACTGCTGTTTTAATTAAAATGCTTTAGAGGGGAATTTAGGCCTTTGCAAAAATAATGACTGATAGAACGTGAAGTCCAATTAAGAGTCGGATGCAACTAACCTTCATTGTTTCAGGGAACCAAATTGAAAACAATAATAAAAAAGGGATTCAACAAGCATAGAGTCACAAGTATTCTGCATTTCAGGGATATTCACAGTAGCACAGTGTGTAGCACGAAGATGTCAGAGCTACTTATCCTAGCTGATGGAAAGCAGATGTGTTTCAGTGGTGGAGTGAGTGAATGGTCCTCATATTCTCATGGGAAAGTGACAGTCATGCCATTCTCTGCATAATGTTAAAAAGGTATTTATGTTAACAGAGGAGAAAAATGAAAGTTCTTGCTTTTTGGCAGAAATCTAGACAGAGACACTTCAGGAAATGAAAAAAAAAAAGAAAAAGAATATTTGTACATGCCTCAAAGATAAATTTACATTTATGTCAGTGTTTCTTCAGATGTGTGAAATCAAGTTCTGTAAATTTAAAATGTACAAGTTGGAAAAAAAACACCAAAAAAAAAAAAAAAAGTAGGTACCATCTGCCTATTAATTCAGAAAATTTAGATTATGTGCTTCTGTCCAAAAAACTCTGGTAATAAAAAGCTCAGTGTGGTATGACTTGAAATTGTTTTGAATATACTATATGCTATGTAAAAAAACCAAAAACAAAACCTTGAGGGAAGTCCACTCCTATGGCCAACATCAGGAACAGCATGATGTGCACCCATATGGCACTACATAGAGGAAGAACCATGAAAAAATCCTGAAGATGAAGCAGTTTATGATGAGTGATGCTCTTATCAGAGCTATTGATTGACTATTAGCAGAGTTTGCAGGTACTGTCAGTGGTGTACTGCTTGGATGTTTTCCTATTATAAAATGATTAGTTACATTCCTAACTCTCCTCATTTGCCACTTACCTGTATCACTGGCTGGTCCAAATATAATTACAGATCATAGAGAAGTTGTGGAGGAGATAAACATACTTTGGCTTGGGAAGTACATCCATTTCATCTGAACGTGGCAGGTTTTGTTTCTTCTTCAAGGGCAGGATGAATATTGTGGCCTGAAATGAGCTTCTCTTTTATCAATACCTCAGTCACATCCCAGTAAGCTGGGTTTAGAGCCTGCCTGACAAAGAAATGGGTCATGCTTCTTTGCTTGGTATTCTATTTTTTGTGTCAGAGAAAAATAGAAACACATTCCACAAATAATCTTTCAGGTAGACAGAAGGAGATGTGTGTACAGGGCAGTTGGTTTCAGGCTGTCAACACTTTTTCTAGTTCACCGGTTTGAATTCAGATCATAGGCCTGACACATATTTATGGTTTCTTCTCTCAGAGGCTCACACAGTCAAAGCACTTAACTTCACAAATATTTGTACTTTATAAAAACCATGCTGCTCTGAGGAAAGAAACTGAATCCTCTGCTTTCCAGGCAGGAAACTGAGACTCATAAGACCTGAGACCTGCCCAGGGTGATGCTAAAAACCTGCAGCAGACCCAGCAGTAGAACTGAGGGCTCCTGGATTTCAGGTCGTCGCTGAGGACGGTTCACCTGTGATTCACATCAGTGAGATTTCACTGAGAGCAGACCCTGGCCTTGAGCTTGAGTCACAGAGAGCAGAATCAGGGGGCCTGCAGTCAAGTGTGGACAATCATGAGCAAGCACCTGCTGAGCAGAGCTCGTGCATTTCCCTTCAGCTGGGATTTTCACACCACTGATGCTTGGAAGATCATCACCACCATCTTTGTCTCCCACAGGGACACAGTCCAGTTTGGTTTCATGGCTCCATAGCAGAAGCTGCTCTCAGCCTTTCAGATGAGAGCAGAGATAGAAAATGGCCGTGCTTAACCCTCACAGGCTGGAAAAATGACCAATAGTTCTTCTTCTGGAGGTTGTGATTTTTTAGAGACATCCATCTGAGAGAATGATTTTCATGTAAAAGCTGACTTTGAGGAGAGAAAGCCCACATTGTCTTCCACCATCAAGATGGTGAAGTAGCCAACGAGGAGCACAAAATACTTGGTCTCACCTGTAAGTGTGAGCACCACTGCCATGGAAGAGGATACTATGCAGAGCAACTGACTAACGAGAAAAACAATTACTTCATTTGTGACAAATATTTTCCTGTGAGGGTGCATTTGGGAGATCTTTGCTAAACTTTTACTGTTGTTTGACATGTACCTCAAATTCCTGCGTGCAGCTCAGAAATGTGCAGAGGTCTTTCCCACATAACAGACTGGGATATGGCATCTTTTCATCCAACACTCATGGTTGGATTATTTTTGTTTTCCCACCATGAAGCAGTATGATCAAAGTTGTCTGACCAGAAAAAAAATACATGTTTGAGCATCAGGTCACTAACCTGTTTCCCATTATTTCTCATCTGTTTTATTTCTCAGATTACTGTCCTTGATTCAGTTAGAAGTGAGGGCTAGAAGCCCACCTAGATATGAAGCAAACTACCCATAACCTAAAATATTTCTCAAGGGAATATGTAATTTCTTCCTCCCACCTGCCATTCCTCTTCATTTCGTGTTTCATTTCACTTTCATTTCATCTCATCCCCTCTCTTTCACACCACTCAATTGCATTCATCTGTCTCTATTAGCCTTTTATCACCACTACTGCCCCACAGACTAAAGAAGAGACCCCTTTCAGGGAGCTGTCCCCCACAACAGCAGTGATTTATGTGATCCTCTCTCTTTTCCTTTTCCTGTGTACTTGGGAAGGCGAGATGCCAATCTGTGCCAGCAGCTCCCTGTATTTCACTGCCCAGACCAGCAATTCCCAGCTCAGGGCCACAGGGGCCCTGTCAGGTGTGCCCTGGGTACAAAGCAGGTGCTGCTGCTGCTTGATTTGCAGCAGAGGAGTTAAGTGTCAGCTCCTCACCTTCCCTGAACCTGTTCTGTTTGTTGCTTTTCCCAAGGTCTCCTCTGCCTTGACTGGATCCAAGAACTCAGCACACCAGCTATTGGGGGCCTGCCATCAGTTTAAGCCTCTGCAGGAGGGAAATTTATCACTGTTGATTTGATCAGACTTTTTTTTTTTTTAGACTTGAAATAAAAAGTGAAGAACTGGCCAAGCTGCTGTGAAATGCACAGTGTGGGATCCAAGCACAGACGTAGAATCATTTCAATTGGAAAAGACCTCTAAGATCATCAGGTCCAGTCATTAACCCAGCACTGTGAAATCCAGCACTAAACTGTGTCTCTGAGCACCACATCTATGTGGTTTTTGAACACATCCAGGGACAGTGATGCCATCACTCCTCTGGAAGCCTGTTCCAGTGCTTTTTCTGAGCGTTTTTTTTTTCCCTGGTGCTCTTTCAGTTACATTTTCTCTCTGAGAGACTCTGCTGTCTAGACTAGTAGAGCCTTCATGATGTCCCATGTAGAACGGTCCAGAGTTTTTACAGATCTGACCCCAAATCCCCAAAGCCCTCCTGGTATCTCACAGACTGATACAGAACAGAGAAACAGCTAGGAAAGATTACAGGCTAAAGACAATGGTCTCTGCATCCTTCCCTGCTTGAAGAGAGTACTCCCTGAAAGTGTTTTTGAAATTAAACAGCCTTTCAAGCATTCTGCAACGTGAAGAACCTCAGTACTGAATTAATGCTGAAGATCAGCTAAAAATGTCTTAAAATAAAAAGAAAAACTGCACTTGGCTCTTAAATTCAAGCCCTTAGGCAAGTCTTCCACCAGCTTTACTTCTCGAATAGGAACTGAGGTCTCATTGAGACCCTCTTAAATCTCAGTAATGAACGTAAGCAGGGAATGAGGCCTGTCACAAAGACGTCACTGCCTTGCAGTGCTACCTCCAGGCACTCTACAGCTTTCCTTTAATTCTGCCACAGGCAAGTTTATCATTTAGCACTGGATCCACAGTAAGCAGATTTGTATTCCATCAACTTTCCCTGCTCTTGGTCTAGTCTGGATTTGACTGATGAGTGTGTGTGATAACAGCACTTCTGTCTTCACAGCACAGCACAGCAGTCCAAATAAAGCTTTCCTACTGAGGAAGGCATTTCCAGCTCAGCTGAATTACCTGCTCTTTGAGCAGAGTTTGGTGGCATGTATGTTCAAAGGTGCTCAAGAGGAACAAGCAGGCTGCAATGCTTTTCCTCAGCAGCTTGGCTCTATCTCCCAATCCTATTTGGCCACCAGACTCTCAAAGACACATCAGCTAAGTAGCAGCAGCCAGTGCAAGGAAGAAGTATCACAGTCTGGATGTGCACCTGCCGGGGGCCGCTTCCATGACTGCTTCACTCATTTGGCTTCATTTTCTTCCGACTTTGACTCCCAAAAACTTACAGTTTCAAAAGAGAACAGTGACTGGATGGAAAACAAAGCAAAACAAATCATAGCAGTTGTTGGTACATCCTAGAACTGCTTTCTCCTCATCTGGAACAGGAGAGAGGGATGACTCATAAATGCAAGGACAGGGAAATCCTGGCATCCAAATCTGTAAGACTCTTACAAGTGATATTTTCTGCTCATCTGTGCTGAGATGTGATTATTGTAAGAATATCACATTCTCAGTTAGCTTTTATACTCTCTCAGCACCTGATTTCTAAATGTTATTATAGCCTATCTCCCTTTCAGCTCATCTCTACTCTGTCCAAGGCAGAAGAAATTATACTTGGCTTACACAAAAGCCTATTCTTTTACTTGGCACACAAAACAAGACAGGGGATAAGAGCCTGTTGGTTTTATTCAACAAAACTCATCTCAGCATTTGCTTCGCTGATGGATTATAAACAGTACTCCAATCTACTCCCATAACTGAAACACCTTTTTTATATCAATTTCTTTTTACTATCATCAGACCACTTTGATTTGTTTACAGCTCTAGCTCATGTAACCTGTGTCTATTTCTCTGATTTGATCAGAATTGAATGCAGTTTTCAAAACAGTGAGTCCAATCCTACCATTTTCCCCATCTAATCTGCCATTTCCACCTTACAGTGCTCTTTCCAACTGTGCCTTGTTACAGCCAACACCAGCCTTGGGCAACAAAAACTGAATCAGCCAACTCTGAAATGATAGTCCAGGTATTCATATATTAGACAAATTAAAATGCATGTTAGATTGTTTCATTTTTTTTCCTAGTCTTTATCCTTTAGGCACTGACCTCAAGGAGAGCATGGCAAAAATTACACCGATGCCCAGCAAGGCAAGGAGAGCAATTGGGACAGGATCAAAACAGGAGAGAGTTACCCACACACATTGTACCTGCTGCCTAGGAAGAATTTCTGGGCTGAAGTTTCTGAATTCACCCCAAAAGACTGGACAATAAGGTCAATACCTGCTTTCTGCAGGTACTTCAGTTTCCCTCATCACTGGATTTGACCCACAGTATTTGCTAGTTCATAATGTTGCTTTGCAGCCCCACTTCTGACTTAAAAATATTTTTTCTCCCAATACTGATTTAAATTTGACTTTTGTGACAGCTCATTGCGTGTGATCTGTGAGATCCTGGAGTTAAAGCTGTCCCTCAAAAGCTCTCAGAAGTGTCACAATGGCTTTTCTCAACAACATCTCCACTGTGCATCTAGCATCAATCCACAAAAAATACTTACAGGGGGACCACAGTACATCCCTTTTTCCAGCATGGAAAAAAGCTGCAAAGGAAAATAAGAGTGAAAAGATTTCTTACAATCAGTGCTGTTGAAGACTTGGTGGCAAAGTCGGGAAGAGCAGCCTAAAGCTGCTAGAATGGTTTAGCCCCAAAACTAAAACTGGTTTAGCACAGAGGTGACATTGATTTTTAGCCATCGTGATCCTCCTTTAATATCTTCTTGGAGACTACAGCAGCTTCATCTTTAAGCACCTCCTGTAGCTCTACCATTTGAAGCCTTGACAAGTAAAAAGGATTCCCAAAAACCAACCTCACAGAAATGAGTGTAGGCCTGGTCAGTGTGTTGCTGTCCCCCTTCCTGCTGCCCTTCACACCCAACAGAATTTTACCTGAATATCCATGAGAAAGTTGTTCTTCCCAAACTGCTGTCAGATATGAAAGTCATCTTGTGCCTGAATAATTGAGGCACTCATCCCTGCCAAGAGCCAGGCATTTCTGTAGTCCTCCTCAACCCCCAGCAGCTCTGTTTAAACTGATTTAATTAGTCCCTTGTAATCAAACACTGTGGTTTGGGCAGAAGACCTGAAAAATGGGCCTTCACAACTGGTAAAGTTCTTGATCGGGATTATAATAATTTTTTTCCAATCAAACCCAAAGTTTGCATAATGAGGATTTCTGGGAAGATAGGGTCTATTACACAGGAAAACCAGCTGTTCACCATTAATTGACTCCATCCTTCTCAGACACTTTTTCACAGACACCTGGAATGAGGATTTCTGAGCACATTCAAGCCTGGCATTAAGTTAAATGAAAATTGAGGAACTGACCTGAAAGCAAAGATTACCAGCCTTAACTTTCAATTCATCAGGACCTTGCCATGATTTAAACACAGGTTGCTCTGCTGAAATGCAGGGAGTTTTTACTTGCAGCTCTTGATTTTCTTCACTGCTCTACGATGCAGAGGTTAATGTGACCTGTTGAAAACACCCTGCACACCTCTGAGGTAACTTCCCTCAGCAGTTAGCACTGAAACACCCTCAGACACAGGAGAGCCCATCAAACATAACCCACAGAGAATCACAGAATCATTAGGGTTGGAAAAAGCCTCTACAATCATCAAGTCCAACCATTAACCTAATAGTGCCAGATCTACCACTAAACCACGTCTCTGAGTGTCACATCCACATGTTTTTTGAGCACTTCCAGGGCTGGTGGTTCCACCACTTCCCAGGCAGGCTTTTCCATGTTTGCCCTGTGTGAATGAATGATACTGGTAATTCAGTCTCAAGTTTATGCAGTAGAGAGGCAGACCAGACTCTCAGCAGGAGCAAATTGATATTAGAACCCTGTCTGGACAGCAGAAGATCCACATCTCACTCAAGACTTACATATAAAGTGAGTCTACACAATGGCTGTGCTGATCATTTCCTTAGGTTTCAGAGAAATGAACAACTTTAACTTTACAGACTTCATGGCTGCTTGATCTCACTACAGTAAACAGCTCCATATTTTTCCTTTTCATGTTTTATCCTGAAGCAACAGAGCATTACATTAATTGACTTGTCTTATTAATTCAATAAGCTGCTTCCAAGATGAAATGCTTAGCTATGCTTGCTTGTTTTTGGCACTTTTTGGTTGTTGGAAGAAAAGCTTTAAGGCTAGAATTGCTCTGATGTTTTCCACAGTTCACTGAATAATTTTATGCACTACTGAAGATTTGCCACATTTGGAATTACTGCAAACTGCTACTTTTTCATCATATTATAATTTAATTCACACTTTTAGTATGATAAGAAAACATTTAACAGTTTGCATATTTGAGAAGTATATTTGTTCTGCCATAAAGTTGTGGTTAAGAATTCATTATGGGTCACTCATTTCTAGGATTTGTAATTTGGGCTTAAGATACATTTAGAAGATTAAAGATGACATAGAAGCCACCCCATTCAAATGAATTATATGCAAGAAATCCAGGGAGAAAAAATTGACCTTGCTGTAAATATAGGGCAAAAATAATTTATTGCGAGCTTGAGTGAGATTGAGAATTTTTTACTATTTCAGCAAGATATTGGAGGGGAGGTGAAACTATTTTAAGCTTTAAAAAACAAAATCCCGACATTCCTTAAGGGGAAAATATTCATATAACTATGTGGAGTCTTAGATTTCAACTTCTTTAGGAAACATGAACTCTTGGTCTGCCTTTCAGCTGGTGAAAATGATGTGGGAGGGGGCGGGTTTTTTTTTGGGGGGTGGTATTCTGCTTTGTTTTTGTGGTGGTTTTTATTGGTTTGGGGGTTTTTGAGTTTTTTGTCTATACTGAGGGAAAATGAAATTTCTTATTTTCACTGAGTTTTTTCTTTTACAAGAAGTCTGGGCAGGGGCTGGCAATACAGTTACCTTTCCATCCATCCTCCAAGGTGATGCCTGCTCAGGGCTGGCACACCCCTGGCAGTGACACAAGGCTCATTCCACTCCTTAGAATCACCCTCAGCAGCCATCCTTGGTGTCCCTTCACCTGTCTGTGTCCTTTGGAGGGTCCTGTCACACCATGGGCTGTTGTCCTGCACATAAATTTCTCTCTCCATTTTATTTATTGTGCTTGGAGTGGAACCTCACAGTGAAGGCTCTAAGGTGAGGTCTCTGCAGGGTAACTGAATATTCTCCCTCTGCCTTCTCACTGCCAGAGCCTGTGGGACCTCCACCCTCTCTGGTGGGAGAATGGACTGAGAGAAAATGGAGGGAAAATGGAGTGAGAGAGCCCCTGGCAAAGCTCCTGGAGGAAGTGCTACAAAGGGAATCAGTCCCTGGAAAAACACATCAGCTGTTCCTGCTCCTGGGGATAAGAAGGCATGGCTGAAACAAATGTCCTTTACATTCCTTCTCACCCCAGAGCCAGCTACAATCCCTGCTGCAGCAAACCCAGCCTGGTAATCACAAGGTTTTGAGTTAAAGACTTTGCCTGTAGTGAGGTCCTGTTTCTAAATGAAGGTTATTGATCAAGTTTCTGGCCTTAAGAAAAGAAATCAAGGCATAATTTATGCTCAGAGTGACCTGTAGGTGTTTGCACAACAATTAATACCCACGGTTATGGTGATGCAGCTGGACACAAGGCAATTGATCTTTTCCTTGAAACTTTTTGCCCTTACAGCCACTACCTCTAACTCCTCATTATGTGTCCCCATACTCGTTGCATTTCAAAATTATCACACTAAGCAAAGCTCAATGCACTGTTTAAATGAGTAAAGAACATCTGGTGAGCTGAGACTACTGGGACTCCACGGACAGATAAAGTGGTAGCACTTCTCCTCTGTATATGGAAATGCATTGTGAATTAAATCTGCAAATCGTCTGAAAAGGCACAGGTCAGAAAGGAGGTGAAGAAGAACCCTCATTTGTGCCAAGGTCAAATTCCATGCAGCTTAGCTTAAAGCCAGTGTATTTTCATGCATTCAATCACAAAGCTTCGTGCTGTTCACTCATTATTTTGTACTTTAACAGTTTTCTAAAGGTGCTTGGGACATCCTACTCTGGCCATCACAAAATAAGTGCCAAATATACTATAAAACTGATCTTGTGACTATGAAAATATTTCTCTCCCAACCTTTTTTTTTTCCTTCTTTAAAGAAATGTGGGATGAAACCAATATTTCAACCCAGAGCTGCCTGAGACTGAACCACTGCCCGCTGATCTACCTTGGTTTAAAAAAAAAAAAAGCAAAACAACAAGTTGTGCAGTAGACCATCTGCCATGAGACATAAATGTCTTGTAATAGCAATAAGCCAAGAGCCATGAACCACTTAGCCTGAGGGAGAAGATGTTTCAGCAGGGTGAGCAGGGAGGAAACCCTCACAGGGACAGGTGACGCTCCCGTTCAGCTCCAGCTGCCGCCGTGTTGGAGACCAGCTCTCCGCAGCCTGCAGAATTCCCTCCCTGTCCCAGAGCTCCTGCTGGGTCACCTCCTCACCTTTGCATTCCTGCAGAGAGGTTGAGCCCTTGGGAAGATGGGAGTCACTTTAGTTAGTGCTGCTCTGTGGTCAGAGATCCTGCACGGCAGAGGATGTGACTGTACCTGGGGCTCATCACCCCCTCCATGCCAGGACATCCCTGACCTGCTGCCACCATTTGTGACACAGAGCAGGAGTGCTCATGTGCTGGTAGGGCTAAGTTCCTTGCAGGAAGCAAGGAGAGGGCACTACAGGCTGATGGGACTATGGTTTTGTTGACCAGAGCTTCTCCTGGAAGTGATGCTGCAGATGTGCCAGTCTCTATCATTTCTGCTGTTTCCCATCCCACACGAGTGTTTGCAGGACCTTCATGCACATTTTGGGCTTTGTTTTTGCATCACAAAGGGGTAAAAGACAACTGGGAGAGCACAGTCTCCATCTCTGAAAGACATTTTACCCCTCTTTTCTCCTAAAAGCATCAAAATACCCTTTATTCCAGGTACACCTGTCAGGATTTACTCTGGCACAGCTTCTAACCACAGCCCCAGACATGAAACCTGACATTAATATGAAGCAGTAGGACATTTCCAACTGTTTACTCTGGAACAGAGCTAATAACAAAAGACAAGCAGTTTTCAACAAAAGGTAGGGTTAGCTCATGCCACAGCAGCTAAGGAGTATCATTTGAAAACCCCAAAGGGAGTATTTAAGAAAATGTCTTCCAGAAAAATCCCTGCTCTTGTTACCATCTCAGGAAGAAGCAGCAGGAACATGACACCTTTGCCTTGTTGGTGTAATGATGGTACTGAGAGTATGGCAAGGTTTAGTGCTAATTGTTCATTGGGTGATCAGTGATATTCCCATGTGGCTGCAAAGGCAGAGGTTGAAAGGGGGAAAAAACAATCCTTTGGATTTTTTCTTTCAAGAAATCATTTAAATAGAGGCGTGAATGAAAGGAGTGTCAGGACTGAACCTGCAGATGGCTTCAATGTCAGGGAGCATTTATCTGATAGCCAATAAAAATGTGACTGTCTCCTGTTTTCCCAGGCTGTGTAACGTCACCTTAATGAGTGTTTCCAGCTCAGACAAATGGATGCAGGAGGGCAAATCTGCTGCTCAGCACAGCCTGGGCCCTGGCAGAGCAGCACAGCTGTCACTGCTTCTCCTGCTGCCCCTGCAGCCCTGTGCAGCTCCTGCAGGGATTGGCACTCAAGGCTTTGCTTGCACCACCCCTCTGACTGCCCCAGCCTCCTCCTCCCACCCTCCCCATTTGTGGGCCTAATATTTCTGGGTTTGAGAGATTTTAGCCTGCTAGCAGCTGCTAATATCTCTCAGACCCAGAAATATCAGGCCCACACCCCATTATCCCCATGAGGCACATCAGCTTGGCTGGTCCTTTTCTGGACCTGTCCATCCATTCCCAGAGCTCCCACGCCAGGATGTGCCAGCTGTCCTGTGTTCAAATTAATTCTCTTTCAAATTCAGCCTCATTCACAAGGCACCCATAGCCCTGATTTTGAAGGTCACGAACAGCCCCACACCAGTTGCCTCTCCCACTCTCCCACTCTCATACTTGGTAACCCATGCCCAGGTGTCCCTCAAATTTCTTCCCTCAAAACCACAAGCTTCCAGCCCAACCCTTCCATTTGTTGTGTATCTAGGGATGTATTATTCCTAAGTTAGTAGCCCAAAATCCATCTGAGGATTTGGCTTTGATTTCCCTCAAAAAAAAAGCACTTCACCACCTGGTCTTTACCTACCCAGCATGCAGGTCTGTGATATGCATGAACAAATCTTCCACTCCTTTCAGCAGGGCTCAAGGTGGCTGAGGAGAGGAGAGAAAAGATGCCCCACATCTGGAGAAAACACATCTGCTGCCTTAGGAAGGTCTGACACTCACCTGGTATCAGCTGAAGGCCACAAAGGTGATGGAGAATCACTCTCGGAGTTCCTTCATAAGAGATTATCTTACCTAGCTGATAATAATCAATGCCCAAGGGCAAAGTGACCACTGGTATTAACCTAGCTGCCCTCTCAATGCCATGAAAAATAATTCCATCCTTTGTATATTCCTAGAAGAAGGAAAAAAATCCAGAAACAAAGTGCTTATAAAACCTGCATTTGTCAGACTGATCCTGTTTAATTAAACAGGAAATTGCAGGGCAACTAAATCAATCTTTACAAAGAAAAGCTGTTTCTCTGTTTACAGAGGAGAAACTTGTGGTGATTTATCTTAAAGAATGTAATTGCCTAATGATTAATAGTGACCAGAGACAGGAGGAAATGAGAAACAGGAGTGACTTCTCTTGGTGTGTGAAGCATGGCAGAACTATATGCCCCTGCCACAGGGAGCATTAAACAAGAAAAATTTCCTGGTTTATACCAGAAACCTGCTGTTCTTCTTCTAGTTTCTTCTTTCAATACAGAAGTTATCACCACTGGAGAAATGCAGATATGCTATTGGATATTAGGATATTTGGGTCCAGGTATACATTTGTTTTTTTCTTTTCTGGTCATGGTAATTCAAAATCAGATTTTCATCTTCCTTCCCACCCCCTTCCTGCAACCTGCCATGGAAACCAGTGGGCTTCACAGCTACAATGCACCTCAGTGAACACCACAATGAAGTGTCCCAAACACCTCAGCAGCCCCATCCTTGGGGGCTTCATCCTGGTTCTGGATCCTGCCCTGGCTGCAGGACACCTGAGGTAGAGGCAAGAACTGAACCCAGATTAGCTGCATCTTAGTGCAGGGCCCCAAATGTTAAATAGCATTTTCCAGTCTAAAGGGTGTCTGCTCACAGCTTTCCAAGAGATAAATTAAATTTGCTGGTCACTAATGATGGCTTAGAAATGCGCCTAAGAAATTTGGGTTTCTTACACAGAATAAAGATATTATGGCTGCAGAGTCCTGGCAGGACAGTGAGACATCCCCCACCTCCACAATTGCATGCAACAATTGTTCAAAGTAACACCCTTGAATTTAAATAGGAAACAGATGATGCCAGTACTGTCTGCAGGGAAGGCAAAAGGAATCACCAGTGACTTGTCAGAGGAGCAGGACACTGAGGCTGCTGAGCATGGAGAAGGGCATCCCAAACAGCACAGGGAACAGGGGTCTGCTCAGCCACAATTCTGACTGAGAGCACATAGCCATGTGGGACTTGAGAGTTTGACAAGTCATGATTCAACCCTAAAGCACTGGATAATGTCATTAACATCCTCTGCAGCCACACACAGAAATTCCACTGCAGCCCAACGCAGAAGGACCATCTATGCCATCCCTCTCACCTCACCAAGAAGATTTAACAAATGGAAATGATTTCTCTTCACTTGGAACCAGTGAAGGTGAGGATAAAACTCTAACATTTTATGGAGCCACAGCTTTTTGATTGCTTATGAGGAAAGGCAGACAGAATTCTCACAAACCAGGTAAAAAGCCCTCAGTAGTGAAACCTCATGGTTTAGGAAAATGAGGATTGTTTATTGTAACTCTATGGTGGCTTGCACTGAGAGGAAGGTTTGGAAGACCTGTGATACCTGTGAAAGAGGTGTCTTCAACTTGGCCAGAGTGTAAGAAAACCAATTTTACAAGTGTTTCACTGTTTTTCTGTTGTAGCTGAACCGAGGCAATATTCTCCTTGTTTTCTCAGCTCAGCCAAGATTCATCTGCACCTCTAGTGGGACTGTCCTGACCCTGATAGTTCATGCTCTCTCCCAAAAAAGTGTTTTGCCAGCATTTCAGTGCCTTACACTTAAGCACCACGTTATTCTCTCAGCTACACAATTTTTCCCCATTTCCTTTAAACGACTCAAGGAAAATCTGCTCTCAGTATCTTGCAGAAAGGAATTTGTCAGGCTTTAACCCATAACCTTTTTCTGCTTTACTGACCTAAAATTCTCCTGCCTGTAAGGCAGAATCACATTTTAGAGTATCTATCTCCATAATTTAGAGAAGGTCATAAAACATTGTCCAAGCATATCCACTCTCTTTTCCCATAGATCATTTACTGGTCATCCATAGGCAGCATCTCAGTTACCTGTTTGACAAGTGCTTTCATTCCTATGCCCCCACATGAAGTAACCCACAGATTGCAGTATAAATTCCCTGTTAAATCCTAACCATTGTAATTACTCAATCCTAAATACTCTCATTTCTTCCTCTGTAGGGTCCAAAAATATCTAGCACATGAGGATCTCACAGCCACCCTCACTGATCCCCTGCCACCACTTAATTGAATTATAACACCATAAATAATTTGGAGGCTATCTCAGAGGCATCCCATACAATTTTCAGGGATGTTGCCTGGTGGGTGACCTATTTGGAGAGGTGCAGACAGATTTCTCAGGATTTTCTTCAAGCTGATTATCTCCATATTCCCTGATGGGCCTCTGTTGCAAAAGAATTATCAAAAAAAAAAAAAAAAAAGTGCTATTTAATTTATTAACAGCTAGTCCCAAACCAAATTCCCACGGTGGAGAAATAGTGAGCAGATAAACCTAAACTTCTGGAACAGAGAATGTCAGGACAGCAAAGTGTTTTAAGATGGGGATCTGAATTTTCCAGCTAAAAACCATCTTCAGGCAAAGTGTGGATTATGCAGGGATACAAATGCATGAGGCACTTAGTGCCAAGTACCTCCTGGCATTCACAAACATAATCTCCACAAAAAGAAGATTTCCACCACAAAGAGCTATATACAGCCAGAAACAAGGTAGCTTATTTGAATTAAACGTTCCAAGGGCATTAAGGCTAATCTACTGGCAGCAGTAGGTCTGCACTTCAGGTAGATGGAGTGCTTGTGCTGTATTGTGGCCCTGCATCCTCTCAGAACAAGGTATTCAGAGAATTGCTCTTCTCTCTGCTTGTCCAGCTGCTCTGGGGACACTGCCACACTTGTCAGACAATAGATGTGGTATGGGAGCAGTTCACATCCCAACCACACGCCCACGAGTGCTGTTTGTATCAAACAGAGCTCTGCAGAGCAGGTCTGCACAGCACAAATCTCCTTTTGTTACCAGCCTCTGCCAGCCTGCAGGTGACACCAAGCTGGGTGCTGTGGCTTGGGGTGCCACCCAAAGGGACCTGGCTGAGCTCAAGGAGTGAGTTCATGTGAACCCCACGAGGTTCAACCAGGCCAAGAGCGAGGTCCTGTGCCTGTGTCACTGCAGGCTGGGGGATGAAGGGGTTGGGAGCAAAACTGCAATACTTTGTCTCTCTTCCAACGTGGCCAACTCCAACCAAAATAAGACACCCTGTAACCTGAGTGCATTCACACTAATTCAGTGCGACACATCTACTGAGACATTACACATCTGCTATGCTCACAGAGCAGGTTAGAACCCTTCCAGGCATGGTGGGACACAGTCCAGCACCAGCTTTGTCTGCTTAACCACACACACTGGTGGGGCAGCTCTGCCATGGACCCACTGTGTTCTCCTGATGCTCCCTCTTGCATTGCTCCTGCCTGTCCCCTTACATGGACCCAGCAGGAAGGGATGCTCCTTGGATTGCAGTGATGTGGTGGCTCTGGTTGCCATGACACATAGCTGAGGGGTTTGGTTTCCTCTCCTCTTTCTCCCTGTCCCTGAGCCTGCCTGTGAGTGCCCCACAGGAGGAATGTGTGCCTGTGCTGCCAGAAGATCACAGAGCTGTAGAGACTCAGTGTTTTCCCCAGCCCCTCTGCTGCTCTCTGTGTGTTTTTGTGTAACCAGAAGCCTTTGCATCTTGATGTATTAATATATAATGCCTACACTGGGAGGCAGCAAGGTCTCCCCTCCTGCTGCTCATAGAGTACCTTTACATCTTGCCTGCTTCCCAAAGGAGGGCTTGGGGGAAAAGAGCCAAGGCTCAGGAAGGAATCTGCTCTTTTCACCTTCCCCACAAGCACAGATCTCTGCATGTGTGAGGTCTCACAAGGGCTGTGAGCCAAGCCTTGTCCTCATCCCAACCTTCAATTAAGGAAAGAGTGAGCAGCAAGCCTTGGCGAGCACCAGGACCACACCAAAGTCCAGAGCTGTCAGTGTGGCTGCCCACAGCAAGTTCCCAGGAGCTCTCTGCTAAGATTTAGAAAACAAGGGCAAAAAAACCCAAAAGGAACCCCTGAGCCCAAATTTCTGATTAAATAACAATAAGGTGCACATAATCCAGACTGCTGCATGCCAAGGAACCAGGAAGGCAGGCAGTCCCTGGGACTGAGTGTCCCCTGCTCTCGGCCAGGAGCCAGGAAGAGGGGCTCCTGCAGGAGCAGCTGTTTGGGGCCAGAGAAGGCATCCAAACAGAGAACACTGAGGAGGCAGAGCCTGGAGCAGCAACACCCAGTGCTCATCCTCACCAGCATCTCATGGGCTCCATTTCGCCTGTTTGAGTGACTTTCTGCCAACTTCCTCAGAGGTTTTACCCAGCCCAGAGGTAAATGCCACACCAAATCAGGGTTTGCAACAGACCAAAACCTTCCTTTCAAAGCTTCAGGAGCTGCTGGGGTACAGCTGAGACTTGGTATAAAGCTGACCTGCACAGAGAGGAGAAGACATTTTCAAGTGCAAATCCCACATATTCAATTAGCACCCACCCAGTGCTGACCCACATGTTGGAAGGGAGGGACAGGGGGATGCACAGTACCTGTCTGGCTTTACCTCTTTGGGGTAAGGAAATCCCAACTCTGCCTCTGTGTTCTGCATCACTGAACTCCCACAGCAACGGGGTCAGAACACATCTGTCTCGTAGAGGAGAATTAAACTAGGTTACCAATTTAAAAATACTCTCATCCTGTTAAAGGAGGTAAGTAAACACTCTCCACTGAGTGATTGATGTGTTGGGAAGTTACACAGCCTAATGAAGAGCACTATGAGCTGTTGGCATTATTACATTTGCTGTGACCTTAAAAAGGAATAACTCCAGTTGTCTTTTGGAGTACAGCTTTGTATGTTCTTGGATTTCTAATACTAACAGGAGCACAAAATCCGGCACTGATTAAAATCATAGAAGCTTTTGCTTCTACATCAAGGAAAGAGTGAGAATGGATTGCATTACAGGCATTTTGACAGAAAAAATATTTGCTCTCACAGAGGGAGATATAAAGTGTCAGTCCTCTAGTCAGAGAGCAGACAGGCAGGCTTGCACTCCAGCACCATTTCAGCAAAGTCTGGTTTGACTCTATTACACATTCCACAACACATGAGCCCAGGCCCTGGGCAAACACCTCCCAGAGCCCCTTTGCAGATCCTCCTGGTGCAAGTGGAATGGGTCAGACAGGGCAGAGTGGGCAGGATTGCAAGTTTAAAAAAAGGTCTCAGGAAGAGCTCACCACCATGGGCAGCTCATGAGCCACCACGAGGCTGCTCTGGCAGGGCTGTGGTGTTCGTGGGGCTGTGCTGCAGCAGGGACTGCACAGGGTGCCCTCAATGGGCTTGACCCTCCCTCCTGAAAGGTGGCTGTGCTCAGGTGGGGGTTGGTCTCTTTCTCCAGGCAGCAACTGACAGAAGGAGAGGACACAGTGTTAAGCTGTGCCAAGGGAAATATAGGTTGGATATCAGGAAAAAGTTTTTTACAAAAGGGTAATAAGGTATTGGAATGGTCTGCCTGGGGAGGTGGTGGAGTCACCATCTCTGGATGTGTTTAAGAAATGACTGGATGTGGCACTTGGTGCCATGGTTGAGTTGAGGTGTCAGGGTTGGGTTGGACTTGATGATCCTGGAGGTCTCTTCCAACCTAATGATTCTGATTCTGATTCTGATACCATCTCCATGGTGTCCCACAGGGAAAAAAAAGGAGATTGCTAGAGTTTCCCACACTACCAGCCCCTTGAGCATCCCTAGCCCACTTTCCTGACACATTTCTCATTCTGTAACCAGCAAAAATTGTTGTGTTTCTGGCTCAAATTACCAGAAATCTCTCTGTGCAGCCATGCCTATGTGAACATGGGTTATGCTTACATCAGGTTACTTAACCTCCCTGGTCTAAGAACCTTTGGCAACAGGGTTGCTGTGAAAACAAATTAGGTTCAACAAAACCCGTTTCAGAGACAGCAGCAAATTCCAATTGCATTTCCATTTCTGTAGAGAGGCTGAGGGTGGTTATTGTGCATCTAAAGTCAGTATTCAACTATAGGTGACTAATTATACCAGAAATGAAACAAAGTCAATACATTTCCAACTTCATTGGCTTCCAGTTGGGGCTTTACTAAAAAAAAAAAGAAGAAAAATAAAGATGAGGCTTGTCTGTTTGAGATTGAACTAGAAGATTTAAATGCACATTTTCAGACTTTATACCATTCTTTCATATTTAATCTTTCTTTTTCCAGTGTTGTTATAAGCTTTCAAGTGATCACAATGCCTGAGTCTTAAGATACTCATTTGTTTGGGAAAGTATATGGGAAAATTTCAGGAAAGAGAAAGTTAGGTTTCACCTGCTTTCTCCTAGAGAAGAAGAATACAATGTTATAATTAAATGTATTTATAGAATAGTCTCTGGCAAAGCATATTTATGCTGTTGTTGAGAATGTGATGGTGCTTTGCCCTCTTTTGTTATATTATCTAGAAAATGAATTATTTCCCTTATCCATTGTTTTTAACATAATATTTTTGTTTCTATCAATATGAAATGTCAGACTGAAACACACAGCTATTTGCTTTGGAGTAAGCACAATATTACCCACATCTCCATTCCAAGCACCAAAGAACATAATAGTGTTAATTATAATTAGATTATTTTCCAGAGAGTTAGAAAGATTCATTGTAAAATAAGGGTTTTCATAAGGAAACAGAAAGACTTACTTTATCAAATAACTCTGCACAAAATAATTTTGGAGCATTAACTCCCTTTTGTGCCTTGGCTTTAATTATTGTCTTTTTGGCTTGGTAATGCCTGGATTCCAATTATCACATTTTAACAACATAATAGATGACTCAACAGACAAATGTGGTTTCAGACTACAGAATTATCTTATCCCACTGCTACTCCACACCTCCTGTGCCCACAACACATATTACAGCTACTCTCGAGGACCACCCCTTACCTTCTGCACAGCCCAGTAGCACCAGATGCAGATTTTCTCCACAGAAATATTTCCTTTCTGTGCCATGCATGGCACCCTGGCCAGCACCTCTCAGGAGTCAGCAATTCACTCCTTCCCTGGACAAGGATGGCACAATGCTCTTGCTAAAACAGTTCTCTCTCAGCACGGTGCTGCAGGCTTAAAAACATCTGATGAGACATTACAAAGGTGCATCTTCCTGACACAGAACAGGCAGGCCATCACAAGGAATCATATCACCAATTTCATCAGTCATTTCTGAGCAAGCGGGTGATCATGGCTTAAATTCTTTTATTCCAGGAAATCTCTGTAATTGTTTGTTGTGTTTTCCTACACCTGAGGTCTGTGTCCTAATGGGTGTTTCGTGGACAACTCATCTGGCATCTGGATCAGAGACTGAAGCCTCTATTGACCTGTTTGGTAGGAAGTCAGTGCTGATCATCATTGTATCTGACAAGGTTTAGGAAAACCCAGATAAACAGAAATTGATAAACTACTTGCTGCTATACACCTGGCACTTTTGGATTTACAGGATTTATAGTGGCTGTTTCATCTCCAGTTTTCTTGGAAATTAGAAGAAACTCAGGAAACCTTGAAATGTGAGATTTAACACAACTTCAGCACTAAATTGAAGGACTCTGCACAGCTCAATGGCCATTTTGCTGTGGAGGTAGATCATTTTTTTGGGAACTATAATTATTTCCATTCATAAAACCTTTTAATTTTTAAAAATCTCTAAGTTATGGTGTTACCTATTGGAAACCCACTTTGGTTCTGCACAGCTGGTCTGGAAAGCAAGATATAAGCACTGGTGTGCTTTATCTCACATCCAGCTGGACATTGTAGCTGAATCAAATTCCTCAGTACTGGCCTGGGTCCCCACATAAATATCTTTTCAATTCTTCTCTACCCCCCTGTGTTTTAACTCTCCATGAACACTGAAAGGACCAATCTCACACCTAAATGTCTTGCAGGAAGGGAATTTTAAGTGAGAAAACACTAACTATTGGCCCTAGAGTTGTGTATCAAGCTGGGTGGCTCCTGAGGGTAACCACAGTCAAAAAAAGGGAGAGGAAATTTCAAAAACTTTAAGTCAGACCAGAAGATAACACTAAGTCTAAACCATGCATTAATTTGAGAAACCCATCAACATTCCTGACCTCCAGCACAGATAAGTGTGGTTTTGCAAGGTCTCTGGGGAAAAGGTTGCATCTGCCCATGTGGGTTAGTGCATCCCTATTCAGCTGTCAAGTGCTACACCACCAACTACTAAAATATCTTTCAGTTCTCTCTGTTCAAAGGGCTGAGAAAATTGGTGACAATCCTGGTTAGCAATGGCCCCTGTTTTGGAAAAGGTATTCAATGGTCTTTACTGACATATTTCATACCCCTCCCTGTGACATTGCTCACAGCACAGGTACCTGCCCCAAGCCCTGGGACCAGCACTGAGTGCCACCTCAGTGAATTACATGGGCAAATTTACCTGTACCCCAGGCTGCTCCTGGAGCTCCTCCATTCACAATGGACAAGGCCCAAACCAGCTGGCCTTGCAAGACTTCTGCCCAAGCTCCTGTGGCTGCAGATATGTGAACAAATCTGCATCAGAGAGAGCTGAGAGCAGCAGGAACTGTAATGATGCTACTGCTGGCAATGAGCTAAATTCCATGTGTCAGCACTGGGACTTCACAGTAGCACTGGCATGGAAATTGGATTAGTAGCTCCAACTAAACAGAGCTTAAGCCATTATAAAGTCAGTGGGAGGTTCTGATTGACCTCAGTGGGCTTTGGATCAACTGCCAGGAAGAGTATGACCAAACTAGACAGTGTTACCACAGAATGTTGTTCCTAGAAGACCTCCTTGCCCATGACAGAAGAGTTTCTAGTGAACAGCTTTCCAGTGGAGAGCCTGGGCTACTGGGAGGATTGTCTGGCTGGTTTTTGAAGGCAGCTTCTTGAGCTACTGGCTCTTGAAAGCAAGTATCAGACAGGGAGTAGACAGTTTGGTCTAGTCCGATCTTCCTTTTACTGTGGCCTAGTCAACGCTAGGTGTTATTAACCACATTTTCTCACAGTTGTTTTCCCTGTCTTGAGACCTCTGGATAGGACCTCAAGAGGGTGGAGAGCTGGAGGGTTTTTGTGAGCACTAAGAAAATTCTCCTCTCTGCTTCTTCTACCCATGCTGTGTAAGCAGAACATGATGCCACTTGAGATGAACAAATGGAAACTGCCACCTAAACTTCTGGACAGCTACTTCTTTTTGGGGGAAAAATATGGTGAATATATCAACTTAAACCTTCACTTTTGTTTTTCAAACCTGTTGATTAACGGAGGGGACAAATATGTTTTATGGGCAGATACATTCACTACTCACACTGTACAGAAAAGAAAGACATGGTCCAAAACCTGCCATTAAATATTTCTCATGAATGCTTGTTGTTAGAAGGGAGCTGCAGCTATGCTAATACAGTATGCTCTCTACAAAAAACCCTGTAATTGGGACAAGGCAGCCACAAAGCCTCCCGCAGCTGGCAGGAATTGTGACTGTTCTCTTCAGCTTTAATCATGGCTTTTAAAGCAGATCAGTAACAGCCACAATTAGCCTTTTAGATTGGTCTCAGAAATTACCATTTTTAAAATATGGTGACTCTGCAGGCACAGACCCAAAAGCTCTGAGCTCTGCATAAAACAAGCAGCCGCACACCCTGACTTGCTTGTCACTTGTTTGGTTGCTCCTTTGTTTCTGCAGAATTGTGGTTCTAAAAAGCAGACAGGAACTCGTACAGATTTCTCAAGAGGAAATAACTTTAGCCACCTCCTTTTCCTCAATAAACCCACCCTCTGAGACAGCTTCTTCTCTGAAGGAGTGTCTGGCACTCCGGCTGTGAATGAGGGAAGGGAGGCACTGCCATGTGGTGGCTGCTGCCTCAAAAGGTTGCTGGTTCTTGCTCAGCAGAAAAAACTCTGAATCTTACTTAGGAGGGAAGGATTGAAACAAAGCCTTTGGGAATGGAGACATGAGAGAACAAAGAGATGAAATAAACAGGAAAATTTTCATTCCAGCAAAGGGCCCCGGAGATCCCCGTGGGGAGGATATGGAAAGCAGTGTAGGAATAGGAACAAGCCCCTCGTTGGAGCAGGTGGTGGGGTGTGTAGGTTGCTGTTGAGAGAGTCTTTCAGAGCACCTCCACAAACAGCAGCAGTTCAGCCTGACAAGGCTGGCAAGAGCTTGTTTTGCTCATATCTGCCTCTGCTAAGCCGCTCAGGAGTTTCTGTCTGCACAGCAAGGTTACTCGGTGACCCTCACATCTTTTGTGAACCCTCTGTGTCAGCCACACAAGTCCTGGCATACAAAACCGGGTATCCCTATCTAAGATCTCTCTCTCCCTATTCTGTGTGGGATTACAAACGCCTCATTCCTTCTTGGAGGGTTTGCCAGCACAGCAACACAAAGGAGCCTTTTCAAGTAGAGATCTGGCCTTTGTGCCTCAGGGCTTAATTCTCTGATGCTACGGCTGCTTTGTACCACTCTGGCTTACAGAGTCTTTAAAGTACAAGTGTAAGTGCACTTGGATGTGTCTCCGTGTCAGGTGGTAACAGGATGTTTCTTGCCTACCTCAAAGAGTGACGGAGCACTGTTATCAACCAACACTTCCACCGGGCTTTGATTTCCCTCAAAAAAGCACTTTTCCATTGACACTCCTGGCTGGGTCTCACTGAAGCCTGCTGCAAGCCCCACACATGTCCTCCACAGCAGTACATCCCTGGCAGGATGGTGTGCCAGCTACTGGCCAACTTCTTTGTTCCCAAAACTTCATTACCTGTCTCACAAGCTGCACGTGCCTCAGGCAGCAGAGGGTTTGGGAATGAGATGTGGCAGCTGGATCTCTGTGGCAGACATGAGCAGTCCACAGTCTCTGTGTTGTCCTACTTCTGTGAAAACAACAGAAAGATGATGCTCCCTGAACAAAATTTTCCAAGCAATGCAATTATAAAATGGCCAAAGGATAAAAATCCATGTGTGTAAGAAATACCGACGAAACCCGCAGCCCATGCAGCATATCCATAAAGAATTCTGATATTTCCTTGCTTTATTTCTGCCACAAAATTGGGAAATTTATAAAAATCTTCATTTTTCAACACCGTAATTTGTCTTTTTCTATACTCACCACAGACCTAGGAAGAAAAGAGTTGAAGCCTCAGTTACAGGAGGCTTTCAAAGAAGCAAAGGAAAATCAGCTTTATGGAGCAATCCTGCTTGATGAATAACATGTGGAGCTTAGGCTGAGCCTTTCATCTCCACATGGACATGTGGACAGCAGAGCAAAGTACCCACTTTGTACTTTAGGCCTGTCGTTCACCACATCCACTCAATCAAATGGCATTGAAAGGTGGAAATGCTGATTTTGTCCATGATGGCTGATAATGGGTTTAACACCTCCCTGGGAAAGTGCAGTAGGAATTGGCAGGAATACAAACCTTGTATTTCCTGAGGTCACACTTTGCTTTTAAAATGGGACTTTTTGCTGCTGTAAATAGGGTGAATGCTGAGCCAGAGCCATCATTAAGGTTTGCATGTTCTGCACTGCCCATTACTACACTTGTCTACATCAAAATCTGCACATAGCAGGCACAGCAGGAGTCTGATAAACCAAATGCTTCTGAATGCAGTTTAACGTTGGGCTTTCAATTATTCCCACTTTATGGAGTTAATCATTGAGGCAATGTGCATTAACAGTAAACCAAAAGGTACCTTCACCAAGGATAAACGCTATTGGAATGACAGAGAGTGATTCATATTATAAATAGCAAAGCAAAGGATAATGAGTTTATTTCAAATGCCAAAATGGGCTGCATTTCCACCCCATAGCTTTAAGGGATCAGAAATCATCTTTTTTGTGTGTATTTGTAATAACTGACACTAGGATGGAGCACAAGCAAATTACTTAGTTCTCACGTTAGCCTTGCCCACCTCCTCCCTGCTCACCAGTTCCCAAATATCACATTTGAGGCACACATCCTCTTCACTGTTTTGTCTTCACTCTGTCTTCCTCCTCATTCTGTGGTATCTCCTAGAAATGCCAGCACCAAGCACTAATGGGAGCATTTTAACAGCAAATTCAGGAACACTTGCCTGTAACAAGAGCAGAGCCTTATTCAGAGCTGTATGGCCCTCACGGATGTGCAGTTGCTGAAAATGTATCAAGTGGGTGCTGTTGCCTTGATGTTCTCTTTTTATGCCATTCAGCAAAATGTGCTTATTTAGATTCAGAATTCCTGTCCTTGGGAAAATGAAAAGCTTTTTTTCCATCCTTCCCATCCCAAAATGGAATGGAAACCATCTTAAAAAGTTGAATTTTTGAGATTTTTTTTTTCAACCTGTTTTCAGGAATGAAATAATGTGCAGCAACTGTCCTTGTTGGCTCACACAAGGTGAAGTTTTGTGTCTCGTTTAAGCAGGTCCTGTTTCTCTGTGTTGCACAGAGGACATGTGGCTCTCAGAGCACAAAGGTTGTGGAATCTGGTGGGAAATTATGTCTCTTAGATCATCAAGATCTCTTAAGTATGTTTTCTTTATCATTATTCTGATTTTATACACAGTCCTTTGTCTAAACTTTGCGAAGTTGTCTCCTCAGAAAACCTTTTTTTTTCCCCCAGAAATAACTGCTTAAAAATTTAACATCTTGTGAAAAATTCAAGGAAAACTGTTCTTTATAATTAGAATTTTAATTGATATCTGCTTGAATATGTTAGCTGATTCATTATTGAAATTCTATTCTTACTAAGCTTTTTTATTTTAAAGAAATGCAACGTTTCATTAAAAGAAATGTGACAGGTCTAAATGTCTTCAAAGGAAAATTATTTTGCATAATGAATTGTGGCATTCAAGCCAACCTCATTGTCTGCTCTCATATCTGATAATGCCATGTGGTACAGACAGCCTCCCACATCCATAGAAATGTAATATTTGACACCACTATTTTTAAAATTGGCGTATTAGCCTGTAATGCAACTGAGTTTCATGAGGTTTCAGGATGAGGCTTATGGAATTGCCCAAGGGAATATAATGCACGGTACCAACAAATCAACCAACCTGCCCATGGCTTTAATTTCTTGCAGAGAGCAATACTTGGTGATAATGTCAGCTCTGAAGAAAAATCTAGCAAAATTTTCTTCATCTGAATGTGGAAGTCACTTTATTAACGGAGAGTATTTAACTTGCTGCTTGAATGAAGGAAAATGTTTCATAAAAATAGCTTGGAAAAAAGACAATTGCCTATTTCTTCCTAAGCTGGTCTATAACTTCTAGACAGTGTCCTGCTAATTGCAAAAACCTGACACATTCAAGTCATAAATCAACATTTCTCAAGGCAGCCAAAATAGCCTTTAAAATTCATTTGGGTAAGACTGCTTTACTGCAGTGCTGAAACCACAGTTTCTCAACAGCAGCTCCCTATTCAGTCCAAGTATCTCTGCCAAGAGCTGGTAAGACAAATAGGAAAGCTGGGCAGAAAAGAGGGGGATGATGAAAGAAAACTTTGCTGCAAATTATAAACAAAATGCTTTTAAGTTATCTCATTTCAAGTGTCTTTTGCCTCCACCATATCTCGCAGTAACTCTTTCAGGAGCGATGGGTTGTGCTGATCAGCCCTGACTCACTCCCTGTTCAGGCAATCTCCCAAGGGCAGCTTTCCCCACCAAGAGATGGGGAGGCACCTTTAGGATTTCACACATTTTGCCTGAAACTGCAAGCAGGACTTGACCACAGAAGATAGCTCTCTTTCTTCCTCCCTGGGGATCTTCCTCCCTACCGTGTTTTGCTTGATTCTGTCTGTCCCATCTCAGATTTGATTTATATTCCTTTTTCTTTCCTTAGTCAGCCTCTTCCTACTGCACATCATCTCCCTGCATCATCTTCCTGATCAGGAGGGAAAAGTGATTATCCTGTGGCTCTCACTAATCCTCACTCCCCATCACTTGAAAGGTTTTTTTAGGGTGATGATTTCCAGCCTTCCTGAAATTGAGTAAAAATTAACACTTAGAAGCCCCAGGATCTGTGTTCTGTGGATCTGACCCCAGGCAAAACACGGCTCTGGCTGGGGCTGTTTTACGTCTAATCACAGCAGAAGAACAGCTTCTACTGAGTCTTATTTGTAGTTTTTTATCTCAGGGGCTGTTTTACATCTAATCACAGCAGAAGAACAGCTCCTACCCAGTCTTATTTGTAGTTTTTTATCTCACTGTCCAGCTAAGCCAATCAATTGCTGCAAACTGTGTTGTGCTGCAGGGTAAAGAATAATAGAGAAATATTCAGCCAAACTGTACAAATGTTCCTCCTACTGGTGTGTGTCTGTGTTGGAACAGCAGCCCAGCCCCTGCTTGCCAGGTAATGCCACTGCTCTTTGACAAGGCTCTTACAGCTCTTTCACTTTCAGGGGGAAAAACATAACAAGAGCCATCACTCACCTCAGGAAGCATCCACGGAATAATTACTCCCTCCAAAACAATTATATCTGCAAAATGCTTCTTTTCCTCAGAGGGAAGATCCTCGTGGAGACTGTTCCCAATTAAGGTTAATATATGCCTCCATTTCTTCAGGAAAAGGGTTGTTCTGGTCCCCACCGGAACCACTCGGAGACTTTAATGGTCTTTGAACCAAGCCCAGTGACAATGTGTCTTCATTAGTGATAGGAGTGCTCCCTTGCTTCAGGTTTCTCTGAGGTTTGGATGCTCATCCATCACACTGTGGCGTGCTGGGGACAAGAAATTGGACATGAACTTAGGGGAAGAACTGAGATTTCCTACAATTCGGCTGCCCCTCGTGCCTGATTCAAGGGCTGCATGGAGGATGGTATTTTCAGTGACATTTGCTGTGGTGACACTGTTGGGACCAGGCCTTGCCTCCAGCTTCAACATGGCTGGGAAATCACTAAATCATGGAGTGGTTTTGGATGGGAGAGACCTTAAAGCTCACCTCAGTCCAACCCACTGCCATGGGCAGGGACACCTTCCCATAGGTTGCTTCAAAGTGGGGCTGGGCAGCTCAGCACTGGTTCTGGACATTCTCCAGTGTTCCTAGCTGTCAACTGGTGTCCTCTGGGCCATTACTGGAGCAGCATATTGTCCTGAGTGATATGCACACTGAAGTAGTCCTCAGTTTTTGGGGCTGGAAGCTGCCAAGGGAGGGTAAGGAAATGAATCATTATGCAGCAATCTTTCTTGCTTTATACCTCTGCAAAACAGTTCTGGAATAGTTTCTGTGACAATTGCCCCACAACAACTACATCTAAGGTTCCTGGGAGGAGCAGGAATTTTTTTTTCTTTTTTTTTTCTTGTTTAATTGTTTCATTTCAGTGCCATATTAAGCAAACAAACTGCCAGACTGCTACCCTGGAGCTCACTGCAGAGTCATTCTTACCAAATGCCTGGAAAATTTGAAGACAAATTCCCTCTGACTTTCATGGGCTCTTTTATCACCTCATCCACACTTTCATCACCCTGCTTATGTTTTCCTGTATATCCCATTACTTTTTACAACAAACAGGGTGCAGTTGTTAATATTGATCACCATTCTTCTTTCTCTCACACACAGACTGACTTCTCTCCCTCTCCCTTTCATCATACAGTCGTCAATCTCTACTTTTACCCTGGTTTAGATATTGTATGAGCTTTTTCTTTTCATTTTCTATTATTCATTTAATGACTCCTCTATATTGAATCTGTGCTACAAAATCTCTGCAATGTGCTGGTACCTGAAGTTCCCCCTAATTCTTCCAGTGCTGTGGTTTCCAAAGCCTTGCTCTCTTGCCATGGCTGTCTGTGCAACATTTCACACTGTTCCCTTCAGGATTGCTTTTCTCAGCTCCTCCAACAGTGTAAGGGTTTCCTTCCAAAATATCCGTGGCTCTTCTTGGCATCCAGGTGCCTGTAGCACATTACAATGAATGGGGGAAAAATAAGTCAGTTGTGAGCTGCAGACAGATTAAGGGGTTGTGCCAGCCTTTAAATCACCAGAGCACCTAAATATTTGTTTAAAAAAATTATAAGCACCCTCTCATCAAATGTAGTACTCAAAAAACTATTGGATTTTAATCAAATGAGAATGAAGGCAGCATACAGTGGCTCCCATTCATCTCAAGGCATCTTAATTCTGGCTCCAAATATTGCTGAAAGTGAGATGAATGGGAACTACTGACACCACTGGCAGAGTCAGCTCTTAGCTCCTGATCACTCTTAAAGCAGCTCAGACTCACCATCTTGGGGTTTTAAGGGAAAGCCTATGCCTTGGAGTAATAGAGACTTTAACTTCTTAGTATAAATGTGTAGAATTGAGCCCCCATCTTCCCCCAGTCTTAAAAACTGTTTTGACTTGTGCCTGTGTCCAATATTCCATAATACCTACCCGATAGGAAGCCTGCATGATCAGCCAGGTGATGTTCCCAGGACAAGGCTCTTCCCCTGCTCTCCACTTGTACTGGGCTTTACACTGGGTCTCTTTGCAGCTGGACTAGATGAACACTGTAGGACCCTTCCAAGTGAACTACTTCCATTCCATTCCATTCCATTCCATTCCATTCCATTCCATTCCATTCCATTCCATTCCACCCTGTTAAATAAGGACCTGCAGCCATTTCTACACAAAACATTGCAGCTGGCCCTGAACACCCAACCCAGACATGTCACACACTCCAAGACCCCTCTTACCTCCAGATCCACCTCTGCTGACTTTTGCAGGTCTGGGCTCTCTGGCTGTGCAGCCTGCTCTGAAATACACTTGGGAGGTGGAGGGACGTTTGCAGTTTGGGATCCAGGTGAAATAAGTGGAAGAGCAACCAGGCAAAAATAACACTGAAGCTGCTTGGACCATGCTGTGCATCAGCACAAGATGGATCCCACTGAGCATTCCAGCCAGCTCTGCCAGGCTGGGATCCCACTCGGCACTACCTGAGGAGTCATTTCCAAAGCCACTGAGTTTCTCTGTGCTCAAATGAAAGCAATACTTGTGGGCTATAAACCAGTAGTTGAATTTTACAATATCTATGTTGCTTATCAAACTTCTGAAGTCTGTCAGAAATATGAGAAACACATGTGAGAGTTGCTTGTGAATATACAACGAAATTGTTCCTTTCTGGGAAGCAGAGATGCTTATCAAATAAATGAATAAAACAAAGTATTCCTTCTTAACATGGAACTTACATCTTTAATAAATATCAGCCTCATGTTCTCATGAGAATCTTATTATACAACTTCCTTCACTGATTCATGTATTAATACCATTTTGTATTAAGCTGGTACATAATTGATGATATGGAAGTGTTTTCGTATAACAACTCCTTCACTGCATAATATAACCCACTTATCATATTTTCAGCTCAAAATTCAGCAAGTTCACACATGCATTATACACTAAAATGAACACATTAACTGTATAAAAGTACAGTATATCATTTGCAAATTGCATGCAAACCAAAGAAAATATACAATGCTAAATGCTGACTTTGATACAGTTCATGTTGAAAGGCATAAATCAGCTAATAGAAAAAAAAAGATTGAGCTCAGTGGAATGGAAAAATCCTCTGCAGGAAACTAGACCCGACCTAGTGATTTGGGTGTAACCTGTGTCCTTTATGGCTGTGATTAACATATATGTTACCCATTCAGACACAGGACTTTCCCCCAGAAAAACAGTCCTGTCTTTCAGTACCACTCACTAGAAGCAGGTGAAACCCCTGAAAAGATTTGACTTTTAGGTTTAGGAAATTATTGTTTTGGTTTGTATTCTTTAGCCTGGATTTGCTTAACAGGAATCAGCAATACTTCAATATCTAATATAGTAAAATTACCTAAGGCTCAGGAGACTGCTTTGTTTTATAAAAGCTATTTAAAACCAAGCCCAGGAAGAGAGAGAAGGAAACCAAACAGCCCACCAGGGCAGTGACAGCATGGACCAACACTCCCTGTATTGACTTACAAGGTTTTCATCCTGTGGAGCTCATTTTACAGATGCTCAGGCAAAAGCATTAATATTGGAGAGCTCTCTGGAATAAGCTCACTGATAAAAAAGATGATGCTTTGAAGGAGGAACACGTTTCCTCTTCAGCCATATGCCAACAGAGGGAGAGTTCATTTCTGTGCTGCTGCTGTGTCCCAGGTGTCCCAGCCCAGGAAAGGGACCGTGTGAGATGCCACTGCCTGTCATGGGCTTGTGCCAGCACAGGATTGGCTCCCAGTTTTCAGACACTGTTCAATTCCCTGTTATCTCCACAAGGGGGAATGGCTTTAAACTGAAAGAGAACAGGTTTAGATTAGGTATTGGGAAGAAATTCTTCACAGTGGGGGTGGGCACACCCTGGCACAGGGTGCCCAGAGAAGCTGTGGCTGCCCCTGGATCCCTGGCAGTGTCCAAGGCCAAGTTGGACATTGGGGCTTGAAGCAGCCTGGGATAGTGGAAGATCCCTGTCCACGGCAGGGGGTGGAACAGGATGGTCTTTAAGGTCCCTTCCAACCCAAACCATTCTGTGATTCTATGTTGCACCATTAAAAATATAACAATACTGAACCTCCTGGCTCTTCCCTCTCCACCACAGAACTGACTCATCACTTCTCTGCTTTAGAAAAGGTGCTCAAGACCCTGGGTTCCCTTCCAGCTCCCTTGGGCAGGTGGCAAACCACACTACCTGACCTTTTAACTCCCTCCCCTCAGAATGACCTCTCACTTCCCAACCCCCTGGCTCCTCTGGGCAGTAAAACAAGCCTTGCTCCAGCTACAGCCTGATCCATTATTAATCTAGCATCATCACTATGTCTGGGACTTTGAGTCCAAGGCAGAAATAAAAACACAGCAGCACAGGCAGACTGGGAGCGCCATCAGAACAGTGTTTGTAATTTAATAGAGCTACCTGGAGTAATGCTATAATCTCAAACAGCCTTCATGAGTTGTTCAGAGAGAGATTCCCTAAATCCTCAAATCAGCTACAAATATATAGTTGCATTACTACCATGGATTTGGATGCCTTTGAAGTCAATAGAGAGATTCTTATGGATTTCTTACAGGCTTATGTGGTATTTACATATATACACACATAGAAATACATATATTATATATATGTGTGTATATTATATATATATATATATATATAAATCTCCCTAGAGGGTTAATCTGGATTGAGAGTCCCTGAGGAACTCATAGTTGAGACCCTAAGGAAAGGCACAGTCAGAAAGCTCTCTGTCTGCAGGGTTTTATTATAAAGTCTTTTGAACATAGTTTTTATTTCATTAACCACCATCTTGCTTTCATTTTATCAAGGCAAGAGTTGTCTCTATTCTGTGATGTAGACATCACCATCTCAGAGTATGTTCCCAAGGAGGCCAATTTAGACACTGACAAGAAAATCACCCATTCCATTTGGACAGAGAAAAAATTATATTTTTCCAGCTGGAAAGGAAAAAAAAATCCTTCAGTGTAATCTTAATCAGGTTTGCTGGACAAGTCAGGGAAAGACAGAGGTTTTGCCAAAATGAGGATGAAAATGATGGGAAAAGGTAACTGAGTTTTATTTGCTTGTATCATTGCAGTGGTTTTCCCAAGCCCCTGGTGTTTACTGGGTGCAGAAGTAAGGCCAGATCTGCACAGATCCACCCACTGCCACCAGAGCCACCAAAGCTGGCCTGGGTCACCCATTCGTTTTTCATCCCTGTTTTTATCTTGCCCATCTTGCTCTCTTTCTGCCCCCATTCCCATGGTCTCCCATGACACAGTCCCCTCCTCTTCCACCCTTATTTTGAGCAGCATTCCTCCTCCTCCTCCTGCTGCCTTTCCTCAGCTGCTGCTGCAGGGGCTGAGGGATGACACCAGGTCAGAGCAGCTCCAGCATCACCCACAGCTCTGGACAGGCAGAGGCAGCTACAGCCAAAAACACCATGGAGCACAGTCACAGGAGATACCAAAAGACAGAGGGCTGGGGGATAACTTCTGCTGGAGGGCTTGACAGACAAAAGGAAGTGAGGTGAGGGATGAGGTAAAAATAAACACAGGTGTCCTTGGGAGGGCACAGATCAGATCAGAAGGCTCTGACATTTCAACTGACATCTGTGAAAGCATTTCCAAACCAGACAGCAACTTGCTGTGGAACGGGGAATTGTTCCAGTGAGGAAAAAGTCCTTTTTTTAATACAGTAAAAAGGATGGTGTTATTAAACGTTTTTGTTTCATACTGATTTGGGATGGGGGATTAAAAGTAAATTAAAAGCCTGGTTTGCAGTCTAAGGGCTGCTTCTCACCTCAGTGGTCCTGCCAGTTGGGAAGAAAACCTTTTCATACAAGTCCAGGATGGGTTTGGCACCCCAAGTCCTGCTGCTTGTTCTCAGCAGTGGCCAAAAATCCTGTGGAAAGCCACCAGCATGGATGAGGTCTGACATCACTGCAGGATCTCAAAAAGCTCTGCCTGGGAGTCACACAAGGCTTAACCCCCAGAACAAGGCCCCACTGCCATACAAACACAGGGAAAGGGTAATAAAAAAAATTAGCTGAAAACCCAAGTGTGTTTCTTTAACCAGATAATTTAAAATTTTGCTCTATATTTCTTTGTTCCAAAGCAGAAGAGAAAAAACAAAACAAAACAAAAAAAAACAACAGAAAGTGTAAATGTAGACCAAGAACAAAAGGTGAGGCATGTGTTTAGTGAATAAGTAAGGCATGAGTAAGGAGTAAGAAACTTCAAGCTTCTTAAAATGTCTTTCTATTGCTAATTAAAACACTGTGCAGAATTTCCTGTGGGAAGAATCATGGAAATTAAGCCTTGTGGCACAATTCTGGCAGAGGGGTAAGATACAGCTGCCTCCCACTCAGACAAAATCCTCTACCACACTTTCCACCATGCTCTCTCAGTCCAGCTTCCCACACACCTCACCACACTGTCCACCCTCTCTGTGAAGAAATGTTTCCTAATATCCAAACTTAATCTTCTCTGCCACAACTTGAGGCCATTTCTTCTTATCCCATTGCTTGTTCCTGGGAGAGGGTGCTACCCCCCAGCCTGCTACAATCTTCTTTTGGGGAGTGAGAAGGTCCTCCCTGAGTCTGCTTTTCTCCAGGGTTAACACCCCCAACTCACTCAGCTGCTTCTCATAAAACTTTTCAAGGTAATTTGTCCCAGGGATGTGTCATGTGCTGAATTCTGCAGGTCAGGAGCTGCTGGGGCACCTTTGCAATCCTCTCTCTCTGCTCCCCAAACCCTGGCCCAGTGCAGCCCCCCTGGCACAGATCCTCTCCCAACCTTCTCTCCCACCAGCCCTGCTCACCACCAGTTTCAATGCACAAATCCCAACCTCTGCACTTGCTGGAATAATCTTGTGTCATGTTCACAGAGATCAGACAGGATTTATTTCTCGATGAAACTCAGCTGATAATATAAAACAAGTTATTAATCCACTCAGACCAGCCATCTAACACCCAAAGCCTGTTACTCTTGCTGGCTGAAAGGAGATATTTGATTGAATCAGGAGGATCTTTTAGCTCTGTCTTCTTGTTAGAGTTAGAAGCTGCTTAAAAATGTGCAGCCAGGGTTTGTGTCCCTACATCCACCACCTGACTGTTGGCTCTTCCTTACTGGTGACTGAGGCTGTGAACTGAGTCTTTGCAGTAAGAAAAGGAACAAAAGTCAGGATTCCAGTTCCCTCCACTACACTTTCATTTAGTACTGAGATCCCAGGACTAGAAATAAGGCCAGTCCTAATTAATCATGGTTTGTTTGGGTTTTTTTGTCTTGAATATTCATTAAACACTTCTTCCTTTTGGGCTCTGAGCTCTGTTTCCCTGCCTCTCCCTGGTTATGGCTCACCAGCTCTCAATCTTCTCTATCTGATATCCCCCACGAGCTCCCTGTGTTACCCCATTTTCATCCTCCCCACCATGGACAGCCCTGTTCCTGGGATCATGGCACATCCCCACACCCCTGCCACAGTCCCCAAGGGAGATCCCCATGCCCACAGGCTGGGCAGGATGCAAGGCAATACCCTGCAGCATTCACTGCTCTTCTGGTCATGAAAAAGCTGCACCTAAAGAGTTTGGGGAGGTACAGATGCTTTGAAGATTGGTGTAGCTTCTAACACTTGTGCGTTTGTACCTCTGTGCTGAAAAACTCTGATTCCTCCATAGGAGTGGTTTAGATCTGTCAAAACTCTGTGTTTAGCTGCTGGTGTAACCAGCAGGGACTGGATTTTCTCTCCTTTTCTGTCAGAGGGTTTGATGAGAGGACTGGTATCAAGAGGATCAGCCAGAGAGTGATGATAATACTTTTAGCATCTGAGCCAAAGCCCACTGCCTTTTGTGAAAGCCTTTTCATTGACTTCAGTGGGGTTTGATCAGCCCTGTGCCTCACACAGGACTGGGCAGGCTTTGCTTTGAACACAGCTTCAGCATCAGACACCAAAGTTTCCAAAGGCCACCAAGTGGCCCGGTCACAGAAGTTTCAGAACAGGCAGGGCAGCCAGGGGAGAAAAGAATTATTCTCTTTCTTGATGTTTTCAGTTCCTTAAACACCTTTCTCATGCCTTTCCCAACGTATTTCTTTTTCAAGTATTCCCCAACATCTCCTAAAGCATCCAAAAAGGAAAAAAGACATCAACTCGTTTTTAACAGATAGAGGTAAAACCCAAAAGATTTTGTATAAATAAACAAATAAATATGAGAGGAGAGAAGAAAGTAAACACAGAAAAGATGATTAAATGCTTTGAGAGGCTGACAGGAAGGCAATAGTTTAACTCCTCTCTCACACAGCCTGAAATCTGCTAAATGCAGGGAACACAATTCTACCCATCTCTGTTTATTGCATTATGCATAAACTCTGCTACCCAGGGAGAGACGAGCACATCTTGACACGCTGTGACAAGCTGCCAAAGTTTCTGCAAACAGGAGGTTCCTGAGCAGCCTCACTAAGTGAGGACAGCCCACATGTGCTCCTAATGACGTGAGAGCAGAGCTGTGCCCAAAATCTGCCTCCCTGGGCACCCGTGCCAGGCACACCAGGAACAAATGGGGGATGGAAAAGCCTGGCAACGGGAGCAGCACTGGAACAGTGGATGTGAACTTCCACACCTCCCAACAGCCACTGTTGCTGCTTTACATCAGAAATGAAATGAGCCTGTGACCATCCAAGGATTTAAACTCATTAAGATGCTGCTTGACTCTGAGTATTTTTGGGGGGCAAGACCACAGTCTCATTTCCCTCTTAGGTTTTCTGCCTCGTTACATACTAAAAACTGAAAGCTAATTAGCAGCTTGCATAAAATGCAGGAGGGATGAGGGAAGGTGTGACAGAGACAGGTGGCTGTCACCAGGGAATGTCTCTTCCCATAAATGCTGGTGCCCATTCACAGGCTCCAGGAAACCTTGCCCCCAAGAAAATAAATGCCAGCTGCAAAGCACGTGGTGTGTGCTCTGCTGCTCTTCAGCAGCTTCCCCTTTGCACCCCCAGTTAATTACAGCTTTGAGGAATAGCAGCCCATAATCATGGACATGCAAACTCATTTCTCTTTAAATGAAACCTGGCTAACGGTTGAGTTTTACTGGAACAATTTTCAAACAAACAAGCTCTGAAGCTTCAAAGGAATCTTAAACTCCATTAAATAATACAGTTCCTTCACAGGGATTTCTCCTGGGAAGGGATGTCTTCAATTCAAGTGCCATGTTATGACAAGCATGACAGACTTGATAGCGATCTGTTCCAACTCATGACATTGCTTAAATTAGGTTAGATAGAATCTGTACAGGCTTTCCAAGGAAAGCTCCTCTGGGTGAAAGCACTATTATTTTTGTTAATGGCAGTGAATTATGATTTTCTTCTCCTAGGAGTCATAAACTGTGTTGCTACACAGTACTACATCATGTAATGTATGTAATACATGATTCCTTAGTAGGGGTGGAAACTGTTACATTTGCATACATTAGAGCCAGAGTTGTAATCAGAATGTGTTTTCCCGCTTCCTTCATTGAATATTTATGGATTTCTTTCCCACTTCCCCCTCTGCTGCACATGTCTCTCCTTGACCTGGTGTCTTGCTCTGTCTCATTCAAACTGTGGAAGAGCTGGTGCTCGTGGCAGGCTCCTGTTGCTCAGCAGACACTGAGTGCCTGGCTGCCTTTCAGGCTGCTCTCTCAGCCTCCCTCTCTGCCGTGCACATGCAGCCACAGCCTCAGCCATGTGGGAAGGCAGATGGAGGCAGAAAGCAGCTCCACTCCATCGCTGTGGGCTCAGGAGCACATCAGGCCAGGCAGCTGCTGACAGCACCCTTGCAGGTAAACAAGGGGGTTTTGAGGTTGTAGCAACTCGTGAGCAAGCCTGAAAACACCACAGCCAGCAGATGACAGCGTAGAAAGGCACAGGGTGATGCCTTCAGTGCTATGCCTCTGTGTTCAGGACATTCCACACAGTTATTTCCAAGGGCTCAGATCTCTAAAGGTGCTCCTGGGCTCCTGAATCTCTGATGCTTTGCTCAGAAATCCTGTTTAATAGCTCAGCAAGCAAACCCATGCTTGTATTCTTCCACAGCTCTGATAGTTCACATCTCAAATTTAAAATAAGTCATTCAAGTGCAAACATAGATTTAAGGGATTTGTTCTGAGCTCACATGAGCATACCTGTTTTCCCATCAGGACAAAGCAAGACAGGAGACTGACACCCATTTGTAATTTTCAGAGGGGCTGGAGGCCATCTGAGCAGCCTGGACAAAGGAAAGCAGCAAGTGCACTGGTTTTGATGCCACACATGAGCACAGAAACAAAACAGCAAAGCTGGAAGACCATGAGAAAGATCAAGAAGCAGAAGAAATCCGAATTGCTTTTGAATGCTATAAAACAACAATAAGTATATAAAGCTCTAGGAAAAATGCTTGGATCTCAAGTACACAAACCCACACTTGGGCCATTTTGCTAAATACAGTGTCTGCAACTTGTGTAACAGCACATCTCCAGTCTCCCCTCCAGATAAAGTTTGTGCAAAATGAGATTTTGGGTTTGGGACAAAATGGGAGGTGGGTGAGATCCCTCCCTGGCTCCTGAGGCCCTGCTGGAGCACTCAGACACTGACAGGGGTGGTGTCTCTGATCATGGACACCAGGATCCTCCCAAGCACATTGGTGCTGATCAAAACAGAGCAGACCTTCCTGATGTCCATCATGCTGGCAAGGCTCTGCCAGGCTAAGAGGAGCTTTCACATCCATGTGTCAAAAGCCCACAGTGATAACAGGCTGCACATTCAGAACTGAATTATTGCCCATGCCAGGAGGTTAGAGAGAAACCAAGAGCATTCCTTACCGACTCAGACCAATTTAAGCTCAGGTTGCCAGAGTGACACGTTGTTATTTCTTAGCTGAGAGATCATTCAAGGCAAACCTGAGCCCTGCAGGCAGCCTGTGGGCAGCCCAACACACAGCCAGGGGCAGAGCGAGGGAGCACTGCAGGTTAGAGGCCACTGCAACCAAAAGGACACAAAAGGATCTCTGTGCTGCCACAGAGAAATATTCTCTGCCTCAGAGCAGATTTATGGCTGGGCTGCCAGGGAAGAGTTGCCTTAAATAAAAAGGAGCAGAGAGGGTGGTTCTAGAGTGAGGTTCCTGAGGCTGTGCAGACGAGGAGGTGGCAGTACATGGTACTCCAAGGGTTTTAATACATGACCAAAGATGTACTTACAGCTAAGAGATGACTGGGTGCCTAAAAATGCAGACAAACACATGGGACCAGATCTCTGAGGAGGCAAGTTTCTCCTGAGATGGGATTAGAGGAATTTCCAAGTCCCTCCCAGTCAAGGGAAATGCAATGACAGGAGTGTGGCATCTCTCTGCTTCTTAAAATTGCAAAAGTAGCTCTGCAGAACTGGTCTTTGTGCTGAAGAACAGTTGTAAAACTATAAGAGGAAAACAAATTTTAAATAGGATGTTGCAATTCCTGTGCCATTGGGACAGGCACAAAGCAAAAAGTATCAGGTGGTTTTACTTCCTACATTTGAATTGGTGACAAGTTCATGGTAAAAAAAATATGAAAAGCATCTTGAAATAGCTTTGGCCTCTCTCTTCCCACATGAGACACTAGTCAAAATTATCTGATAATTATGTTACAGCCATTTGCCATCCTGGGAAGGATAGACACTGTCACTCTGCTGCTGCACTCATCCTGGAAAATCATTCATGTCATGCAAACAAGGAACATGCTTTAAAACACTATCCAGACTCACAGTCCTTAAAGTTGGAGGAATCACACACCACTGGACAGACACAAGCCCCGAGTTCCCACCCAGCACAGGTCAGATGCCCCTGCAATCCCAAAGTATGGGAAAATTTGCTATTGTATTGGATCATGGTTCTTCAGCTGTTAACCAGCAGACTGCAGTGCTGTTAATCTAAGATCTTTATGAAAACAACATTATTTTCAAAGAGAACTCGATATTTATGGCTGATAAACGTCATTTGATAATTTTTGTGAAATTAAATTTAAGTTCATACTGCATGCTCTCAAAATTACTCTATAAAATTACACTTAAAACAAAAATTATATAAATCACAGACAAACTGATACAGTCCTTACCCCTTAAAAGTACTGCATGGGCATTATCTAACCATGATATATGCAAACAGGATGCAAATTAAGTAGCAGTGGGTGTGGTATATATGCAAATTTCAAATCCTCCCCAGTCCCAATTTCCCCTCCATGAACTGCCTACAGCTATAACTCAGAATTTATAAGCCTCTCAGCCTCTCTGTCAGGGGAATGAGGCAAAAAAAATGGAAAATGATCCAAAGTCAACCTGCTGCCTTAGGCCCTGCTCCTATCTGGGGATTTGGCCACCCCAGGAAGTGAAGATGGCTAAGCAAGGTGAGGCACAGGAAGGTGTGGTATTTGTGAAAAACCCCGTGGCCAGTGGGCACCTGAGGATTTCTGTGTTGCTCAGTAGAGAGGTGAGAGCTTGAGGGCTGGAATTCCCACATGGAAAGCACCATGGATAAGGAGCTGCCCTGCTGTTCCCTGCTCACCTGAGGGGACACCTGAGCAAGGGGAAGCCCTGCAGCTGCTGTGCCCCTCACACCCACTGCTCACAGCCCTCCCACTTCCATCAGACAGATCTCACTTCCCCACAGCACAAATTGCTTTCATCAGCATCTCCCCACGGTTTTCAATGTAATCTGTCTCCTTGTTTTCCAGCAGTAATGTGAGATGACAAATTCCATGAAGAACTCTATCACACCTCTACCTAGAGGGGATTTTTTTTATGTTGCTAAGGCCTATGTGCCTGGATTTAATTTTTATAAAAACAGAGCCCAGGTGTTTGAACAGAAAATATTCCCTGATTCAAACCAAATTAATATTTTGGAGAGTCTTCACTCCCAAGGTGAGAACTGGCACTAGAAATGACCTTGGGGCACGTAGGTCAGTGTCTTTCTGGAGGAAACATGAAAGTCATCCTTTTGTCTGACCTACCTGCCACTGACAGAGGACATCATCACACTCACCCAGCACTGAAGGGGAAATGCCAACAGCTTGAGTTGAGTCCTATATTTCAAACCCAGCCTCCACAACATCAGTCCTAGGGGGCAATTTTCCATATGCTAGATGACAAAGCATTACAAGTGTTCTCCTTCATCTCTCCTAATACTTGAAGGCCTCCCCACCTTTCAATCCCTTTAAAATTTCTTTTTCAAGCATTTATTTGAGCCTTCTCTCAAAGGCTGTGGGGACTTTCACCCTGTGACAGCCTTGCTGTGTTTTTCTCGAGAGCCTTCCAGTGGCTTCCTTTCCCTCCAGGGCCCTCACCAGGGAACCAAGGCATCACTTTTAGTTTCAAGAGACTCAATAACAGAGGATCTGTCTGCCAAACCTGGCAGACTCAAACTTAACAGAGTTTTCCTTCACAGTTTCAAAAGCAATAGGATAAAGCAGCCCCAGAGTGTCTGCTTCACCTTCCTCCTTTCTAACTCACACACTACAAAAGGAAGTTGGTTATTTTTCACTCCTTTATTGGACTCACTGCATTTGTCATCAAGACCTTCCTCTGAGGACAAACCTAAAGACACACCTAAAGGACAGAAATGAAGGTTTTCCTTATCCCACTAATTGGGGATTTGGAGAGAGAACAGAGCAAAACACACAAGACAGGTCTGTAAATCTGTCCAGTTCAGTTCCAGGACTCCCAGCTGTATCTCACCACTCACAGCCCTGGCCACTGAGTGAATTTGCTGAATGTTGCTACATTTTCTGCTTTCATTAGACCTTCACAAGCCACGCAGCCTTCACAGTCACAGCCAGGTAGAAAGGAAACTTAGTATATAGAGCAGAGACTGGGCTCAAAGAACAGAGGATTAAATAATTAATTTTGGTTCTGAGAAAGCACCTCAAAGAAACACAAATGAGAGCCTACTTTTTAGTTCAAACTCAGTGAAGGCAAACTTCATGTTCCTGAAGACTGGGAAAGTTGCCTTTTCCCCTGTGAACACCTTTTGGAGATAGCACAGTTTCTCTGAGCCCAGAGTAGCCTGAAAATTTCTGCATGAGAAAAAGGTATTTGAAGAGGAAATCAAGGAAAAATGCAGCTTTGAGCACAAGGTGCTTGAAGCCCCATCCACTGCAAATAGAACACCCTAATTTGTGACTGCAAACCTGGGAGTAACACGATGATCAAAGGCAGTGTCTGATAGCTCAGTACTTGTGACTTGTTCCTGTCTGTTCTGTTCCCACCTAATTATCCCTTCCTGAAGTGAATGGAAAATAGTTTCATCTGTTTTCACAAAGCTCGTTCCATCAAATTAGTCAGTGAGGTACGTGGTACAGTTACTGCTGGTAAAACCTACACCTAGGAACAACTGAAGACAGAAAAACCATCTCTCAATGCCTTGTTTCTTTATTTGACAAATTCAACCAGCTCCTACAAGGGCGGGCTAGGAAAAAGAGTGTGCAGGAAAAGGCTCAGCAGACACCACCTTTCTCTGGCACACAGGTGCCAGGATGATGCTGCACATACAACACACCAACTCCTTTATCCCTGCTGATAGAAACAAACCAACCAAAAAACCACAGCACCTTTCTCTCTCTCCAGTCCTCTCTGTGCCCACAGGAGCACAGGTTTTCTACTACTGATGAATAAAGTCCACCAAGGCTGCTGTCATAGGGAATGCTGTCCTCAGCCCTTCCAAAACTTCATAGGCAATGCTTGCTCATGCCAGGGTGAGCTCATGCCACATCTGTGGGAGAAAAATCTTTGAGCATTTGACTCTGTCACCTCACAAGAACATCGAATTCTTTGACATCTACTTCAGTTTGTTAAACCAGTTGCACCCAGTTGTCCAGCAGAGCAGAGAGAATCCAATCCCACAAGGGCTCAGGAAACAGAAACCACCAGGATGAAGTTGCTGTGACAGCAGTGCCCTAAACCTTCTCAAAGTGCATAAAATACTTCTTCCAACTCCACCATTTGTTGAATCAGTTCTGAAGACCATTGCTCATTCTGCAGCAGCATTAAAACAGAAGAGGAAGGGGGAAAGCCTGACACTGTCAGGTGACTGCAGGATCAGATGCCAATAAAACAAGTGAAAATCACACAGCTTCTCAAGGATGGAGAGAGTGTTTGGATTAGCAGGGTTATCCACCATTCAGGAGGGTCTTAGCCTATCCTTATCCTTGGAAGGAGCAGCTCCTACCCAGGGCATGGTCTGGTTGGAGCATGAGCAGTTACAGGCTTTGGGAGCTCTCACCAGCAGCCAGCACTTACTTTATCAGCTGCTGTTAGGCTGCACCTGTGCTTTGGTCTCCTGAGTCTGTCAGAGTAATAATCCACTTGACATCTCCTCAGTCTCCTGTACATTTTATGGTTTTATGGCTTATTCCTCCATAACATCACTGTGTATGTGCACTTTGGGTGGGCTGACCTTGAGAGGCAAAAGCTGCTGTTAGATAACTACACCCATAAATCCAGCTCAGCCTCGTGTCCTGCTGATCCCACTCCACTCTGAGCCTAACCCAGGTCTGAATGAAACTCCTGGGAAACCTCTGGCACCAGACATGTTCTTCTTTATGCTGTCTTCATGCCTCTCTGACCAAGTAAGCTGTAGTGTTACTAAGCTTTCCATCTAAAGACAATCCTTCCTTATTTGGAAATAAATTTAAAGCAGTGAATTAGATAATTATGGAAGACAGATCCACAAGGGGAGAGAGAAGGTTACCAGCCTGTTCCCCCAGTCCCAACAGAGAACCATATCTTCTTAAAAGTATTCATGAAAGGTCTTCTTTAAGCTGTTTTGAGAGTTTCCAGGGGTGAACCCTGCTGCATTTGTATTTAGACACAAATTTTTAATTATTCACATGGTTTAGTCCTTGCACAGGTTTTCATATCAATTCTAGGTCCATGGAGTGAATCAAATCAAAGATCATTATTCTTGAGGGGGTGTCAAGGGGTGGTGTTTGCTTTAAACTGGTGCATAAAATACACAAGACACTGTCAAAACAAGCTGGGAGTCTCTTTGTCTGCACTTCTCAGTCTGAAAATATTCCAAACCATACAGTGCAAAACACATGAAGTTGGAAAGTAACCCATGGGGAGAAATAATGAATAAAACAATTTGATGCCTTTCCAATCTGACAAAACAAAGAAACATTTTGAGCAGCAGTTCTAAGGGATAAAAATCATCCAGCTTTTCATTATATGTGTTAATTTATGCCTTACATATTTAAAAAAACATTGAATTTTTAACTTGGAAACCTGCTACTGCATCTCACTGTGAGTGGCACTTGGGCAATATGCAGAGAAGCACTGGTAGATCTCAGCACTGAGAATGGTGCATTTCCAGTTACTACTAACACTTGCTAATTTAGAAAGGGATGGGGCTTTGCTGAGTGATTGGTTTTCCTAACCACAGATTTCCTTCCATCCATAGCTCTGGCCATGGTGACATCTGTGGGAGGAAGGCCTTTGAGCATTTGACTCTGTCACCTCACAAGAACATCAAATTCTTTGACATCTACTTCAGTTTGTTAAACCAGTTGCACCCAGCTGAAGAAGAAATGCAAATCTTGCACAGAGTCCAGCAGAGCAGAGAGAATCCAATCCCACAAGGGCTCAGGAAACAGAAACCACCAGGATGAAGTTGCTGTGACAGCAGTGCCCTAAACCTTCTCAAAGTGCATAAAATACTTCTTCCAACTCCACCATTTGTTGAATCAGTTCTGAAGACCGTTGCTCATTCTGCAGCAGCACTAAAACAGAAGAGGAAGGGGGAAAGCCTGACACTGTCAGGTGACTGCAGGATCAGATGCCAATAAAACAAGTCAGACTAGGCAGGATTTCAACTTGGCTGCTGTATTTAGCCATGACTGTCTCACTGAGACACGACTCGATGCTACAGACACTTGAAAAGACACCTCTCTCACCTTCCCTCCTTCTCATCAAAAAGTCTAGGATACATTCCACACTGTAGGATGTATTTTAGTACATTCCAGATGAATGAAGAGGAGGGGTTATCTGTTCCTCAGTTTCAGATGCAGAAAGCATTCCTCCATTGAATAATCAGAATTAAAAATAAATACATGAAGAAACTCCATACAGCAAGAAAATAAGATGATCAGCAGCATGTTCTCCTCCAAAAAGAAACACTTCTAACTCTTTCAACAGAATTATAGATCAGCTGCCTACCACCACATGGAAACTTTATACCAAGACGTTCAGCTATCATGTTATTATCTGGATTTTCTTATGAGGTGAGCATATTTTGCATCATATTTTCAATACAAAATCTGAAATCTTGTATTCTGGAAGCACCAGGAATCTCAGACTCTGTTGGAATTATTACCAACTAATGAGAGCAGAGATCAGAGGTTAAACTACACACCAGCACGGCTGAGAACAACTGAAACTGCTTTGCCTTTCAAAGAAGCCTCAACTTGTCCTAAGTGAGAAAACCAGTCAGAAAAAAAAAGTCATTATGTATTTTCTTCTACTGTTTAGATTCCCTCACTCTGCCTATTCCCTTTATCCCTACCAAGAAGGTCACTCCGTGAATCTGTAAGCCAGCAAAACAAAAAGTCATGGAGAAGTACTTGTCAGCTTATTAATCAAGTACCTATGGCTCTCCCTGGAAAAGAAAAGTGATCACCAAAGTGATGTCTGTGTTTCTGTGCTCCAGCAAAGTTCTTTTTTTTTTTCCAAAAAAAGCCAGGATTCAAAACGAATATTCAAAAAATCAAGGCTTCAAAGACCTTCTTTCAATGATAAGTAATTTCTTCAACCTTTTCAAAAGCTGATCCTTGACCCTGAAGATTCTGATCTGTGTTCTCCTCTTGACACCTCCCTGCTCCCTGCCAGCTGTCTCACTTTGGCAACATCCTGCACAGAACAGGGATGCAGCCCCTGAAACAACACAGAGCTCTGCTGACACCCAGTTCTTGTTGTCACCACCTCCCTTCCACTCCTAGATTAGTCTGCAGCCTTTGATACAAAAATTGAAGAAACCATTAATAACAATAACACCAGAAGTGGACAGTTCAACCCCAACATAGCTGCTGTCACTGGTGTCCAGCAAACCTCAGCATGGAGCCAGGCTCTGTTGTCCCATCCTTGAACAGCCCACAGACACCCACATCACCCTTCTTCATCTCTTTAATTAGGAAAGGTGATTAGGAGGGATGGAGAAGGTGCTGCAGGGTTGGTTAGCAGCAGCCTGCAGATGACAGTGTCCTCATTCTCCACGGGTACCACCAGTGACACTCACAGCATGCCAGAACAATTCCAGGAGCACAGCTCTTGGAGAGGAGCAGATGGCTTGAACTGCATCCAAGGAGGCTGAAGTGAATGAATCCAAGCACAGCCAAGATGCAGGATGAGGGGAAGGATTTCTTTTAACAGCTCCTGGAAGCATCATCTGCCCCTCTGTGGAGAAGCAACACTGCTCACATTTGTCAGGGCTGTGCCTTGGGTCTGACACCTTGCAAAGTCTGGCTGCTTAGGTGGCATCAGTAATCCATGCATTTGTCACCTCTGGGCTGGATTATAATAACTCAGTGTGTTTTGAAACTCAGTGTGGAAACTGTACACCAGCTCCAGCTGGTTGGGAATGGGGAACAACTGCTTATTTCATGGCTTATGCCAAGGGCATATCTGGTCTGTGCTCAAGTCTTTCCCATGGCTCCCAGCCAGTATCTGATGCCAGCTTAAGGCCCCCAGTTCTATTTTTCAAAGCAATTAGTGTCTCAAGTTCCAACCACATCAAAGTCTGAATTCTCATCCATGAGCCCCCATGGCATCTGGGAGCCTTTGAGAGATCTTAAAACTCAGAACAAAGCATCTAGGGGAGCTGTGAAGAAAATAAGGTGGGTTTTATCAATAACTGTGGAATATTATTCTAGCAGATATCAGGCAAGTCCAGACTCTGATGCACTTCAGGCATATTTATTTAAGGTGGATTTACTTCCTCACCTAAATTCACAACTCAGATAACTGTTTACTGCCAAAACCCTTCCCAAGGTCCTCATCATATCAAATGTCATCAGTTTCTACTCCCATTTGGAAGAACTGGAAGAGGCCCTACAAAAAGTCCATTAGTCCACACTGCCACTGACTTTGCCCACAACACACAGATGCTCCAGCAGATTAATGCCCACAAAGAAAGTACAGAAAAACAAGAGCAGGAAGAATGTGCTGAATGCTTCAATCCGTCCTGGACATTTTTTTGGATGACAGACCATACCAGAGAGGAAGTTAGAAATTATTTCCATTTGGTATACACCTACCCTCTCACATCTGACAGTTTTGCAGCTTCATCAGATGAATCCTTTTGTTCCATTCCTATTAGGAATTACAAGTAGATTTGGGAGGTTTGTTATTTACTCCTCCAGGTTAAGTGCCTTGACAAGAATCTGGGGTGATGTTATCCTATGTAGCACACCAGCCTGCAGGCAGACTGATTTGTCTCCAGTATCACCTAGTGGACTAACCAGGTTTATTTCCTGTGAAAGCTTGGTTTTCCAGCTCTCCATAATTTTAAAAATTACAAAGGGACACTTTTTTGCATATGGACAGGATTTTATACATATTATATGTTTTAAGCAGGCTTTAAAATGCAGTTTCTTCAGGAACTGTATTCTTTCTACATGGCTGTTTTTCACTCAATAATTCTCCTGCTGTTTTTCCCCCCTACCCAGTGCATCCCTCTCCTCTTGAACTTTCTCAGCATCAAGTCCTGCTGGCAGTAGATGTGATTATCTTGCTGTTCCCACCAACATCCGTGACATCTTTTGTTAAAAAACAAACCCAGAGTAGCACAGGCAGCCCCTCACATTCATCATATTCTGCCCTTACTCAGACAAGATTAAAGACCTTTCAGTAATTAAAGATGGAAGGATGTCATTGAGAGGTGCAGGGCAGCAGGGGAAGGTGAGTTATCCAAGCGACACATCCGTGAGCCTCTTGTCCCTTCTGACCCCTTGTTCTGAAGGCTTCTGTTTGTAAATCAAGATTAATGAGAAGAACAGCACTTAAATGCACCTGATCATAAATCTGGGAGAGTTAGTACACTCTCTGACAAGATTAATATATTTTATATCTGACACTGTCTGCGAAATGTTCTGTGTTCAATTTATTACCACCTCAGACCTGAAAGTGGAGCACAAGATTTCCTTGCAGAGCAAATTTCACTTTTTGCAGAGTGTTTTTATTTGCAACTCCATATCCATTGTCATTCCTCTTGAGGTTATTTTCATTATGAAATAAACTTTTAATGTAATTCCAGTATAATTATACATAAACCAACATATTGGCAAAAAGCCACAGAAAAGTGTTGTTATTTAGATTATTAAGACAATTTGGGAATTTTTTGAGGAAACATCAGGAAATACCATTTCACCTAATTTAAAACATTGCAAATGAAGAATCATTCAAAAATTTTTTACCTGGGGAGAAAAAAATCTGTAACCTAAACTACTTTTAAATATACATTTTTACTTGAAACAGACTGAATTTCACATAGACCTGCTTTTTTCCTTTAAAATTTGTAACGAGCAGCAAATACTTCATTTACATTTTTAAAAGTCTGAACTCAAACTGCAGTAATTGCAATTTACTGAAACAGGTTTTTTCAACTAAGTCAGTTCCTTCCTTTAAATTCCCTCAGCTGATGACTAAGAATGGTTGAGATTTGGGGTTTCTGTCTTAATTTGAGACAACAGCATTTTTTTAAATCTTGAATTTCTCAGCAGTTAGGAAACAATTCCCATGGAGCCACAGCAGCCACAAGAACTCTACGACAGATCATAGCAGATATTCAGATATCCACAAGTTCTTGAGCATGGTCAGTAAACATGGTGATGATTAGTTCCTCCAGTTCTCTTTGGTGGGCTGAACACCCCTGGGATCAGCATCAGGCATTGCAGAGATGCAAAATCATTTTGTGCAATGACAGCACGATATGACACGTAAGAAAAAAGGTAATACCACCCAGCTGATCCCTTGTAGCTGAAATCTAAAGGAGCAATTCGATTTTTAGGAGAACTGGGATTTCAAGGAGAACTGGGATTCAGTCCAACTGAAGGATCTCCTCACCAGTTGTTTCCCCCTGGAGCTGCCCCTGTGGTTTCCATGAGTGATCCCAGGCACGATGGGCTGGTGGTACCTCTCTTCCCATGGCCATTTCCTCCTCCCAGGGCTGTACTCATACAGTCATCTGTGACAGAAAAATACCTCCTGCCCCTTTCTGAATCAAAACCAGACCTAGAGAGTAAAGAGAGGGCCCAGTTTTAGTCCTCTGGAGAGCAACCTAAGGACACAGAACATCCATCTTTAAGATGCTCCTCCAGTTCACACCACAGCTCCTGTGGCCTTCCAGGCTCACATATGCCTTGGGGAGAACAGTCCTGACAGAAGGCAGTTTCCCTCCCAAGGCTCCTCCCCGTTCACAGCTCCTGTCTTTACCCTGTTTGATTCTCCTCTGCACAAACAGCCCCACTCTCACCAGTTCCTGCCCTAAAGGCAGCACCCAACAAAAACTTTACTTCTCGTTATATTTCTTGATCTTCACTGCCACTGTCACCTCCTCCCACCACACCATATGTTCCTCATCTCTTCCCTGCTGAGCAGTCTCTGGTCTCTGAAATCTGACAGCTGAAGTGACCTCCCCCTCCTGTCCCCAGCCCTGTCTCAGCAGAAGTCAGGGACTGCAGTTGGCACACTCTGCTCTCCTCAGCAACACACCTGCAAACAAGGGTAAAAGCACATCCTCATTCCACCCTTAATCAGCTCTCTCTCCGGATGAAGTGGGGTTTTTGGGACACAGAGGTCTCCTGTTATTTGGCTATAGAGTGTTTCAGCAGGTCTTCTCACCTGGCTGAGGTCACTGGGTGCTTCATAGCACAGAATCTGCCTCCCATATCACTACAGACTGTCCATTTCTAAAGCTTTTCTGTCACATTTTTCTCACCAGCACCACAGAAGAGCTTCTGCTATGGTGTGAACTCTCAAAGAGATACTCAAGACACAAGGTCAGAATCCCACCCACAAACAAACCAGCTACTCCTGTTCGTGCTCCAGCTCCACAGCCAGGACTAGAATAAAGCAAAGTTCTCTAATCTTCCACAGTATAAAACAACCAGCAATCAGAGGCTTATTAGCAGACAATGATTTACTTTCTACCCACCTGTTATTTGCAAAGATCATCCACTCTCCCCGTCTGAAGTATCATCAGGGTTTCTCCAAAAGTCTACTCCATTTATCATTAGGGGGATTTACACTGTAAACAGGACAGCTGCATTACTAAGTCTAATTACCCTGAGAAGACAAAGCACCGTGTGCCTACACATCACACTGGAATTAGAAGTCCAGGTAGAACAGGAGAGAGGCTTTTAATTAAACAAAGTCAGTTACCTTTCACAGAAAGCCTACAATTTAATTTAAGCACACACACGGGAAGAACAGCAGGTCAAGCACCTTCCCCATCTCGTGAACCTGAAGCCTGGTGATTGCCACACACGACACAATCATTTCTACCCACCTGCCTCACATTTCTCTTTAGGAGTATTTCATTCTCTTCTTGGCTCACTTTCCTTTAATTAGGAGTAAGGAAAGGTTGTAGTGGCTTCATAGCGTGTCAGATTTAATCTGCATAAGACCCCACAACATGTTGGGGGAATGTGTGGCAGGAGTTTTTAATAAAGGATTACAGAATGCACCTGCTGTGGCTGAAATATTGTGAGTTTTTTCGAAGCTCTGGGAGGCCTGCATTAGGTCAGCTTCGACTCGAACATTTATTACTTCTCAGCCTTTGGCATTGGGATGGAGTCTGGAGCATAGTGATGATATCAGCTGATTTAAATTACCAAAAAAGTGATCAGGTTGTTTGCACAAAACCAGAGAAGTGTTTGTCTTAATGGCTGCTGCAAAGATGGGTAGGATTCCTCTGCCCCAGACAATATTGGTTTTTGTGTTCCCAAATGTCATCAGATAATGACTTTTATGCCAACAAGTTAATTGCAAAAGCAAAGCAATGAAAATATATACTGAGCCATAGTCACGTATTTTCTACATTTGCTTCCAATTTAATGTAATGAACAGAGAGTTTTGCGAAGGAAGATTGCAGATGCCATGGAAAATAAATGCTGTTTCTTTGCAGAACCGTCACAGAACCAAACGAGCTGCCAATTCTCCCCTTTGTTTGCACCTCTTGCACTCTTCATTTCTCCCACCTTCCACAGGGTGTGGGACATGGGGTCAGTCACTTTCTCCACGTGAAGGAGCTCAGCCCAGAGCTCCCCAGGACATACCTTTGGCCATTTGGGGCAGGTTTGGGACAGACATCCTCACTCCAACCAGCTCAGGCAGGTCCAGGATTCCTGGGGCAGACAGAGGCAGCACCTGCACACTCTCCTATGTGTTTGAGGAGCCTCCTGCTCACACTTCCTTCCCGTTTTCTGGTTTTGAGGTGGTTTGAACTAAGAAAAGCTCGCTGTAGAGCACTGGTGGCATGTGCAGCTGCCCTGCCTGGTTCAGCAGCTCTGACAGCCCCAAGCAGAGCCAGGAAGGAGCAGTTGCACAGACCACTGTACAGGGCTGCAGAGCTGGACCAAGCAACCCCGGGAAACAGCCCCCTCTGCAGTGTTAGGTGTCTCCTTTTGAATAAATCATTTGTCAGTCCATTGCTCACAGCTGCCGGCGTGCACCAGACACTATTTACTGCATCCCAGCCCCGTGCCTTCTAATAGCTCACAACAGAAGTGAGAGACATCCTGAAAATACTCAGAGCACTGACAAGTGCTAATGGGACTGCTCTCCTGCTTTAAAGCAATTCTATTAACACATTATGCTGCAACTGAGGGTAATTATTTCCAAGGGAAATGGCTCACCATGACCCACGATGGGCTCTCATAATGGCGATTAGGCTCACATGTGACTAATACACATGAAGACATTAACTGAAGTTTGAGGATTTATTAAGATTTGCAGAGACATCTCCAGGGCCGCAGGAGACAGTCTCCTTGGGTTGCAGAAACCAGACACAAAGTAAGAAAAGTTCTCATTGGCTTATAAAGCTGAATAAATTAATTTCAGATTTTTAGTAGTGGTTTCAATTATAAAGGAATACCTCTGCAAATCCAACATTTAGTAAACACGTGAAAATGAAAGGGTTGTCGCTCATAATATGTAATAAAGTATTACATTTTACCTTCAGTTAACACTACTTTTACCTACAAGATTGAAGAAAATCCAAGAAAGGTTTGGACAACACTCTCAGGCACCTGGTGTGATTTCTGGGGCTGTCCTGTACAGGGCCAGGAGTTGCACTTTGATGATCCTTGTGGGTCTATTCCAACTCAGGTTATTCTATGGTTCTACCTCTGAATATCAAGATAATTGAGAAAAATTAGAAAGGGGTTTAAAAAATAGTGCTTACATTCCACTGTTTCTCATCTAGCATTGTCTTTCTCTCCCTTCCTGCAACCTGATGGCAGCACAGCATTGTGCATTCAATCCTTCCCTGCCACACATATAAGCAAAATGCTGATAAATGGGATTCTCCTTGTTCCTTTGCAGGAGCCCACTGGCTAAGCCAGTGCTGGAGAGGGATGAAAGCCAGCAGCTGATTCCTCTGACACTGGAAAATCTCCACCTGTCTCCCTCCTGACACTGGTTTTTTCATCTACCCCCCATGCAAATCCATCCCAGCAGGAGCTGTAACAGGGCCAACAGCAAAAGTGACAATGCAAGTTCTGCTGTGCTGCAGCCTGAGAGTGAAGAGCCTTGCCAGCAGCAGGAAAGGAAACCCTCCCAGGGGGTTCCACAGTGGCTAGTGGTGAGCTCTACCACCACAGACAACTGAGAGGGTTCCAGTGAGCCACCAGCCTCCCACGCCTCTCAGGATGGCTCTGCTCTGGAGGGATAGCAGCTGGCTGCAGCCACAGAGCAGCTGGCAAACCTTTAGCCCTTTACAGGGAACCATTCTGCAGCACCTGTCTGTAAGTACCAAATGCTCTTATGAAGAGTTTCCCCGGCTGCACAATACTGTAAAAGTTCCTGAGGAACAAATTGTGCTGTTTTGAAAGGATAAATGACTCTCATCTAATTCTGTCCATGCAGGAGCAGTGCAGGAGGCTTTAATGACTCCTCTCTTTAATGAATCTCTCCCTTGCCTTTTGAATGTGTGTTTATGCACAGTTTGGATATAAGGAGTGGAAGGAAAAGGGGAACAGAAATGAGGAAAATTTAGATCTACATCTCGGGCTGAACGAGCATAGCAGCAGCTTTCATCACACAGCCAAGTTTTCCACTGCCTGTAAAGCCTCACAGTAGCTGCACACAGTCAATATTTGACAGACAAGTTGGCAAAGCTCTTTCATCTCACATTACCTGCTTGCTACACAGCAGACTGGGCTGTGGGTGGCTGGGCTGCAGGAATGCACACTAGGGAAACACCACAGTCTGGCTTCTCCCTTGGACCTGTGCCCTGGGGACAGGATGGGAACAGCCCCGGCCTCTGAGCTCTCACTGGCACAAGCAGTAAAGCAGAGAGGGACAGAATTGCTTTCCAGCATTGATGGAAAACCTTTGGGCTCTGTCATTCATGCAGGATTTCTACAGATAAAGGTGGACACCAGGATATCCACTGCATTTACCAACCTACCTGCATTTATTCAACCAGCTTGGCAGTGCCTGTGTGCCCCAGCCTGCAGCTGGATCTCAAATACAATCTCCATGGCAGGACTCTGGCTAGGAACAGCACCAAATCCAGCATTCCTCTATCCCAGCCTCCTGCTTGGCCACTCCCTGAAATCAGCTGAGAGCTAAACCCCATAGGTGCAAAACAGGACATTTATGAACTTGACAGATTAAAAAAAAATTAAAGGACTGACATTGTAATTTGTCAAATATTGATTTGTCCTGGATCTGAGGATACAAGGAATCACACTCTAGAACACAGTGTGCAGTGGCAAAAAGCATTAAGAAAGGAAATAGTTTATAATTTCACAGGCTCTTTATTCACATATATATGAATAGCAGCTATATATATATATAGCTACTTATCAAGCAGGGTAGGCTCTTATCAAACTCATCAAACACAATTACTTATCAAACTTACTTAACTTACTTACAAAACACAACTGGTAGGCTCATTTTAATGTCATTCCTTCATTAAAAACACCTCTAGAATCTCCAAAGCAATCCTTGAATTGAGCCTCCCGTAAGGAAAAAAAAATGCTGGAGAATACAGAAAACATTCCTGCCTCTTTCAGCTTGTCTGACAGAATATAATTCTGCACACCTATGGATCAGCAGATCAATGATCCAGGAACGTAAGTCTGTTGAAATATTCTTGATGTGGTGAGCATTAATGGCTCAGAATAGGCCTATGGGGTCTCACCCATCAGTGCACCTGCAGCAATTCAGAAAACTGTAACATCTCTGAAAACTGCCATCAGCCCATTAAACCACAGGCCTACAGAAGTACCTCTCTCTAAAGGAGGAGCAAAATCTGATTTCATTTGGCAGACTCAAACAGCCTCATCAGAACTATTAACTGAAATATCTTCAAAGGTGCTTATGGGGGCTTTAGATCATGTTGAAAACCCCACACCGTTTGCATGCTGTGAATCCAAATGGATAATCCAAGATTCCATTCATGAATTCCTGTCAACACAACACAGAAAAACCTCCCCACACAGCCCAGCCAGCCTTCCCCACCCACCAGGGTCTTTCCCCAAAGACAGGATGTCCAAAAGACACTGAATTTGTGCCATCACTTCTCAAGGGTACAAGGGGGAAAAGACACAACATTTAGAGCTATACCAAATCCATATTTTAAAGGTTTCTCTGCAAAAATACTTAGAGATATTTGGGGAAAGCCTCTCTAAAACAGAAATTAAAATATTGATACATTAATCATAAATAAACATGTACCACAAAAGCAGCTCTGTAAGAAGAGTCCTGAAAGATATTATAAACAGCTCAAAAAATTTCTTCTTGCATGAACTCCAACTCTCCAGATCTGTTTGGTGTTAGGCTTAATTCTCAATCGTGAAAAAAAGGTTTTGCTAAAAGGATGCAAATATCCCTGTACTTCATAAAAGAAAGTTCCTTTTTTTACATGATTACCCTAATCTAATTAAAAACTGTGCTTGTCACATCTTGGAAAATTAACTGTCTTCACACAGGGCAAATGCTATCATTTCAAGAGGTCACAATAAATTACTTATAAACAAGAAAACAAAATTAATTCCTGATCTAAGCACCAAATTCTTTACAGACCTAATTAAAGAGCAAAAAATCAGCATCCTGAAGTGACTCTGAGATGCCTCTCCACTTGCAGAATAGCAATCTGTGTTTAAGGGAGCAACTCAACACATTTGGGAAAGAGATGGAAAGCACCAAATGAATTATATAAAAGATGAGAGACAGGATTTTATGCAAATGCAATATGCATATCAATACACCCCAACACTAGAACAGTGAGTGCATCATTATTGTGGGAGCTGGGGGATTGGCTTTGTTGTCATTCAATGCCAAAGATCAATGCTCAGTATCCTTTTCTCATAACACTGTTACAATTCATAAATTATTAACTGTGGTCTTTTGTAAAAAGTTCCTGTTTACAAGGTTACTCTGTAAGTTAAAATGTTTGTTTGCCCTCAGATCTCTACTGTAAAGCATCTGTGGGTAGATTTACATGATGAAGTTGATGGATTTGTATTTTGGCAGTACATCTGTCATCCTGGCTTCCCGTGTCAAGAGGTCAGGTCTGCACTTGGTGTTATCAGGTGGCTCATTAGTGTCCTGTGGGATGTGCTACCTTGTCTGCTTTGCTTTATGTGACAAAAAACCCACGTTCTTTCTAGCCCTTGCTGCTGGAATTCACATCCCCTCTGCAACTGTTTGTGTTTTCTTGCTGTCAGAAGACTGGACTCTTAGCACACGAACAGAGGGAATGTCTCTGGACACGGAACTGTGGGGGGAAAACTCAATCCTTTCATACTCACCCTGATCCATCTGAGGGTCCAGAGTTACCCCCACGGCCTCTTCTTTACAAGGCATGGAATACATATTTAGACACTCAGCACAGCCACATCACATCTTGCACCATCCCTGTGTGAAAAATGCACATTAGCCAGAGCCAAGGAGCCCTGAGCTCACTGCCAGCCACGGGCAGGCACTCGTGCTCTCTGCAGGGATAGTGCCTGATCCTCAGGCTGTGAAAGCCATGGGCTACTGTGGAATGAAGCAGTTTTCTCCATTACTTTCCAAGGGCCCTGTAAAAGTTGTTGAAAGCAGCAGCACATTCCTCTGCTCTTCCTGCAGTATTCCTCCCAGATTTGCTAATGCCTCCTGCTGACTGCAGGCACATCTTCAAAAGGCACATCGAGAACATCATTGTGCATTCATGGGGGCCCGTGTGAACTCATCAGCTCCAGGAGTTCCACAGGAATCCCAGTGACAGCAGAGTTTAGTCCTGTGAATAGAAGGGCTGCTTTACAAAGCACCGATTTTATTTTGTTGGGAGTTAAGAGTAATGCATTTTACATTGATTTTACCACTGTAGTAGATTACTTTGTGAGCTACTTAATTGCAAGGGTAAGCAAACAGCTGACAATTTTGCTTGCAAATCACTTGTTCTAGTGAATTTTAAGCAATGGCCATATTTGTCGAAAAACATGGTAAAGAAAAAATCATCATGAGTTTGTAAACTGGAAAATCACCCAGTGCATGAGCATCTGTATAGTGCTGTACAGCAGACAAATAGATGCTGTATTTAATTTTGCTGTCCTTTAGGCTGTTTTCCCACTGCTGTAATGTTCACCTCTTTCTCACAGCAGCTCAAGGATGGCATCATAGATGTTTCTTTAAGGTGCATCAAAATTATTTTGCAATTTATTGTGGCTGTCTAAGGCCTCAGCCACATGAAGGCCACAGGTTAACAGTCCTTGGAATGTCTTGAATAATGCTTTGTAGCAATAACATGAAGTATCTTGAGGTAAAGTTGTCTTACCCATGTCTCATTGTCACTCCCCTGGCTCACTGAGAGCATTTGTGGGGTGGGATGAACTTTGCCCCTCACAGATTTCTTTTCATGTCTGAGCCAACCATTCCCTCTGCTCAGAAGACCCAGTAAGAAGTTCCCTGACTGGAAGGCATTTCTGTTAAAAACCTCTCTGATGATTCTTTTTTTTTTTTTTTTTTTAATGGAGAAAAAAGTACATCCACCCACAACCTTGAACTGCAGAGAACACAAATCAGGATTCCATAGCCAAGAGCCATGAATGGGATCCTCAAACCTTCACCCAGTGAGAACACTAAAGAGCAGAAGGGATGCTGAATTACTACAGTTTATATAATTCTGTGTAAATTCCTGTACCAACCCATGCAATCTCATGGCAGCATGGATTGTCATTAAGTGAAGCACAACTCCAGTGAGCAAACAAAATGTTTGTGTTCCTATTTCTCTGCTGGAGGACATCAATGCCTAAATACCAAGCATGTAAGTGGCATCAGTTCTGCAAAATTTCATTTACAAAGATAAAAACCTTTTATACCCCAAAATTAAGAAGTCACTGCTAGTGCTGGATTATCCAGTGTCCCTAAATAACCCCTATGAGGCAGATATATAATGCAGGTTATGGCTGAGACAGACAAGTGAGAGAGTTAAGAGAGCTTTAAAAGCTGCAACTTTCACAGCAGCTTGAGGTACCTCACTCTATTTTATATCCACAAGGAAATATGGGACCTGCATTTCAGCTAAAGCCCAGTGTCCTGATAAGATCACTGCTTAACCACTTATGATCTCACCATGACCTTAGATACCTTCCAAAATGGAAAACTTATATTGGCTAGAAGAGATTTATAAATATCTGAGCTTCAGTCCTAGAAAAGTGTACAAAGACTGAAGGTGCAAGTGTTTTATTCTCTGTTGTGGAATGGGACAGGAGAGTGAAAATAGTGCTGGTTTTCCACTTAAGTCTCCCTCATGGCTGCACCTTTTACAAGTCATTACATCTCAAAGGATCAGAAATATATATTCATTTCCAGGACCCATCTTGGGCTGGTAAAATGCAACAGTGGCTTTTCACAGGCTTGAGCCTCCACATTCAGAGCAGCCTGTAGGATTTTTCTGGCAATATTTCACTGAATATCATTTTGCATAAATGATTGTAATAACAATATGCTACCAATAAAACATGCTACCAAAACTGCTTTTCTTTTGAGTGCATGTGATTTCTGTGTATTAATGGGAACGTCACACACAGAGGAGGACAGAATGGCCCCTGAAGTGTTTTTACTCAATTTCTCCTGGTGGGTGACTTTGTCCTCACAACCACAATAAAGCTGTGGTACTTCATAAAATGCAAAAGGCCTCCTGAAGGTTGGTACATGTTGTTATTCTAACCCCCATTGGTGAAATTTCATCCAAATTAGAAAAATCTGGTACTGAGACATATTCACATAGTAGAGTTCTAAAGTATAAGCTGTTAACTCTGCCCTGGCACTTTTTTGTTTGTTTGTCTTTTTAAGTAACTTTAACAGCAAAAGACATAAAGGGAATTATTTGGAGATATGCTGTTTATTCATCAAGGCAAAGTCATTGTGTGGGGAAAAAGCTCCAAGTTTTATCATTGTTTAGTTAATCCTGCTCTTGCAAATGGGATTCCGGTTTCTCAACTAAGCTCTAAGGTAACTGAAGTGAAAAACAGTACATAACTTCCTATTTCAGGTGTAGGATTCTCATTTCCAGGCAGTGAGAATACCTTAACCTTCAAAAAACCACCCTCCTGAACATAACCAATATATTCCAAATTCCAAGGTGAGTTTGTCCAGAGTTATTACCTCAATGCATTGCTGAGAGACACTGTGCTGCAACAAGCAGTCCTTTAAATGACATTATTACAGCTTAGAAGTACTAATTTTTCCCAAATGTTTGTTACAGGATCTTCTCTATCTTAATAGATATAGAGGCATCTATTGTTATGACAGAAGTCTTTACTGTTCTCTTACCTCAGGGTCTTTTCAGTCTGCAAGCAAATTTTGAGTCTTCAAAGCCATTTTCTATTGTTGTAGGTTTCTTATAAACTAACCCTTGAGAAAATTTACAGCAAGTTTAAAAAATTTATCCACTCTCTTTAGATCCAAATATGAACAAAAATCCTTGAAGATAACAGACTTAGAGGTAAATGGAAAATGAAAAAATCTATCATGAATTTAACAGAGTTGTAGGATGCAAGGGAAACCTTGAAGGGAGTTATATTATGATAATTTAATTTCTAGATAAATAAAATGCCATATATCTAGTTTAATCTATATATCCAAGCATTTCTTTTGATACCACAGATACTTCCTTATCTAACTGGTGAAGACAAGGATGGTGGTAAGGAATTGCTGAGGAGGGAACAGTGGCACTTCCTGCTCAAAATGAGACAGGATGGAACTCCTCACCACTCAGCCCTGGCAGTGTTCAGCACTCCTGGATGGCAGCAGTGGCAGATGCCAAATAAAGCACATCATTCTGGCAATCTGTGTTCAAAAACATTCACCAAAACTGCAAGGAGGGCTGCAAAGACAGGCAGAGGGGAGAAAAAAGGACATGAAGAAGCCACAGTTACTTTATGTCTACTGAAATGTCACCTGGATGAAAGGAAAGGCATCAGGGTCATCCTGGTGAGGGACAAAAAGAACACAGTTAAGAAATAAGATATAGGTATAATCAGGATATGAATCAGCCCAACTTGAATATTAATATATCATCAGAGATATGAGTGTCTGAAGTAGTCTTTGTTTGAAATTGCATGGCAAGACACTGCCACTTCTAGAGCAAGAGGATTTTTCTCTGCACCAGGACAGGAGAGTGTCTGTCCAAACAAAATCCTGGGTGTGATGACCCACAGGATTCAGCCCAACAGAAGCTTCATAGCATGAGCAGACTAAGGTTGCAAAGAGGTGATGAGGATTGCTGCTTACCAAAACCAACCACTTCTAGAAAGTACTGCTGCTTACCAAAACCACTCTTCTAGAAGCAGTAGTTAAACATGAACTGTTCCAGAGAGAACACACCCAGGATCTGAGGCACTGATCTCTTCCTCTAACAGAGCTGCTGGCACAGACTTTAATTCTGCTGTCTCTCAGCAGAAGGGCAGAGCTGGTGTCAGATGCCAGACAACAGCATTGGGAGCAGCAGCAATCCTCCAAAAAAAAAAAAAAAGAGGCAGGCTCACATCACAACATTTGTGCAATGAGTCAGAAAAGGCTGTAAATCGACCCAAGATCCTGTGGAACAAAGCTTCTTTAGGGATACAAAATCTCTGTCATGGGCTGGGCTTCTAGGAAGGCAAGTCGTTCATTGGGGCTGTATTTCACAATGCCATGCTACCAAACTTATATTGTAGTTTTCCCCCTTCCTCAGGGACAGCAAAAAGATCTCCCAGGGGGCTGTTTCAGGGCATGTGATATACTGCACCCCTTTGGGGCAGGATTGAGTTAGAGAAGTTTTGGTTTTGTTCTCAATTCCACCACAGATCCAGTGTATGACCACTAGAAAGTAACTTATTTTCTTTGTATTTAGCTTCAAAAACAGACAGCCTTTCTCCAAAACTTTTTTTCCCACCTAGAACATCTCAGCAATGGTTTTAACTAAGCATTACCATAGAGCACTTACCAAAATAAATAAATTAATTCCAGTTACTGGTCAACACTGTACAGATAGCAAATGAAAAGGATCTTCCCTGATGACACTATGAATATATATGCAGAGAAACAATAGAAATAGTAAAGGTCATTTTAAAATTTAATCAGAAAATCAAAACAATGAAAAAATATTGGGAATGTAGAGCTCATTAGGGCAAGCAGAGTCTATTAACTGTTCAGCTGTCCAAGCACAGAGGAGAAAATCTCTTGTTTGCTTATCACTGAGTGCAATGACCACTATGATCCCAGCTGTAATCAAATACATAATTGAAAGTGACCTAAACCAAGGAAATCAAGACCAAGAAACGAAGGGCCAGATCTTTCCACCACTGACTCTGGTAGAATTAACTGGCTGAATGCTCCCACTCACTCCAGCAAATCAGAAGTTAATAATTATGACCCTGAATAGCTTCCCACTGCTGATGGGATCTTTCCCATACACTAGAAAGCTTATGCACAATGACTTACATTAGAACAAGACATCTTTTTTTTTTTTCACCTTTCCATCTATATAAAAATTGGATGTGCATTGTTACCCCAGTATTTACATAAAGCAGAACAATGACTTCTGTCTCTGGGTCACCAGCAGTTCATCTGCACCACTGCACTTCAGTCTGCTGTAATGTCAGAGGGAACAGACTGGCTACAGCTTCACCTCTACCCTCTAATCTATTTATGAAGACTGATGACAAAAAAAACTCTAACAGGCAAATAAGAAAAAGAGCATGAAATGCATCTACAATAATAGGGAACAATTATGTGTCTCAAAATGTAACCACTTGGAAATTCAGTCTGTCAAGGAACTGGACATTTAATTATTATAATCATTCTAAACAAGAACTAATTGAAACTGAAGATTCACTTTTATCTAGAATTTTGCTTATGAATTTTAAGTATGTTACCTATTAGGATATAACCAAAGCTATGAAAATTCAAACAAATTACTCCCCTCCCAGTAAGCCTTCCTTATGCAGTACAAGGATGCTCTCCTTTTTTTTGTTTTTTTGAGGCATCTCAATGAATATTTCTAGCTAATGGCTAAATTCTTTTCCATATCTAGATTCAAAGAGGCAAGGAATATGTATATTTTGCTATTCCCCTAGAGAATGGATTTATTTTAGGACAAGAAAAACTATGCCTGCTTTCAAATTTTATCTCTTCTCATGCTTTCCTGCCATCACTTATGAATGTAAAGGTTAAACTACCTAGAACTATCTAAGGAAATAAATCTAATTGCACAGCTATAACCAAAGTTTGCCCTACAATAATTGCTACTAATTCTATAAGTTCCATCTTTTCACCTTCATACCACCTTGATAGGTACTAAATTACAGTTGAAAATACACTAAGACATAATTTACTAACACGGTCCCATCAATTCACTGGGATCAGCTTTGTATTTTTGTGTTGTACAGTATGCATGAAACACCTCAGACAAATCCATAGAATCATATAGGTTCAAAAGACCTTCAGAGATCATCTGTACCTGTTCTAACGTCAGCATTTTCTTTCTATGATCCCCTAAGTTACATTCACGACCTAAACTCGTTTAAAACGATTTTACATATCTTTGTGTCATTAAGAAAGTCTTATCCTTGGTGCACCACAAGAAGCTCAGGTGTGTTCTTCCACATTTTTCAGCCATGTCTCAGATCCTTGAAGAATTGAGAATCCTTTTGATCCTCGAGAATCCAAGGTGCATTTCAGGTAGGACCAAATCTCGTTGTGTTTTCTTGTGAAATTATAATGTACCACTGAATAGCAAAATCCAGGTTCAGGAACTGCAGCCACAGTTGAAAGGAGAAGTGCTGTCCTTTTTCCCAACTCCTTTGCAAGTTCAAAGGATTAAGTCAATAACCTCATGACAAAAAAGGGGTCTCTGTGTAACAGCCAAGGAACAGCTCCACGTGCCATAGTTCTGGGAGTGACCCTCAGGTTTAGCCTTTGCTACCGTGTTACCTATAAAAGAAGAGGAAAGAGTTACTTAAACAGAATTGACCAAGAAAAGGATGGTATCAGGTGCATTGTTACTGCAAAAGAACTGTGCACACAAACAGACAATGAATGAACTTGCCCCAGCCACACCTTTATACCACACAGAGAAGCAGAATCTCTATGGAAATGTTAATTACACTGTTATTTGATAGCATGAGGAGGATTTGCAGATAAAGAAATGGCAGTCCACCATTAAATTTGCCACCAACATCTCCTTGAAACCTCCTACTTGACTTTGCTTCATGTCATTCCCAACACCTCTGCCTCCAGCACAAGTGTAGGATTTACATCCCAAAAGGCCATTCATGCAAACTGCTGCCCATTCCCAGTGGTCCATCCTATCGAGGGAATCAGGGAGCAGGCAGCACAAGGGGGGAATAAATTGTTCTTGCAGCAGAAATCTCCCCCAGACAGCAGAACTCCCCCAGGACTCTGGAGGGGCTGCAGGGATGTGTTCAAGCCTTAATGCACACACAGGGCACAAATCCAGCAGCTCTGGCTCCACAGTGAGAAGGGTCCTGTTGGATTTCCTGTCCTGGAAATGGATGAGAACAGGCAGCTGGAAGGAGGAAAGCTTTGTCAGCTCTGCTCTGCAGTGCCTACATGTGTCACAAAACTAAACAGACACTCAGCACAGAGAAGTTTTTATTTCCTTCCCTGAGGGAACTGATGGAAGATGCAAATTCCTCAGCTTTGCACATTTTAACTGTCCCACTCAGACACTAACTATTCATCTAAATACTGAGTAGTGTCAGCAGTCTCCTGTGCTTCAAATATTTTAGTTACACTACTTTTACTTATTTTCAGAGAATGAAAAGATAGAGGACTTAAAGTTGATTAAATGGTATTTCCTCTTTCAGTGTATAATTAACCTGTGGAAGCCACTGTCTCACGTAGCACTGATCGCAGGGTCTTAAAAAGCTTTAAAAATTGATTACAAATTTAAATGGTAATGAGATCATCCCTGATGCATAACACAGAAAAAAGTTAGTATGGAATGAATCTCAACTATTGTGTTTTAGACATAAAGCAACTATTAAATTGGAAAAAAAATATGGATGTGTACACTTTCTGTAATTGTCCCAAAGGGTTTTGCTGAGTCTGCTTTGAGCATCCCATTGCTGAGGCTTACAGGGGGCTGAACAGTTTGGGTTACTGGTCTTACAGTTCAAACAGTCCTCTTTGTGTAAAATTTTAATAATATACCTAAGAAATATTTTGTTTATTGATCTGAGACAATGCTTTGGTTTCTTTTCAAAATAAAAACATAAAGTTACATCATACTTCCCTTTTCCCTGTGACAAGGGAACTTGTCCTTCCATTCAAGTTTTCTTACAACTGTCCATAGGAAGGAAGAGGCAGCTGCATGAAGGAGGATTTGACACCTCAGGCCTTCAGTCATCAATGCATAAAAGTGTTTGTTCTGCCCCCCACCCCTCGAGTATCCTTCGAAGGCATCAAGGATAATTAACCCTCATTCCACGGCTAATTACCCTGACTCACTCTTCTCCAATAAGGTCCTTTTGGTATAAATTGTCATCTCTCTTCTGGTATGTCCAGAGATGAAGTTGTCTTGTACAATATCTAGACCTCCTAATACACCAGTCTCACCCTGCAGTGTGATGCTACAATGCTACTCCTTATCTACAAAGGAGTAGTTAAAAATCAGCACTGGTAAAAAACCCTGAAAGGCTGAGGGTAAACTTTATCATGCAATAACTGAGTCCCAGTTATCCACAGTGATTGCAGAGTCTGCAGGCCAAATTCCAGGTGTAGTGTCCACCACAGGAGAACAGCAGGACCCAGGGATGCTGTAGAACACATCTTTGGCATTTGATAAATAACATTGATGATGGAATCATAGAAAGGTTTGGGTTGAAAAGGTTCTCAAAAGTCTTCTAATTCCAACCCCTCTGCCTTGTGCAGGGATGCCACTTCCTCTGTGCCACTGTGCAATGTCTACAGACCACCACAGCTGCCCAAAACATCCCATTTCCTCTCACCCATCCAGAAATTAGTGCAGCTTCCACTCCTCAGAACAGCCTTTACTGAACAACATTTGGTGACAGTATTGCTTATTAACTCGGGCTGTAAGCTAATGAACAACATTCTTTCCCAGCTAGAGGAGGCTGTAAAGGGAAAAGCTGAGCATATGTCTCCCCTTGCTATTGCCTGCTAAAGACTCCTGGTTTATGATGTATTTAGACATGCAGTTTGCTGTGACTTGTTGAACTTCAATGCACTCAACTCATTTTAAATTGCCAAGCAGACAGAGGACATCATCTTTTCTCTCCATTAATTAAGAAATAAGATGACATAGCAAAGGTTTGGTTTAAAAAGAAAAAAAAATCAGGCAAGTTACAGGGTGGTCTGGATTTAGAAATATTCTGAATCAACCTGATTTCCAGTGGTGCTCAGTGTGGAACAGTGGCATCAGTGCAGGCTCCCAACAACTCCCAAGCCAGACTGGTACTTTCAAAAGGTAACAGGCTGTCCAGCACAGGAATCTAACTTTATGTGACAGTGGTAAAGATCTTAGATCTCTGTACTCAGTCTGCAAATTGAAGAATTGGTTCTGGAACATGATTATCCCTCTAGCACTGAGCACAAAAAAATAATTTCTTTGGCTCACTGAAGACAGAATCAGGACCATTTTCAGTTTGACTGCAGGAGTGAAGGGGCAGTTCTGACCTCGTATTTCCTCTCCTGAGAGCAACTACATTAATCACAGCTTTCCAAAATTTTGAGAAGGCCAAGACTGGTGTTCACACCCACATATATAATGCAGTAAGAGCAGTCAGCAGACTGGCACCTTTAAATATAGGTGATCTCTGTACTTGCCTTTGTGGTTTTGACTTTATTTCCACTGCTGCAAGACCAACCTGAATAGTCTGGTAGCACTTTACAGTCCTCTCCATCCAAACAGGGGTTCATGTGACACCACCACTTCTGCAGGACAATGGAAGCTGGAAGAAAAGACACAGGAAAGAGAAGCAATATCTTTTTTATCACTGTTGTTTGTTTGCAGGGAGGTTGTCTGTGCCATGTTCAGTTGGTTGATTTCAAAAGGTAGAGACAACAATTACTGGTTTAACAGTGAATTTCATGGAGGGGGAAAAAGTGGCTAAACACTTCACCAGCCCTCAGAAGGGTAAATGCCATATGCAAATGGTGAAGAGGCAGGCACCACCAGAGACTGACTCCAACATTTAAAATGACCTCTGGAAAAGCCTTTCCATCTCCACTGACCACAAAAATGACTGGTCTCCCTCATTTGCATGCTTCAGCCAAGTACCTGCTGTAAGGGGGGATGAAGCTGAGGTTTCTTGTTTAACCCATGTATGCATATGGGACACTGGACAGAGAAATGCCAGTTTCTTCCTTCACTGGGTGAGAAAATAGAATTGCACAGAGATGTAAACCCAGGAGGTCTGTCAGCAAATGCTGCAGGTAAGAATGGGGAAATCTCTGGAAAGCAGTAGAGTATCAACTAAAAATCTACTTGCAGTCACGTTGCCACTTCTGCAATATGTTTTGGAAGGCTGCAGTTGTACTCCTTAACTGGGCAGATTTATTAATTTTCTACCCTTAAGCCAATTTCTATTAAGACCATGCCTATTACTTTGAGAAATGTAGTCATGACTTTATAAACCTGCTGTTAACAGCAGCACAAACACCTGCATGCATTTCTCAGTTTTGCATTGCTCATGGCACTCATCAAATCCCAGAAAATTATTATGAAATGTATCAGTACACAATCTTACATAATCTATATTGGATTTCAAAATAAAATAGGGCTTAAAATGTTGATTCAGCTAGTCTGCATTATGCTACTGTGTGCACAAACTATTGAATTACGTACCTTAAAAGATAATACACTCAGAAGAGAGGAACAAAAATAACGGAGTTCACTTCTTGTAAAGCCCTTTTTTTCTTTCCTTTTAATTTCAATACATATTTGTTCTTCTGCAACCTTTAAATTAGGGTGTCAAGCAGGCAAGCTGACATCAGGATATTGCCAAAATGTTCATTCAATTACTTTTGTTTTGCACTTTTACTGAAAAGCATTATGAAAAAATTCAGTTCTAGAACACTGCTTTGACTTTTATAAACTAATCTTTCAGTCTTTACAACATTACAAAATAAATGTATGAACTTCCACCAGTCATTTGGGTCTCAGATCATTTGCTTTGATACTGATTGATTGTGGACATCAGATTGTGGACAAAAAAATGGGTGGAACCTGACTGTGCTTCCTGGGAGGTGAGAGAGATTTCTGATAAGGTCAGAAAGGATGGAGTGAAAAACACCCAGAGAAGATAGCAGCACCCAACAGCGCACCTGGCACAGAGAAGAACAGACAAAACAAGGGGGTGTGGGATGGAAAGAGGCACCATGATCCTTCCTGGAGGAGTAGGAATGAGGAATGGCAAGACACAGCTCTGCTGGGGAAATGGGCTGGGTGATCTGAGGTGAGAACACCAGACACCAACCACAGCAGTCAGAATTGCTGCCCTGATGCAAATGATCACCACTGCTGGATAGGGTCTGGACAGGAAGTTTAATGAAAATTAAAAGAACCAGCTACAAGCAAATTGCTTTATAAAATCTTGGGGTTTTTTGGGGGGGGTGTGGAAAAGTAACTCTATGCTTTGGGTATATTCTTCCCTTTAAACTCAGGACAAATCAGAGGCAAATTAAACAAGCCTGCATTCAGGACAAAGGTGCTGGAAAAAGACACTAAATATCTGTATCAGCCTGTAATATGTAAATTCAAGACCCAAAGAGTTTCTTGATTTCATTGTAGGATTCTACTGGAAGGGTATGTGTAGAGTGGGAGAAAACACATCTAATCCTGAGGCTAAGGAAAGAGGGTTACAGTTTCTGTGCTGCAGCAACTCACTGTAGTCCCAGATGCTTGCAAAAATAAGCAAAGCCATACAAAGCATACCCACACAAAGAGGTGTGAGGGGGAATCAAAGGCTTCCATTTTAAAAGTCAAAATCTTACATTCATAATATTTTATTGCACTTAATTACAACTATACTTGAAGAAAAAAAACAGCTATTAAAGTCCCTCAGCAACCGTTGACTGAATCAAGCTTCTGCAGTATTTATATATTTCTGCCATGGAATGACAGTGTCACCTTTGCAGTCTTTAAGTGAGTTTAAAATAATGCCTGACTTCTATTATCTGTCAAATGTAAAAGTACTTCTGCTATTTGATGTGATACCTAAAAATGCAGAAGACACTTCTGATGCAACAAGAAAACTCCCTAAGAAAATGCACAGTTAAACTTAACTGTACTGCTGAATTACAAAGCATAAAAACACTACGCATCTAAAATTTTTTTTAAAAAATCTATTTTTTTAATATCTGTTTTGACAGCTTCATAATAGGTAAAAAAAGTCAAACAACAAATTCACGTGTATTTAGAGTTTTAAGTCTGACATTGAATATTTCTGAATATCAGATTACAAATGGACTTTGAAGCCTTTTGTTTTATATTTAAGTGAACAGGTTGCAATTTTGTGTGCAAAAGAATGAAAACAGGATCTTGCTTACGAATTAATGAAATGAGGGATGTTGGTACCTTTAAGATAAAAAAAAAGCCTGCCTAGAAGTAGATTTACTAACTTAACAAGAGCAGCAACCTCTACAAAAAATAGCCATTTTAAATGAGAACTATTGATCTAGAGAAAAGATGTCCCAGCACCACCTGCATGCCCAGTCTTAGGGTTGCATTTTTTAACCAACGAATTTTTAGCCAAGCTACTAAGTCTTAAGACATCTGGAAGAATTAATAACATAATCTTGAATTTCTTGGCTTATACTGTTTCCAAACTAGTTTTAGAGGAGAATTCTTGTGTGAAAAAACATTAAGAAGTTTTATTGGCACGGACATGAAATGGGCCAGCACATACATTAAGAGGATTAATTACACCGAGATTTATGCACAGGCTCATTATCACCAACGCGCAGAGATGTTTCCAAAAATTAACAAAAGGAAGGATTATGCTCTTTGAGGCAGCGGGAAAACAGACATCAAGGAGAATAAACTTCTCAAACAATCTTAACCAGGAGTGAGCAGAGCCTCTCACCTTCCACGCAGGAGGGCTGAGCCCGCGTGGTCCCGGCCACCTGCCCCGGGAAGCAGGAGCACTTCACGGTCTGCGATCGCTCCTCGATCCGGTTCTTGTTGCAGCACCTGTGCACGGCCACCACCTCACACGTGCCTTGCTTCACCTGGTGCTGGCCTGATCATTACAGGGGTAAGGGGTGGAGAGAAAGAAAATCGTCAGTGCCTTAAGGAGGAGGAGGTTGTGCAGTCCTACAGAGTACTGAATCTCCCCAGGGCTGGCTTTAATCCCAGGAATGCAAAGAAGGAAAGCATCTTGTAGGATCTGGCTCATTCCCTGAGTTTATATACCAGTCTTTCTTATAAAATCAGTTTTTGTAAATCAGCTTTCCAATCTATCTTTCCTCACCCTTACAAAGCCATAGGGAGAAGAGCAGGTTGGAGTATTCAGTTAGAGGATGAAGGCCAAAAGACAGGCAGAACACACTCCTCTTCCTTTGCCTTCCTGACATCCATCGGGTTTTATATTTAATTCTTTCCCTTCATAAATGGACACAATAAATGGCATAAGGTATTTTACAGCAGGTTGGCAAAATGCTGAAGATAACATAAAAGTACCTTACAGAGCCACTGTAATAAGTTTATTGGCAGACTCTGACTTTTCATGCAAGTACCTAATACCCATAATATTTAATACGAGAGAGACAAATAGTAGGGAAATTTTTAACACATCAACACATAAGCACTGCTTGCTCTGCTTGTCATTACAGACAGGCTGAGAGCAAGGTACCTGTAAAGTTGTCATGGATAGTCAAGTTTTGTCCAAAATAAAAAAAAAAAAAAACACACACACCCAAACTGTATGGATTTCTTCAGTTCCCTCACAGATCATTCTGGACAAACCTCTGATAAATGTTGTGTCCTCCTGCTTTTCTTATGATTCACTGTCCCCTATTTCTCCAGGTATATTTTTCCCCTCCCTTTCCCTGCCTTGCTCTTGCCTTCATGTCTCACTTCACTGCTCCTTGCAGCTGATCACTTTCCTCCACTGCCAAACTTCCTCTCCATCCTGCCTAAACCTTCTCTCAGAAACTCCACAAGTCCCTCAGCTCCTTGCATAAGTCATTTCCATGTCCTCACTTCCCTGAACAGCTTTCAAGTGCTTCATTTTGTGTTTGTCTTGTCTTATTTAGAGTAGAGCCTTGGATGGCTCTTATCTGTGTTTGTAAAGCACCTTGTAAATTAACAGCACTACAGAGCAGGGTGAGTTATTTCATAAGAGAGCGAGACAGAGAGACAGCACTGAGGATAATAAAAATAGTCACCATCAAAGCAGCACAAAGTGTGAGAAGGAAGACAGATATTGGTGTAGGTGTGGTTGGTATCAAAGGCACAGAGAATAAAGAGATGCAGCGGGAAGGGAGAGAACTCTCCATGAACAGACAGTCCTCCAAACAACAAACCTGAGAATTACCCTGCTCCCTTCCTCACTCCATGTTTGCCCTGTTTGGAGGTTTTTCTTTGGATATTTTGGGTTGGTTTGGGGTTTTTTGGGGTTTTTTACAGTGTCTGCTGCTAACTGACATCAGGCACACCTTTAAAAGTGAATTTTTACTGATGGATTAAGACCACCGCAATTTTTGTGCATAAAATGTTATGACTTGATCAGGTGTGAAATCTCAACTTTGAAAAAGAGTTAGCAATGCAATTTAGGCTTCTATGAAGGTTCTAAAAAAAACCCCAGTATTAAATACATACATATAACTTTTTTTAAAAGTTGGCTTGGCAGTGTTCCTTGCTGTTTTGGTTTCACAAGTATTTCAAGCACAGCTGAAATACTCGTGAAAAAACACTTGGCTGCCTGAATTTTGTTGCCAAATTTGTATTCATAACAACCTCAATGGACAAGAAACTATGCATATTCAATTTTGAAGTGGAAATGTAGTGTTCTACTTGAGCACTCAACTTTTAAAAAATTATATATACTGAGATTTTTGCGGGGTTTTTTTTCTTTTTTTCCCTGAGGACAAAACTACACTACTTTTAAGCAAAATGTGCTACAGTAGAAAAATGCATAAGGTATTTTACAGCAAGTTGGCAAAATGCTGAAGATAACATAAAAGTGCCTTACAGAGCCACTGTAATAAGTTTATTGGCAGACTCTGACTTTTCATGTTACCTAATACCCATATAATAATAAGCAGCTACTAGTCAGGAGGACAGCAGCTTCTCTGTAAGTCAATATGGAAAACAAACACACAAAAGAGAAAGTAAATTTGTCACTTCATCCTAAAGTACTGTTCCTCAAAACACCTGACATGACAATGCTTGGAGAAAAGGTGGCACAAGTGCTGACAAAAAAGATTTTGTAAAATGAGATTTTTAAGTTAAGAGAGGTTGTTAACTTAATGAGGTTGTTAATTTATTTATTAAATAAATTTAATATTTATTTAATTATCTATTAGTGCTACAGCCTGAATCAAAACTCTTTGGAGTAAAGAGGAGAAAATTTCCATTGGTTTCCTACAGTGCCCACTGTGGTGGTCCTGCACTCACTGAAATCAACAGCAAAGTTTCTATTCACTTCAGGAGAGCAAGGTCAGAGTCTGGTTTGTCTCTTGAGAATGAGATTTTTTTAAGGGAAGCAATAAAAAGCAAAAATTTTGAGCTGCTCAGGCCACATATTTGTGTTTCCCATGTATCTCATCTGAAAGACCAAATGGCCAGGTCTTGTCCTTAATCAAAGTCACTATTCACCAGACATCAGATGCTGAGGTAAGAGAAGAAACCTTTTTTCCAGAAGGAAAACCTTTTTCCATCATAAGGATGGACAAGATCCAGCTCCAAGGATCAATATGTAGCTGCAAGGATGTCTATTTTCCAGCTCAAATCCTGCTTCCCTTAGGTGAACAGTCCTGTTAAGCCAATACCAAAGGCAATCAAACACACTGGCCCTGAGCATACAGCCCCAAAAACCTGGGGCTCCCTTTCAATTATCTTGTTTGACTTTTAAAGCAGTGACAGTGCTGCCCTGGAGTGCCAGGAGTCAACACACACTGCTGTTTGCAGAAGGTGAGATTAAGTTTCCTCATGAAAGCAGCCCTTGGTGCAGGAGCTGGTTTTCTGTCACATTCCTGTGTGGCAGCTCCATGAGCAAGTAAGGGAAGGATGTAGCCCTGGTTTAGTGCCTGAGATGTTTTAGTTTTCTGAAATTCTTTTCCCAAAGAACTTTCTGTAAACAAGAAAAGTGTTTTTGTAAACTGTACTTCGTTTTCATTCCATTTCCTAGGAGGGACTTCTTCTTGATGTCCCTCTTCTCTGACCAATGTAATTGAAAAAGTTTGTCTTCTTGTCACCGATCAGATTGGTCTCCGTAAAAAAGTGTATTAAAAAAACACATCCCCAAAATAAAAAAGTAATTTTCAACCTTCTAAAGTCAAAGTCTGTGTCATTGTAGTGTACAACGTCAGAAGATGTCCCCTCTTCATCCCTTGGGAGGAGTGGGATGCCCAGGTTTGAAAACACCACTGCCACACGAGGGAAGGCAGCACTCGCCTCCCTCATCCCTAATGCACAACTCTTATGGAGCACAACAGTGGAGGCACTAAAAAGCCACAGACATCTGCATGCATCATTTGCATTAATTGGATTGCCCTTGTAACAGTCTTTCCCCTCCTACATGCTCACATCGATATTTCCTCCTGCTTGTTCACACACATCCCGACACCTTTTATGCTGTTGAGCACCATGTGAATTTCTCCTTAATATTCAGACACATCTGTGAGCAGGTGCTGAACAAATGCTGAGGGTTAACATGGTGCCTTTCAGTCCTGTTTTTGCCTGTGTTCAGAAATCTAGAGGATAAACACTCATTTGCAGAGTGGCTTTCACAGGTAAGAAAACTCACACAAAATCTTATACAACCCCAACTCAATCTATTCCTCCCTAGATCTACTGAAACCTGTGGTAGCTGCATTCAGGTGCCCAACAGCAGCAAAAAGAAAGAATATTAAGAATTCTCTCCTGTGTGTTTTAACATTCATCTTGCACTAAATAAACCTTCATCTCAGGTTTAAAGTACACTTAACGTGCAGCTGAGATTGTACTGACAGAAACACTCAAGAAACACCCTAAAATACTTTATAATCAATGGATTCTCTGGAAGCCAAGTCATTAGAGGAACAGGGACTGAAGAGTTTTTAAAATGTGAAGATCACAGTAAGTGAATTCTATGCTGGACACATCAGGAAAGCCATTTCAGGGAGAAATGCAGTGAGAGAGAGGGAGAAGAGCTGTGGGGAGCAGAGCCCATAAATTCATAGCTCATCACCTGTAAACCTATTCAGATCTGCAGCTTAAAGGCTGTCAGTGTTTGCAGTTGAGATTCAGTTACATCTTCCCTTTAAAATAAGAAAATTCTCCAGAGGGAGAAACCTTTTATCAGCAACACCACCACACAACAGTCTCTGTCACAGAGCAGCTTCTGCATGTTGAAGAGAGAACATGGGCCAGCCAGGCACGGTGGAGGACAGGGGATGAGTGTTGAGAACCATGTAGCTCTGGGTTTCCTCTTACCAGGAGTTTGGCACGTGTGTTGCTGTCCATGTCCTAATTGCTTCACAGCTCTGCTTCCCCAGAAACTCCAGTGCTGTCCTGGCTCACTGAGGACACTTTCTCTGTGTCCCAGTACAGGGCACAGACACAATGGGACAGGGCTCCCTAATGGAACGGGAGTATCCCCCAGGATACTCCCTGCTATCAATGTAGCTGCCCTCCATAATGAGATACCTACAGGTGACAACAGCCCTCAGGTGCCCAGGTCTAGAATGATCCTGAATGACCTCAAGAAGTGGCCACATGAAGGTTCTGTGACTATTTATTTGTCAACTGTAGGATTTTCATCCCAGAAGGTGCTGTGTAGAGCTGCAAGACAACCCCCCGGGATTTCAGAGAACACAGACATCATCTCTGAAGAACAAGTAAAAACCAGGAAGTCATTAGGCCTGGACATTACAAACCAGAAAAAATGTTGTGAGTAGAGTTGACTCAATAATCACGACTGAACTGTTTATTCTCAGTGGTGTTAATATTAATATTCTCTGTATTATTCTTAATGCTTTTTTTTCAACAAACATATTTGACAAGACCTTATTTTCACTTTCTTCACAGAAGTCAGAGGGCAGATACTCAATTAATACTTCTAAAACTCTTTGAAATGCTCAAAAGAAAAGAGGGAAATACAATTATTGTTAATAAAATATCAGACATGGTAGTGATGCACTTCAAAACCACAAGGAACTTATCAAAGAAAGAAAGAGGCTTTCAGAAGGTTGCTAACCAATTCTGTCCACATCCATTTCATCTCTGTGACTAATTCTGATCACTCTCAGGGAGTGAGTGCTGTCTCAATGCAATATACATGCAGGCAGCATGCCTCTACCAGAAATCCTGAACAACCGCCTCTTCCTTCTAATTTCTTGGCTAAGAAACATGAGGAAAAGAGAAATTTAAAGGGAGTTTTTATCTCTGTTTCATAATCTGCCACCTCTGATGAAGAGAGCTACTATGCTGTGGAGAGCAAATCTGGAGTAGGATGAGCCCAGCTCAGCACATTCCTCAGAAAAGCCTCAAAACCCACAAGCTTGGTCTGCACAAAATCAACTGCACCCTTTATTTAAAGGGTAAGAGGATGGATGCAACAGGAGGATGAACAGCTATGGAGCTAAATATTGCAGACAACATTAAGAGAAACAAATGAGTTTAGAAGTCAGCACTGATGCTGTTTGGAAGAGGAAAGCTCTTTAAGAAGCTTGCTGCCAGTCCATCATCTGCCTTCATCTCATGCTGGTTTTTGCTTACAAATACATGAGCATAGGAAGCACACACCAGAAGGCAAATATTGTTAGAAAAACACAAATATTAGAGGAAATAATATTTGCTATTTTTCAATTCTTCACCAAACATATTTACAAAAATGAATCCAGCTCACAAGGCAGGTTTTTTGAGGGGTAAAAGGGGTATTTCTAAAGATGACAACTCTTCTCAAAAAAAGAAGCTAAAAGTCACTTGGAAAGTAAAATTTACACACCATGTTAGAGTCTGAGAATATCAGCAGAGCTTTTACTCTACTACCATTCCATCAGCTACTGGATTTTTTTCATAATTTCACATTCATGTCACAAGGTTCCATCTCAGATGCTCTCCTCCTTCAAGGATATACAGTATATATGTGTATACACACACACACTTTCTCAGAAATTGCCTCTGAATACACAAATCAGTCCAGTTCCACTTTTAAAGTTCAACCTTTTCACTTATGGGCAGTAAGGGAGTGCTCAGAGATAGTCCAGAACTGCCACAAAAGCCCAGTTCAGCCGTTCTAGGATAAATAGACAAGAAATGTCTTCCCATAATCACCTGCCTGTGATAGTAGGAAAAGTAAGATGTAACACACACACACACAAAAAAAAAAAATCGAACAAAAACAAACAAAAAAGGGAAAAAGGAATCCTGTTTGCTAACCATTACCCTTACAATCCTCAAATACACTGCGGGATTGTGATTTCTAGAGCTAACATCTGTAAGAAAAAAGCAAGCAAAGATAAAACAATTTTCCAGATGTAGGAATAGAGGTTGGGGCTTCCACAATGTGCAGGTTTCAAACCAGAATTTTTCTCAGAACTTATAAAGTTACAGATTTTGTTCCCATAAAGACATTTGTGCTTTTTCCCTTGTGGAAACCAGCAGTATGTGCAAAATCACAATCAAGATTTTTACTGGGGAATCAGGGAACCAGCCCTGAACCACTTTAACTTGTTTCAGGTGAGAAGTGACACGTGGGTTAGAAAAAAAAAAAGCCTCTCAAAACAAGCAACTAAGTAGAGAGGAACACCAGGGGTACAGGAGGTGTACCTCTATATTTGAAAATAGGTGAGTGCCCTCAAACCCTGATAATGAGACCCACAGACTTAATGAAATCATAACCCTTCAGAGCAGGTGGAGGAACCTGCTGACACAGCAGGAGAGAATCATGTAGCACAGTGAATTCTGCACTGAGTGTCAGAGGTCACATCCATATGGAGATTAAAGTCCCCTGGAATAAGTAGCACGGGTGACCTTAGATCAGACACAAGCACAGAGACTCCTCCAAGGCACGAAGCATTAAATCTGAGTGGTCGATAAATCAAAACAGCTGAGAAGGTGCTGGAAATGAGGGGGGGGAGGAGGGAAAAGCTGCTGCAAAGGGAAAGGTGGATGGAGGAAGGGTGACCTGGAAGCAAAAACAAATTAAGACACGAGTGTCTCTATCTCCTGGGGTGCTCACTGGAGTCGATCAATGAGGGCTGCTGCCTTTCAGCTGGGCACCAATATTCATCACCAATATTCAAGCACACACATCACTTGTGCAGACAAAATCCAAGAGCAAAAAAAAACTTCACAGGGCACCTCAGAGTCAAGCAGTGTTAATAATTTCCTATGGGGAGCTTCCTACTGTGGGGCTATTTTAGGTGAGGCAGAGGAGAAAATGCAAAGGAAAGATTTGGTTTTCAATCATAACTTGTAGCAAATGAGCAACATTGTGCTCTCTAATACAGAAGTATTTCCCAGGTGTCCCATTAACACTCACTCCTGCTATTACACACGGACCTCTATTTTTCTCTCATTTTTTCCCTCCTTCACAAATTTATCATGAGAGAAAGGGAAAGAGAATGAAACCAGCTCCCTGGAGAGATTTCTGCTTGCCTGAAGAAAGCAGGTACACACACATCCACACCAGGCTTATGGTTGCTCACCACTTTGTAAGCAAAAATTAGATTTTCTGCCTCAAGTGTGAGAGCTGATTTCCTCTTAAAACTGGTTTGTTCTTGCCATAGGACAGAAAAAATAGCATATTTAGGACCACAAACTGAGAAAGGCAGTCCCATCCACATCAATAATGAAGCCATCCTGCCCAAGGTGTCACTAACTCAGCCCTCGCAGGCACCAGGAGCTCACTGCCATTTGCAGTTGCTCTCCACACCCAGTCTCAGGGCTGTGCTTGTCTCAAAGCAGCTTACTGCTGGTCATCTATGGCATGGCAGAAGTTCATTTAATAGTACAATAATCTTTAAGAAATTAAAAAAAAAATCAAAACAAAAAACCTTTTAAAACTGTCTCATGCATGCAACAAAATATATTTTGAGGATTAATCCTTGTGCCTTTCTGAGCATTCCTCCATCACCTGAAATATCTAATGATCATTTCAGGCTTACTTGTGTAAAATAAACATTTGTAATCTACTAAATACCAGAGGTATTTTTAACCCAGTTCAAGGTCGTTCATCAGACAAGAATGATATTTGTTTAGAGAACATGAAACACTAATTGTCACCTAAGTCATTAGGCTTTGCAGATTAAGTAAATGGAAGCTGCCAGAAAACAAAGCAGATGTTTGGGAAAAAAGGATTCTCTTCATTTCAAGTGAAAATTGAATCTTTATTCTCATATCCAAATAGAATCAGTAAAACTGGGGAGAGCAACCAAGGAAACATGAACTGTTTCCTTTAGTGAACTAGTGTACTCTAGTTCACCGCTCAAAACAGCTCACGCTAACAAGGCATAAAGTACTTCTGCTTTTCTGGGGTTTATTTTTGTAATACAAAGGTATATATCCCTTCTTAAATTACCTTGATGGGACTATAGAATAATAGGACTTTGCTTGAATTTGACAGTCAGAGGTAGGCAAATAAATGATTATTCATTAATTAACCCTCATTTGACAATCTGTTCCAGAAAGATCCAGACGTAACTGTTATTATTAAATGCTGTGGTTTATGAAACGCTTCTGGTTGTCCTGTTTGACATTCTTAATTTAAGAGAGAGGCAGTGAATCCCTCTTTCCACTAATTGCTCTGTGTTTATTAAAATCATAGAGCAGCATTTTTTATCACTGGAAGAACTGTCTTGCAAAAAGCAGCACCAGCAGATAAGACTGAATCTGAATGATAGATTTCAGTGCTGAAGTGGGATGAAGTTTTCCTGTGATAGGCAAATCAGGCAAATGGAATTCTGAGGAATGTTACAAGCAATCAGATCAGTTAATGCACTGGGCACCAGGCCATCAGCTCCTCAGCTGGTCTTTAATCCCTGGGAAAAGCTCTATGTCTTGATCACCACTGATTAATTATTTTCAAAGTTTGTCTCTTTTTATATCAGGTTTTATACAGCTGTAATGATTACCTTGGGTTTATCTGATGGTATAGACAAGGAAAGCACCACAGCAGCCCAAGTATAAGATCCAGCTGCCAGTTAAGCAATAACAGGTCATAAAACTAAATTGAACAAATGCATTTTTAACTCCGAGTGGCATGAGGATTTCTAAGTGGTTTCAGCATGTACAGACTCCATCCAACCTGGCTGAACAATTCATTGAACTTGAGTTGTTTCAACAGCAATATCCAGAAGTGCAAAGCATAAGTGAAATTTCCAGAATGTCAACAGACTTTTTTTTTAGTCAGCATTGTTGAAATATGGAGGAGTTCTTACATGAAAAAAAAAAACAAAACCCAAACCGTTGCAGACTGCCCAGCATTTCATGCTGCACTGTAACAGACACAAAATAAAATATAATCACAATGAAATAAAGTGACAATCAACCTGGTAACTGTTTCTCATAGGCCCACATTTAAACTCCTGACCCCAACTTACACTGCTAATGACAGAATAATACTTTAAAGGTCAGAATTCAGAAGCTGTCAGGGTCTGTACGTTTCCTATTTTCTCCTGACGACTCTCTGTCAAAGCTTCAACATTAATACTTTTTCTTTTCAAGATTCTGCAGCTCTCTTGAGCCTCTCAACTTTCACTTTTTAATCTTCTTTACCTCAGAATAAAGGTGCAAGACTGAAATTTTAACATTCCAGTTGCAGGCTGTAACCCAAGAAAATCCCAGAAGGGTGCAGTTCAAAGAGCCAAATGTGGAGATATCTGCTCTGTAACTGGGCATGCACAAGTGGCTGCTGCCACAACACACAAACTATGCTGATCTCTCACTTTCTTTCCTCCATGCCATTTACATTATTAACCCTATTATTTTATGCAGCAAAAAGTTGTTTTTGAAGTCAGTGTATAGCTACTTCTACATAAATTTAGCTTATTTCATTTGGCAACTAGCAACAATAAAGATATTTCAGCCAGGATTAAAATGTGAATTAATACACAAAAGCTGCTTGAATCAGTAAAGATAGAGTGTTAACACACCCTTCTCAGAAATGAAAGAATTATCAGTTAAAACCTTATTTTTTTTGTTCCACGCATCTCATTCCAAGCATCCAATAATCCAGCTCTTCTTCCATTCTTATTAAAATTGACAGTCCTTGACAATGATTAGGTAGATTTTCCATTTTAATTAAGCCATTCATCTTGAAGTGAATAGTTAAACACAACTTTATAATGGCACAGAAGCCACTGTATCCTGTAACATGTACCACAGGAACAAACTGGAGAGCAGCATCAAAAGCCTCCCCCCACACCATGTCATAGCTGTGACAGAAAGAGACAACTCTGGGAGAAACTCTTGAGAGTTTGACCCTTGAATCAAATTCAATCCTCACTGCCATCACTCAAAGGACTTAGAGGGCTCCTGACTCATGCAGATTGTTGTATTTGGAAGGGGGTTTTCGACCATGAGATGGAAATTTGCCCCCAATAACTGAGCACATTTATTTTGTGATGCAGCAGATGCAATAAGAGCATTTCCCTGCGCCTGAAGGAAACCAGACAGACACTGGCTTAGCTCCAGGACACTTGACAAAGCATATTTGGATTAGAAGCTCAGTGGAGTTAGAATTGAAGGGGAAGTCTCAAATTCCCAAGGGCTTTTGAATGTCCTGTTCTCTTATATTGGCAATGAAATCTGTTTGAAATCAACAGCAATTAGATGTTTAAATAGCAGGAAGACACTAGGATATTTTTCTAGATGTTGGCCAGAAAAAAAATAAATCATGCATGTAAGTCTGAAAAGGACATTTACTTCATTCACCACAGAAGAGAAGCATTGCTCTTTTTAGCAAGAACACTTGTCACAACTGGGCAAGTTGCAGAAACAGTGTAGTGAAATTGTCCCTTGAAAGTATCCCACCCAGCTTGTCAGATTTGACAAAGTTTCATTCTTACCAGAAAACAACAGGGTTCCTCACCTGGTAAATTTTTCCTTGGCCCTAATAAGGCTATCAGCAAATGCAGAGATGAATTAGAATAGTCATTAAGGAGACAGAGCATAAAAAATGAGCCACAGGAAAGGTCAGAGCAACAAGGGTGAATGAAGAGGAGCACGTGCCCTGTCACCACCGCTGCAGATGTGAAGGGAACAACCAAGGGAGAGAAGCAGATGTTCCTGTTAAAGTTGTGCAAATTTCGTGGCTGCTTTCAAGGATAATGGAGCAGCCATAGGTGGCAGGAGAGGACATGTCATTACCTTCTGCAGTGCTGGCTGGGCTCCCCCAAGAGCCATTGACTTTAACAGCAGTGCTGCACCATCTCCTGTCTGAGAAAGTTAAAGGTGACCTGGCACAGTTGTCATTAGTTTCACTCTTTCCACTAGGATGGTACTCTAAATAAAGCAGTTGGGGTTTCCTCTTCAAGTCAGTATATTAAAAAGGGGAAACTTTTAACAGGTTTCTTCTGATCATATCTCAAAAAAATTTCAACCCACAGTTTTATGCAGAGGTTTTCTACCCTTAAAAATTGTGTTGACTTTAACTAACTAGAAAATACTTTCTGCCACTGTGGTTGGCTTTTCCTGATCTCAAAACATACATTACCTTGCAATATAAATTGCCAGAATAGTAGATAGCTTTGAAAATCCATGGACATTGTGAGATTATATTCAGTGTCCTTTTGATACTTCTCAGTGTCTCAGCAGGGACAGGGTGGGAAGCAGATACGGTTTGCAATAGCTGTTCCTACAGAGCAGCAGCACTTCCATAAAGGCACATTCCTCTGCAAGACCCCCTGCTTGAAGGTCCTGAGAGGCCAAGAAAAGGTCAGTTTGATCTGTAGTGAATCCCAGCAGCAGGAGACAGTGACAGCTGCATTAGTGCCACTGTCTGTAATGAGCTGCCAGGTGCCCCACAGCCCTGTACAACACACTTGCTGGATAGCCCATGGAAAAAGACTTCCCTTCCATTCATACCTGCTCAGCTCCTGTTATTTTCAAAGCTTCTCAGGATGCTGTGTGGGGTTGGACTGCCTCCCTCACACTGTTCTTTGAGCCTTTAAACGTGAACCTCTAGCAGTCTCTGCTTTAAACACAAACTGCTGTCCTGCCTCCTGCTGCTGGGCTCCCTCCAGTGCCCATGCCAGAGGACTCGTGTCCAGCAGCATCATCACTGCCCAGCAGGCACCTCCCAGCAGCAGGAACCTGGCCAGAATCCCATTAATCTCCCTCAGTCAGCACAATCCAGGAAAACAGCAGAAATTCTGTCTCCTATCTGGATAAGAGGGAAGGAGACAGCTAGAGAGAAAACCACCAGGCAATTTTTCTTCCGTGGTTTTGTACTTATCAACAGCCCTGAGAGCTCCAGCTCACTGCAAACCAAGCACCTGTCTGAGGGCACTTCCCAACAGCAGCAAGCAGATCTGGCTTAGGAACAACCTTGAGGTAAAAGGTTTTGTATCTCCTCACTAATCCATCGAGGCTCCCTGATGTTATGGGATTGCATCTCGTAATTATTTGCAAGCAACTCTTTCGAGCACAAGAAATTACAAGACTTTCTTTATAGTGAGTGTCCACCTTCAGAGCATGCAAACCTGACCAGTGGAGATTAAACAGTATAATTTACAGGTTGGTTTCTGCACTACTACCTCCCTGAAGAGAGCTCAATTGTCAGCACGCTGACAGTCCTGGCTAGCTCAGTGTAATTCTACCTTGGCAAACAGAATTTCCAAGGAAAATAACTCACCCACTTGAACTGCCATGACTTTGCTTTAATGAAATAGTCTGAGTCCTGTAATGTACAAATACCTACATTTCTACGTTTAATAAAAATACAAGTTTTGCTTAACAAATATCATAAAATTTTATTGTTAGGGAACAGGCATGGTGGTATTCAACATGACAATGCAGAAATAGAAATGGCTTTTCAAAAGTCTTTTTTTATTTCATATGTGATTAAGTGCCTGCAAGCTTTCTGTTTAAATACTTCTAACAAAGTCATTTACTTTTCACTCCTGAATTACAGGTGAAATGTGTAGTAATTTTAGTTGCAGTCTCCAACAAGTTGCTTCTGAGAACACAAAAATGGCAGTACAGAATCTAAGATAAAATTTCCCCTTCATTTTTGGGCAAAGGTTAAGGGAGAGAAACAGAAATGTGACAGACTTAAAAGATTCTAAAATGAGTATAAAAAACTTACTGGATTTAAAACAAGAAAATGCAGCAAAAGATACATTCCACTGTGAATCAGTGGCTGTGATAAGGCAGGATACATCTAGAATGAGTATTTTAATTCATCCTGAAATCAGTGGCAGATGTCCTGAGGTTATCATAAATATGTACACTTTGGAAGTAGCCTTAGCTGAGAATGGATCTGGCTTCAGCAACAAAACCCCAGGAGAGTTCACTTACAAACAAGAAAACATGTTTCTCACTAGCCTGTTCCAAGCACCCTATGTTTTGTAAGGCTGCAAAATAATGATTTATCTTTAATCACAATTCAAAACTACACAACAAACCAGACAGATGAGCTGACAGTAAACATGCTCATAATTTGACCTGGGCTCATATGGAGTGCTCCTAACTCCACGTTATACAAAGCAATGGTTAACAATGCTCAGCACCAGAGAGAATTAGACCTTCAGATATTAAAAACATCTGACACTTCACTCACAATGTCCTACTTTTACCTGAAGGAAGTTTGCCATGCAAGTTTCCTAAAAAAGCAGGGAAACACCAGAAACCACATCCATTGCCAGCACCTGCAGTTTCACATGGGGTGAGTAAATTGTACATTTCAGCAACACCTGTTCCTCAGAGGCTCTTAACTCAAACACATCCTGGAGATGAGAGCTGGACACCAAACCATCACAAAGATGTGATTCCCCCAGGTACCAGGACAACTCCAAGGAAGGGAACATCCAGATGAGAGTCCCTGAGCCAAACATTCTGCACTGGTGGTGGATGGGACAGTCGAAGAAAAGTGTGATAATCATAAAATAATTGAATCATAGATAGGTTTGGATTAGAAGGGACATGAAAAATCACCTAGCTCCAACCTGCCTGCCATGGGCAGGGACTCCTTCCTCTATCCCAGGTTGCTCCAAGCCCCATCCTGTCTGGCTTTGGACACTTGCAGGGATGGGGCAGCCACAGCTTCTCTGGGCAACCACCCCCACAGTCCAGAAGTTCTTCCCAAAATCCCACCTAAAGCTGCTTCCTTTCAGTTTGAAGCCATTCTCCCTGGTCTTGTCACTACAGACCCTTGTAAATGAGTCTCCCTCCATTTCTCTCATAGTCCCCTTCAGTCCCCACAAGGATTTCTCTGCTCACTCTCCACAGAGCCCCGAGTCTTCTGATGGACCCAGATGGCAAATGATTTCCAGAAAAGAATTTGGAGGAAGTTTCAAGCATGTCTTCCAAACTACCTGCAGCACTGGGGCACCTGAAGGCCTGAACCACTGAATTTCATATAAATTTCACTCCCTACATAAGTTTTAGGTATAATTACCTTAACTATCAAGTACCTTAAATATCAGTAGTAAAAATCTCAGGCCACCAACACCCTCCTTTAGGTACAAAGGCTGCCCTTTTTCATTTCTCTTGAAACCTACTGAGCCTGTGAGCCAGGGTGGATTTGTTCCCAGTGTGCCCTGGCATCACATTTATTCTTTCACACAGGCAAGGCACTGAGAACACTCAATTGCCACCTGTGGGTATCTTTTACAAGCCAGTGAACAGCAGGGTGTGTCAAACGAAGAACTCAGCTCCCTTCCTACTGAGAACTATTCCACTTTTCAGTTTGTACTCATTAAATTCCACTAACTATTAGACATGAAATCAGACATGTTATTTGGCAACAAACCTGACATCTATTTGCAATGGTCTAGAAAAAAAACTAGCATTATTTCTCCTTCAGGAATGCATTTTGCTCTCTAAGATTAAAAGGTGCAGACTTTTGAAAATCATAACTCATTTCCCCTTTCATTTATTTAAAATCATTGACATTATACTGAAAAGTTCAGTAATACATTGTTATTCAAAAAAACACTGAAGTTGGGTAAGAGAGAATATATTTCTATTTCTTCTCACATTCCTGTCAGTTCAAACCAGAAGGATTTTTTAGTTAACTTTTGCACATGTCCGTCAAATTTCAAAAAAAATTCCAATCCGTAGAGAGGAAAAATCTGTTAAAAAATCCAGACCCCTATAAAACCTGAAAACACTGCAAGTGAAGAAACAGACATATTTGTGCATGAAACACCTTGTCAAAATTGGGACAACCCTCTTTAAAAGAGTTTCTCACCTCGTATTTCTCCCTCCTAGCAATATGAGAACAGAGCTATGACTGATCATGATTCACAGCTTAAAGCACAGGTGAGTTTCAGATGAGAGGTGGATGGCAATGACCAGGATGAATAGATCCTGTGTTAGAGATCCAACATGCTGCCAGTCCAACACATTATCCTTTGTCACCTTCTGAGTAATTTTAAGCACCTGTATAGGGGTGGATTATTAGGTACTTTATGTTTCATGGCACACAGAGCATTTATGGGGAGTCTGTGAGAAGTGGAAAGCAGCCTTGTTTGCAGGATTCTGTAAATGGTTTCCTCAGACACCTTCACACTGGAAGGTGCTGCTCTCATGGGGGCTGAGCAGGGACCCTTTTCTCTCAGCTGACACCTCAGACCACACAACAACATGGAAAGTGATGAATTAAAACACTGAAAGACAATCCCAGAGCAGGGAGTGACCAGTTTCTGGCCAGAGGCAGGGAGAAAACTTTCAGTAAGAGATCAGGCCTGGGTGTAAAGATAAATGCAACGTGGTTTGTGTCTTGTCTTCAGAAGTACTGAACCAAGACAGGCAATTAGGTAAAATGAGAATGGACTCAGTGAAACAATTCATTATTTGTTTATTATTCACTAACATCTGATAGAGACTCCATAGAAACAAAATCCCTTCCTGGAGGTCTTTGCCTTGCTTAGAACTCATTACCCCAGAGACTGGAGATATCACTGATGCTATTTTAATCCACTAAGCTGCTGTTGCTTAGCTATGTGGCAAGTCTTATAAAACTCTGCTCTGCACAAAGCAAAATCTTCTCTCTGCTGGCAAGAAGTCCTTGAACTTGAATCTCTAGCAAGTCAGACTGTGGTAAAATGACTAGTCATAATAGCAGTGCAGGATAATGCCTTGCATTTTCAAATTTTAGGTTTTGCTGTACTGTATTAGTGCACATCCAGCAGCTCTTGTCACCAATAATTACTATCCCACAGCAACTACACTAAAGTACCCACCAATTAACTAATTTCATTTTGACAGTTTTAGAAGCAGAAGAGGAGAAATATTGATGTCTCCGAGCACAGTCAGCAGCTGACACACATCTTCTTTCTATCCAAAGGAGCTGCTGTCAAATGAATTGCTTAAAAAGGTATTTGAGGTGGTTCTATAGAATACAGCAAGGATGCACTGCAGAGCCTCCTGCAAGTATTAATTCTTGGGGGGCTGTTAAGGTTGGTACAAATGAAAAATACTCCTTGGTGGCAAGAAATGACAACCTGAGAAAAGCAATATTTATAGATGGACAGTGTTTTAAAGGCTGAGCAAGTTTTGAGGATAGACACATCCTCTGAAAAATAAAGCAAATCTTGACTTTTTCAGCAATGTGCACTAAATATTTAATAAGGGATCCTGGAGCTTGGGAAGGTTTAAGACACTGTTTTAGAATATTGAACTAATAAGCTCCTCCAGTAAGCCTCTAAATACGTACAGTTAAACATTACCTAGTTTATTTTAATTATTTAACACAGAGACTGAAGGAGGTTAATGTGACCCAGTGGACTTGTTTATGTTGAAAACTATTGCCTCTCCTTACTCAAAAATCTGCATGCTGAGCTGCATCAGAGCACAGAGCTACAAGGGAGCCATAAGGAACAGAGGTTTACAGCTGCCTGCTAACACCAGGATGGGAGTGTTTGCACCAGGGCTGTGCCTGCACGGAGACACAGCCCATAAACAAAGTCAGGCCCATTAATTTTATTTACATCACTTGGAAAACTAATATAGTCAAGTTAGAAGTGTAGCTGAGAACACCCTGGATGATGGGGGCTGTTGCTAGTTTCCAATATTTTGTTTTAGAAATACAGAAATCTAAATAAAAATATATAAAAATCTAAATTAAAACAGACCATAAAAATAATTTACTCTTAGTTCACAAATCCTAATAGCTAGTGGTCCTTCTCTTTCTTCAGACTATGGATGATGCTTCACTTGGATCTTCAGCCTGGTCCTCCAGCTACTACAGGAGAGAAAGCTGCCTTCACTAAGCCACAGAAAATAAAGAAATAACCATCTTGAAAAACTCAAGTGATAGAGGATAGGAACTAAATATTATGTAGAGAAACCCAGCTTTGCAGTCTTCCACATCCATACAAAAAGAGGAGATGAGGGAAAGGCAACTATTCATGGCCCCCATGAGGAAAAGGGGGGGAATAACCCAGTTTGAAGCAATACCAGCCAAGACCCAGCATATTCACCTGGATATCTCTTCTTTAGAAAGATTAAAAGCTAGTCTTGCTTAAGTAAAAGGCCTGAGTTTCATTTTAACTGGGTACCTTGTTTATCAAAAGAAATCTTGTTCAGCGTTTGCTTTCATTTGTCCTTGGGAATGCCAGCACAGGCTGAGGCTTATGTTCCTTCTTGTCCATGGAATGCAAAATCATCCACCTCACACACAGCACAACGTGCCAATGAACAACATGGCTCAGCTCTGCAATGTCTCTGTTTCAGAGCAATGTTCAGAGGCATCATTTTGATTCTATGAACTGGTATTTATAAAATAAAGGTTGCTACAGACTAAGGAGAAAAGGCACTGAGAGCAGAAGTCAGGGGACCCTTAGAGGATCAGCTGGCAGAAGGAGGTCACTGGAGTTCACTGTGCTAATGGAGTCATAGGCACTCAGAAGGGAACACATAATGAGAATTTTGCATATTTGTTTCCTAGAAACAGAGACTCCTCTGTGCTAGAGCAGCCCTATCAGCAGATCCATGCACAAAGCTCTGTGCTGCTCCTTATTGGAGATCTACTGGCTCAAAACTGCAGGATCCTGCCCAAAGGGATGGTAAACACCTATTTCAGCTTCACAAGAGACCTGCTCTGCCACCTCCACCCTTTCTCACCACTGTCACCTTCTTGGAGACCATAAACATGGGTGACCATGACTTTGTTTTGTTTCTAACTCATTGCTCTGCTTGAGGGAAAGGTGGTATTTTTAAACCTTCACAAGATTCAGGTGCCTAAATTCCACAGCTATTCAATTTCCAAGATTTAAATAAGTTGGGGTTCGTGCTTTGGAGCTTTGCCCTCTAGAAAAACAAAACTTCCTGAAAATTATTGATCTCACAGTAAAAACAATCTGATTTTCAAACAAAGCTGAGGTAAAACGATGCAAAACCTCCATGTAACATCAACATCAACTTCAATCACCTAAAAATCTCAGAGAGACCAGTGGAGCAGAAACTCATCCACACAAAAAGAATACAATAATTAGTGATTCAAATGTTTTATCTGACAGTGAACCCAGGGGGTACCAGAGTCTTTTTTAACCCCAGTCCAAAAAAAAAAAAAAAAATAGCATGCTGAAGTCTTAATTTTGTTGGCTTATGTTTCCTTTTCTGCAGGAATTTCATTAGTGCTTTCCTTTAAAGCTCTCCCAGAACTCAGTTATGTGCCCGGAGAGCTTTTAAAGGAAAAGCACTGACTTGCTTGGCATCTCCCTCCAGCCACTCCTAGCTCTAATTGCAAGGTACAAATTAAAAATACAAATTAGTTCTATCATTTCATCCTTGGCCTTTTGGAAAAAGAAAAAAAAAAAGGGAAAAAAGCCAAAAATGCACACAACAAAAACATGAACAGAACCCCAAAGAAAAAAAAACCCAAAAAACAGTGGAGCATCCAACCTAAGGTAAAATGCTGAAGTCAGCAGCTTGTACTGGGATAGGGGGGAAGAAAAGATGAAGTCCAATTTTAAAAAAAAATTCAGTACAAAGCTCACATGCCCATGGCAGTCTTGCTTGAGTACAAAGTTGTGCAGCATGCAGGTGACATAATTAGGTCACTGGGGGCAAGACTTCTTAGAACTGTTATATAAAGAAATCCATAAAAGTTCTCAAATTACACACCTTCCAGGTTTCAAGAAGGTTCAAAACAGCAACTCTGCTAGCAACCTGGTGTAAGTCCTCCCTGGCAGTACAAAGCATTGCAGTTATATATTCCATCATTATTCTGTTCTCAGCTTGCAATTATTTATGGGATCCTGCTAAACATATTTTATCTGTCACTTATTTTATCTTATTTTATTTCGTCACTGACCACAAAACAACATTAAAGAAATTAAAGGTGAGCTACTCTTGGTGTTTCCCTGTCATTTGAGGATGAGGACTGATATTGCTCATGTACCAAATGTGACTAATACGAGACTTTTCAGGTGGGATTTTCAGAACAGTCTTAAGGGAACACTGAAAACAATGACCTTTCCTGTTCAGCACTTGCTGATGATATCTAATGGATGATATTTAACCCAATGGATGATATCTAATGCATGATATCTCAGAGGGATGATAGCTAATAATCAAAATCTAATGGAACTGAAACCAAGTGTGAGTTGGACACTCACACATGAGAGCAGCACAGGCTGTGCTGGGAGGGATGGACAGACCCCAGTGTTTGGGTCACAGTCTGCACTGACAGCAACCTCTGCTGGCCCAGCAGTCTCAAAAATAATTGGGGAGTCAGTGACATGTGGAGGCACTATAAAATAACATCTATCCTGCTCCTTTAGAACTTTCAGTCCTTCAGGGATAAAGAAGGGTTTGAAATTCAAGGTGCACACATGGTTCCCCTTTAGGAAAGCACTGTGAAATACAGAGTCTCACTAAACTCAGCAAACCACACCAATCTCCTGTTCTCTGCAGTCACAGTTCCATTTACTCTGAAGCATTTCATAATTAATTCAGAACATGCTGGACTGTTGGACTGACAAATATCATAATAAACAAGAGCAAATTCAAACGGAACCAACTAAAGAGAAGAAATAACTTGCTTAGGACAGAAGCAAAGTATTATTCTCATCACCTGTAGCCAACCCCAACACCTGGAACAAGGCACCAGCATCAGGATGAACTTAACAGCAGCCTGTCTACACCACTGTCAAGACTGCCTAAATTATCTCTTGATTGCACTGTATCATTTCATAATGAATGTACAAGACCAAATCCCAGTACACTTCTAATCTGTGCCCTTAAAACTTCCAAACTCCCCTAAAACTCCCCAGTTTCATATGGATCATTTTAAATGTCTGCCAGCTAGAGCTGTTCTATCCTCTCCATGGATATCCCATCTCCTGTCACCTGGAGCATACACAGCACTCCCCCACAGGGCCAGGCACAGACCTAGATTAATAATGCTAATGAGATATCTTCCCTGGATGGCACAATTAATCCTAACTAAGGGACCTCTTTATTTTTAAAAAATTCTCCTTCAAAGCAATTTTTCCTTTAGGCTTTTAAGCCAACCAGATAAGTCCAACAGCTGGGAGAGTCATGTAAATCAAACAGCCCCAATTTCCATAGTGCAGCATCAGATAATACATTCAGCCAGTGCTGGTGTTGATAAGTTTGAAACAGTTTTGTGTTCTGTGCCTGCAAGCAAGTTCAGAAGGAGGTGAATAAGTGGCCAAAATCTTGTTTCATTCCAAGATTAAGGGCTGTAACAGAGGTCAAGTCTGTACCAGCTCCAAGCTTGCATATTTTTTTTTCCATATAGCAATTTTCCTCACTTCATTGTCTCCATGTTCTTGCCTAAAACCATCATAAAGACCTGTGGTTGGGATTAAGTGTCTTCTACATATCCAAAAGGAAATACTGGGGATATACTGTTAATAATTCAGCATTTATAGCCCTGCTGTTCTAGGGAAATATTCTGTTCTGATCTCATATTTCATGCTTGCAACAAACAGCACCATCCTTACTGCAACCACTTAATGCCCATATTCACACCCTAGTAAAGACAAGTATTTTCTTTTAAACTGAGAACCACCTCCAAAGAAAGCAGGTGTGATATTTCCTAAAATAGAGATCTGTACATTTAAGGCTCTCTCTTCAACATGAGAAAGTCCCACAAAAATTAAAATTCAAATGATAGTAACATTTTGGGTATCTAGGTAGAGCCTGAACTTCAATCAACAAAACAGAGCTTTTAAATTTTTAACATCTGGTCTCTTGCAACTAAATGTTGAGAGTCAATGCATTTTTTTAAATTGCTCTTGGCTAATTAGTAAATACGGTAGCTGACAGCAAGATACATTTTCTCTCACAGTACAGAGTCCACACACAAATAGCTAAAAAATACAGCAGTGACACTGAGGTGAACTGCCCACACTTTCACCCTAATAGATTGTTAGCCTTGGAGGTGAAATGGATCTCATTTAAATACTGACACACATATAAAGTATTGCAGGTCCAAGCACTCAGCATAAAATCATGACATTTGGTTATGAAACATTTAGTTACTATGTACGTTTATAACATCAATGCTAAACATCTCCATGCTATACAAGATGTTGTTACAAATTTTAACAAACATAATTTACATTTTAAATAGACTCAGAAATTCAGATACGCCTTCTAACATGAGGATACCAACATGAGGAATGTGGGACTGCTCAAGGTCAAACCTAATTACAAAGCCTGCTAAGATGAGGATCATTTTTTAAGCAGTGCGAAATTAAATTATTTGTCAGCGCTATCAGGCAGTAAATACCTGCCTGTTTTAATTGCTGTTGATACAGCCTAATAAAACTTGGAAAGGAAACGCTCAGGCACTATTTAATTTCCCTTCCCAGGTCAAGATGTGCCTGACAAGCAGCGGGTTGGGCTGGTCCTGGCTGCAGTGCCACCCACACCAGGGACATGTCACCGGCTGACCTGGCCCCCTGCCCTGGGAAAATCTGGAACAGCAACACCCGTGCTTGGAACTAGAGACCGAGCTGTGCCTCTTCTGGACACATAGAAGCAAATAAAAGATTAATTAGGGAGACAACCCCGCGGAAATCTGGGAGAAGATGCTCCGGGTGGGAGCGCGGGCGGCTCGGGCGGGACCCTGTGGCTGTGGCGCTGCTGCCATCCAGCGGGGCAGGGACCACGAAGAACCATCACGGGCACAGGGATGCTCCTCTTGCCCCTCCCTGCCAATGCCCAGCGAGGCTGAAGTCCGCAGAGAAAGGAAAACGAAGCAGGGAGGGGCTGGGTGAGGAGCCGCTGTAAAAGTCTGCTCCTTCTGCGTGGGGATGAAAGAGGCGCCTCCTGCCCAGACTCGCTCCTGAGGCTGCCTGAGAAATCACCCCATGGACTCGATCCAATTCGATCCTGCAGCTCTTTAGCTGGTTTAAGATGCTGGAGCTGAGAGAGGAATGGTTACTCAGAGCTTTGTAACATGCTGGATCTTATCTGTCTTATACCAGCACAAATTTCAAGTCTTCACATCTAGAATTTCATTGCACTTAAAATGGAAGTTCAGCACATACCTTGCATAAACCCATTTGAAAAATCCTACTGGTTGATAATCTGCTGTGATGAGTATCTAAATATCTTGTTAAATCTAGCTTTTAAAGCCTGCATCTGCCTTGTTTCAGTACTTGGGAACTCAGAATACGTGTAGAGCAAAATGAGACTTTGATATTCTGCTATCTGCTTACCATCTCCTCATAGATAACAGAGGGGCTAAGAATTTGTAAATGATAGCATAACATTTGCATTATCAACATCATTACTCGTGGATGATGAAGCAGAGACAGTGACAACAATTTAAAGCCAGCTCGAGTTGTTGGGGTACCGTCTACAGGGCAATTTACAAAGAAGGTAAATTTCTGATGCTAATAGGACTCTACAGCAAGACATCAACGGCACAAACTCCTCCAAATCAAGGAGAGTGGGAGGGAAGCAGGGGGAAAGTGGGCTGACTGGGGACCAGAAAAGAGGAAAAGACATGACTTTCCTCAGCAGTTTAGCTGCACAATCAGTACTCTGCTCTGTGAGATGCTGCTGAGACAGAGGGACAAGTGTCAGTATCTGTATTTTTCATACCTTCATATTTCCTGTCAAATTGCTACAAGAAACATTAAATAATCATCTATCCACTTTTAATTTAGCCCATCTTTAAATCCCACTACACAGAATTCTCCCAAAGAGCAGCAGTGATGTAGCAGTCAATAAAGAAGGGGATTATGTTTTATTTTTGGTGTATGGGAGGAAACAGGTGAACTGTGGCTGATAAACAACACTTAGCAGCACCTGAAATCCAACTACACCACTGACAGAATGGGAGAATCATAATCTACATTTCATCTCGTTTGATTATCTTGGGAGTTTTGTAACAGTTAGAAAGCCTGACATGTTGTCCTCCCTGTATAGTCAAACTCCCAGAACAGCAGGGGCACAACCAGAACTCCTTCACTCCCCAGAAAGTCCTGAGTGCTATAAAAAACACTCTACTGGAGTCACAGGCAAAAGCCAGGGCTGCCCTGTGATTAGAGGCTGTACATTGCACCAGGTCAGCTTTTACAGAGAATCTGCAGGGTTTCTGTCTTTGATTTGCTGCCAGGTGTTCAGTTCAGCTCTGTCTGAGCAAGACACCCAGCCCAGGACACTCCCAGTGCTTAATTTCAGGAGGACTCATTTAGGATAGTTGTGTTCTGTCGGAAAAGAGATATTCTTGACTTGCCTCTATACCAAAACACAATAAACCTATTTACCTCTTTAAAAAGTTAACTGGAGCATCAAAGCCCTGATAATTCACATACCCCCACAAACAAGACTTGCACAGCACCTAAAATGAAGAATAAGCTCAGCTTTGCAGATTTCTACCACGTTACTTCTCAACTGCATTTTAAACTTTAGCACTTGTTTGGATACAGGAGCTCAGACTTAACTGAAAATGTACAATATCTTATTTGATTCTAGTCAAGGGGTTATGTAATCATTAGTGCAGACCTATTTATCTCCCTCTCGTTTCATCATTCAGAAATTTAAATGTGATTTTTGAATTTCAATTGGTTTATCAAGTGCTCAATGACATCACGAGATCCTGTCTCCTCTGAAAGGGATTTCTGCCTTTCTTCTTCTTTGAAGCCCCACGTCCTGTTCAGTCTATCGTGCAGTCCTTTCACAAAGCAGATAGCTTAAGTCATCAGATTTATGCAAAAAAGACTAAGTAGCTCTCATTGCCCCAGAGAGCACTTTGCAATTGGATGCTGTTTTTACACACACTCTTACTGAAGCACGGTGTTCATCCTTGTGATTTTCATACCAATTTCTGTTCAAACTCAGAATTAGTTTGTTTAATGCTTTATTTGCAGTGTGTTATAACATCAATAACTACTTCTCTGCTGGAGGCCAGCACATGCTGCCCCTCAGCCCTGGGTACCTTGGTGTTACCTGTGCTTCACCCTGCATGAAACAAGGGTCAGCCAATGAGTACACGATGCCTGTGCTCTCACCTCACTCACTTGAGACACAGGGACCCAAATTCTTCACTCCCCATCCCCACAAAGCCAAGCAACAAACAGTTCCTACTCACCACGTTAATATAAGAGCAGTGGCAATTAGCAATATCCACTCAGTACAACCATCTGCTGAGGCTGCCACAAACCAGATATCTTTCCAAGGCTTGTCTCCTGACTGAATTCATCATTGCACAACAGGCAGCTTTCCCTTGGTCAAGAAGTGACTCTGCTAATAATATTTACCATCTAACAGATCTCAGACTGAAAGGTCATGTCATATTTCACAAAAAAAATATAGTGAGCAAAACCTAATAAATAAGAATAAATGCCCTTTCTTTGCAGTGCCTTTTGACCAACTCAGCTAACAGACTCTGGACTGAGAAATGGTGGAAATAAGTTTGGAAGGAGCTCCCCAGTCACTTGCCAGCTCTGACAGGTACAATGATGGTATTTAACTGTGTTGTTTGTATAAATCACAGCCCAGCCACCAAGCCCCAGGCAATATAATCTAAATCTGTCCCCTGGCTCTGTTCTACAGCTGAGACCTGTTGGCTCCCAAGACATGGAAATGTTCACCACAACCACAAGGGTTTCATCCCCCATCTCTTAAATGAGAATAATCACATTTCCTTTGCAGAGCAGTTCATGTGGCTGACAAACACCTTATATTGCTTTGATTTGGCTGCCAGAGGAGTCACCCCAGAAGAACACTGTTTATTTAGGCTGCAGAATTTGGGGCAAAGACACTTCTCTTTTTTGGAGAGGCAGTACAGAGAAAATGCTGAATCACCTTTATTCCCTGGTAAACTGGTCCTTCTGCAGCCATACTTCTTTTTAATGCTGCTTTGATGCTGCTCTTGCTACAGCCCAAAGAAAAATGGAAATGATTTTGCAAAAAAGCCCTACTCAGGTTTTGAGTTTGATCCAGAATTCAGTCAATCCAAATCCCTTGGTACTAGGGAAGGGTCAGGAAAATTCCTTCACAGTCACTACTGGATTAGATTTGTTGCCCCAGAAGAGGACATGTTTTCAGAGTAAACTCTCTTTTCTCTCTAGCTTGGCACAAACTACCATGTGATGCAGTCTGATAAAAGGATGTTTCATTACATTAGCATAGCAGACTTATTTGTCAGTTGCAGACTAATTATCTTGGCTCCTTGTTTGGGGACTGTGGCATCCCTTGAAATAAATTGCATTTTGCTGAGGGCAGCAATTTTACTCCATTTCTAAAGAATGTCAGCACAAAGTTGTGGGGTCTTTTATATTTCCAAATAAAATGTTAAAAATAGTGCGTGGTGGGGGGAGAAAAAAAGCCCATCTGTCACAGTATTTCTGAATGAAATATCAAACTATTGCTTTTTTTCCTATATAATTCAAACAACAAACAACATTGAACACAGGTCTGACAATAAAACCCATTATATTGTCTCCATATTTCTGAAACCTTGGAAGAAGAACAAAAGCTGAAAAATTAGTTCTGTGCAAGTGAATTATTAAACTCTACTGTCAGCAGCCATTTCTAAAAACAGAGTTGGACACCCAGCCAAACAAGTGAAAACCCTAAAAAGCAACTTGCAGAGCAATCAGACTTTCTTTTAACAATGTGCATTTAGAAATACTGAAAATAAAATTATCGGCTACATTTTTTTTCTCAGTGACACAACAGTGCATACTCCAATAAGGTGCATGTAGAGAATAGCAAGGACCTCTTTCTGCATCCAAACTCTTTTAGATGAGAAATTTCAGTTGACTTCATTTTGTTTGCTTGTTTTTGTTCGGGGTGGGATTTTTTTTGCTTTTTTGTGGGTTTAGGGGTTTTGTTGTTGTTTTTGGCGATGTTTCGGTTTTTTGGGGGGGTTTTTTGTTTGGTTTTTTGGGAGTTTTGGATTTTTGTTTGTTTGTTTGGGTTTTTTTGTTTGGTTGGTTGTTGTTTTGTTTTTTAGGGTTGTGGCTGGTTGGTTGATTTGGTTTCTTGTTTTGTTTTGCTTTATTTTTTCCAGTTGGAAGAATATCAGCATCTGCTGAAAGGACTCAGTGCACAGAAATCACAATTCACGCCAGACATTTGTGTTGCTGGGGTGAGTTAAACCAACTGACATCATATGCTCTTTTCTCAAGTTATATTATGACTGGATTTTAATATTTTCAATAAATTATGTTTTCTAAAGACATATCTGAGAAAGTTTAGTAACAAGTGTCAGTGCTGACACACAGTCTTAAGATCTTCCTGTTTGATCTCCTCTGAAAAGAGCATCTCTTCAACATGGCAAGTCAGGAGAGGCTTCATGACAATCCAGGGACCTCACAAACAAGGAAGGTGCCAGTGTCTGCTCTCTGTCAGCCTCCTGAAATTTCCTAAGTAAAGAAAGGCAGCTGTAGAAGGATATACAGAACACAAAAGATGCTTTAAGGTTTTACACCCTACCTGAAAATAAAATTATCTCACAAGACTGCCACGGTACATTTAGATTTTTGCTTTACAATCACTTACAATTTCATTTTGGCTATCAGGAAAAACCAGCCAACATGATGCAACACCCTACAAACAGCTGTTAACACACCCCAGGTCTGCTAAACACAGATCCTGCCATTCCACCCCACCTAATTTGCAACAGTTTGTGCAAAACAAGGCATCGAAAGAAATCTGCTTATTCCAAAATATTCACTGCATCTTGAGATGCTGCTTGAAGGAAACACAGGTATAAAGCAGAACTGGTATCAGGAAGATGCAAGCAGGAAATAAAGCCAAGAGAAATCTTGCCTCACATTTACCTGGCCATTATTTCTCAAAATAACATAAATCAAAAGACTAATGACCATTCATGGACTGTAAGGCATATGGATGCAATCCATAAGGAGAAAAAATAGGTGGAAATAAAGAAAGGAAATAAATAAATAAACACAGGCAGGACAAACACTAAGCAGGAGAACTGTTGATCCTAGAATTCTCCACTCATAACTTCTGGCATTTCTGGAGGAATTGTTAAAGATTGCCACACTGGAAGATAATGAATGTCAGGTGTAGCTTCCATCTCCAGTGTGATGAGGAGAGATTACCCTGCTGAAGCCCACAAGACATCTTTAATCTCCTGATTTAGAATCCATTGTCTGCTATCAGTTGTCACTCTCCTGAAGGAATGCAAGAATGCTGCCAAACACTGAAAAGCAGCTGCAGCAAAGAGCTACCAGCAGCAATCCCGAGGTGCTCTGCCAACAAAACACTTAAATGTTAGTTAAAAAAAAAAAAAAGAAAAGAAAAAAAGAAAAGAAAAATTCCATCTCCAGGTTCTGCCATTAATAATTAAATGTTTTCTGGTTTCCAAGAAGAAATGCTTGCTCAAACATGTCCTTGAAACCAGGCAGATCAACACCACAAACTTTCAAAGTTAAAGTCAAGGGGCAGCTCTCTGGAGGGGAGAACACCACACTTGGCACAAGAGCAGAGCTGGGCAATTCTTGGAGTCTGAGTGGACCAGGCACAGGGGAGGACATGTTTAATGCTACAGACAAGGATGACAACAGATTTCTTGCTCTTAAATACCAGGTGAATATTTTATATACACCCACAGCCAAGTGGGCAAATGAAAGTTACCATGGAGAGTCAGCCCACCCCAGGCTGCCTCTGAACCACATCAGGTAGCACAGACAAAATCAGACAGCCTAAATCACCAGAAACTGCTCCCCATTTCCATGGACATTTATTCAAGCCTGTGCAGCCATCCATTTGGGATGAAAGGCCTTAAAATCACACTGAAATGGGACTTTAAGTCTGGGGCAGGCTCTGCCCTGCTGTCACAGTCAATGTAACTGCAAGGCTGTGGCAATGCAGCCCAGCCAGTGAGCACAGATATGGTGATCAGTAGAAGAACAGGCCCTAAAACATTTCCCATCCTTCAAAATGGCAGTGATTTGGCAAGCACTAAATGGTGACTTCTGTAAGAATGACTGCTTTAAGCTTTAATAAAATCATAACTATGAAGTTTAACTTTTCTGCTGAGACATATCCGGAGTGGGCTGGAAACTAAATCACAGAAGAATCACAAACTCCCACTTCAGTGGGGTCAGGACTTCATCTTAGGCAGGTCTTTTAATCATTTCAGAGCAAGGAACTCGATGCAAGTCCTTTACATCTCAATCTCTTGCCTTCATCACTCTGGCATCCATCCTCCCAAGGACTCAGTGTGTTGACCTCCATGTAACCCCAGAACAGAGCACGTGCTGCTTTTTGTTGCATCACTTCACTCAAGTGAACCCCAAGGACAAGATCTTTTCCATTCTATTTGTGGATTTACACTTATCCAACAATTTCTTTCTGCACAAGACTATCCATCTGCAATGTAATTTTTTTTTTTTCTGTTATCAGATCTAAGTTTGGGAGAAGTAGATTTAACAGAAAAGACACAGAATAAAGAAACCTTTCCTGGTTAGGGTTTTGGTCAATGGAATATAAAGATGATTATTTACAGCAGGTGGCAGCTGTGTAAAAAAAAATGATGGTGTCAATGTAAAATGAATAAAATAAAGACAATATTTTCACAAACTTTCCCCAGTGGCTTTAAAATAAGGTCACTTTGATACTGCAGGAAAGAGCTTGGTGTCAGCCTCTGCTCTACAGTTTGACACACTGGGCTGGGCCATTTGTATTAAGTGAGATTCTGTCTTCTTTTTATTACAGAATTCACACACACACACACTTCTGAAACAATGACTTTTGATACATAAACCTGCACATTTACCATTTTTTCTGTAATTCTCTCCCTCCCACCCCTCAGCTCCCAGGAATACACAAATCTCTTCACATGCAATCACATTCCACACAGTTAAGGTGCACATTCTTGGAAAATGACATCAGGAGCTACATTTTACCCTATAGAAGAGTAAATCAACACTGAATTGTTGTTTACTGGCAACACAGCTATGCATCTAATTTGAAGTCATTGTCAAAGTCTGTCATATATATTAAAAGCTCTTGTTGTTATTTAAGGAAAAAAAAAAGTAAATAAATATTTCTTATGCTTTTTTCTCCTCCAAAATAAGTATACCAGCAAACTTCACACAGAGAATTCTGCTCCTTTTTGTCTTAAAGGGAACCTATTTCTCAGGTGAATTGCCTTCCCTACCTTATTACTTGAAGAGATTACAGTCAGGGTTGTATATTGTAGCTACCCTATATTTAGAAGCTGGGTAATAAACCACATAAATAGCACACTGAATAAAACATTAAGACATAAAAGGAGTTAAACAGAACAAAGGGCTAAAGCTTATTGTGCAGTAACCATGTCTGACCCGTGGAAATACGAAGGACTCATAATTCTAGTTAGCAAAATGCAGAGTTGGGGTTTAAATCAGGAGGAAGCCAGCAGTGGCTGATGCTGGAGCCCCTTCCACAGCCTTGCAGGGCCCTCTGGTGGAAATGGGAATCCATCTCAGGGCTACCCAACAGCACTGCCAGGAAAAATGATGCTCCAACCCCAAAATAAGGGCAGAACAAGCAGCATGGGTTGCTCCTGTTTTCTTGAAATATTCAGCAATATTCCTAATACAAAGCTGCATTTTTCAGCTCTCCTTTAAGAATAAATCCTGGAGCCTTTGTAAGTAAAGAATTTTTCCTCTGACTCCAGTGGGGACAGAGTCTGCCTACAAAGCCCTGAAAGCAGAGAAAAGGAGTCCTTAAAGTTGTGAAAAACTGCAGTTGATGTGGAACATTCTGCCCAAATATTTAGACCCTTCAGTAAAGCTGGAAGTATTTCAGGTGAGCATCATCACATAAAAGAGTCTCAAAAAGCTGTACCAGTAATTTATGACAGAAACTGCTCAGCTGGCTGTGCCAGCCCAGGGTCTGCAGGGCCAGCCCTCACATGAGCTGACCTGACAAAATGTCTTTTCAATGCTTCTTCATTTGTGACTTAGAGCAGTGAGGTGGAAACAAATCTTTTCTGGTACTGAATGTATGTTGCTTCATCCAGCACAGCATGGAATTGATCATTACATTGGTACTAGGTATTCAAGAGCCTGAAATACTGCCCAGTGGTTTTTTTAAAAAAGGTAAAATTGGTGCTTATGCTTCCCTTAGTTACTGTCACGGCAAAAGAGAAACTCTTCAGAAGGGTATTCACAGCAACAAAGTCAGATGAACATTCTCATGTTTCTTCTCCACACAGATATACAAAGGCTGCCAAAATAATCTGTACAAGCAGCATCTTCAATCATTTAATGGTGATGAGAATGAAAATTTCTCCTCTACCTTTTGCCTTTTGACCCTGTCACTCAGAGCAATGACAGTGTTCCAATGAAAACCAGGCTGTGGCCTCCAAGCTGGATTCAAGATCCAAACTGCTCCAAAGGCAGGATTGGCTTGCAGGATTGAACAGTCTCTCCCCTGACAGGTATTTGATGGTGGTGAATATTTCAGAGAGCAAAAGAAAGAACTAGGTCTGCCTTACACTTCATTACAGTGAAGAGGCCTCCATTGTCAAAGGGATTTCTCAATGATATTCTCTCCCACTTTTCAGGAGCAGGATGATTATTGGGTCCATAAGATCCAGTCTCTGTCCCTGCCTGAATAGGGCAGACAGCTGTCAAATGTCATTTATTCAGGCACCATCCAGCATGACCTAGGTCAATAATTGTTTTTTCCCAGATTAGGCTCCTTAAAAATGGCAGTATTTTGAAAAGAAAAAGTCGATTCCCACTTCTCATCTTAAATGCTCCTGTCTGCTCTTAGTTAATAAAGTTTCTTAGCTGTAGCAAGCACACATTTATTTAAAGGTGCTGATGATATCAAGTAAATCACTTGAAACACATTGATTGTCAGGAACAGACACAATCTGTTCTTAAAAACCAGCTCCTCTCAAAGCATCCCAGGCTGGGCACCTGATGCCTCCCAGCCCAGCAGGGACCTGTCAGGTGACAGCTGCAGGACCTAAAGCACAAAGCCTCTGCTGAACCCAAAGCTTGGAATCATTCCTCTAATGTGCTTCAGGACACTCTACTTTGAAAAATGTGAATGCTGCCTATTGACTGCAAAAATTTTATCTCAATTGCTATCCAAGAACGTGCTAATTTGTACGAAATAAATGAGGCTAATTATTTGCTTTCCACAAAACAGGCTCTGCTAAAAGCCCTGAATTATTTGCTTTCCTGATGAACAAGGCAGCACCTTGCTCACATAATAGATTCCATCAGAGATTTGATTATCCATTAGAAGGTCAATCCATGTGTTGTGTCAAGCAGGAAAGATAAGATGAGGCTAGGAAACACAGGCCCCTTGAGGACAGACCCCTAAACCCTCTGTGGTGCCAAGAGTCAGATGTAGGGAGTTGGAGAATCAAAAGTGGGATCACTGCTTCATTTACCAAGTGGAATCAAAGTGGGGTGGGGGTCACTCCAGTGTACAAAGGAGGGAAAGTCACATTTGGGGAAGAACAGGACACCTCAGTCTAAAACGGTTCAAGAAGGCTCCAGGTTCAAGGGTGTCCATTTGAAAAACAGCTCCACAGTTGGACCAAGCTATTGATGAGGAGTAGAACCTTCTTTTAGCTCACCAGAGAAATCACAGCATACAAACATGCTTAAAGTCAAGAAACTGGACTGTGTTTGTGGTACCTCTTTGATAGGGTGGAAAGATTTCCTGGTGTCAATTTAAGGTATGCTCTCAAACACTCTGAAATTTTAAGTAAAAAATATTGTCATGATTTACATAATAAATACACTGTGTTCATCATACAAGCCCACACACAAGATCACTGCTGCCTTATAGCAGGTATTTCCCTTAGGTACACAGGCAAAGTCCATCTGGAAAGGACAAAAATAACATTTCTTCTGACAAGACCACTCCCCAAATGACAAAAAGTGCAGAAAGCTTTTCTCCAGGTTTTTCTGCAGAGCCAGCTCTGAAATGCTCTGCTATTAACTCGTGATTGTGCATAGCACATATCACTTCCTCACGGAAGTGATACCACTAATTCCCAGAACAAAGCAGCAACATGGGTCATCCTCCACCACTGCACTCACTGGAATTACTCCATAGGCTTTTGCCTCACAATGCAGTTCCTCTCCAAAACCTGTATTTTATAGCAAACACAAGTGTTGCACAGCCAGGGAAAGCAGAACTGGTGGTGGGGGAAGGCAAGGAGGAGGTTTTGTAGCTCTCAGAGACACAGCAGCTACGTGCAGGTCAGCCAGTCCTGCTTGCCAGTTCTGAATATATTTTGGTGAGCTCAGGAGGAGCCTTCAGCTCCTACCTAGACAACCACTGGAAGCAGCCAGAAAAGAGATCAATAGTTTGTCTCTTCTGGAGGATGGAGCCTCTACCAAATGCATCCTCACTTCCCAGCCCTGAGGGGAGTGGATGCTAACATTAGACCTGGACCCACAAGAGTCTGGCTCAGAGCTAAGAGCACTGCATATGGATTTGAGGACTGACACCTAATTTAAGAATAGGGCCACATCACAAAGAGCAACACTTGCAGAAACCCCCAAGCCAGCATGAAGCTCACCATGGTGCTGAGAACACAGAGCCATTGTGGAGCTTGCAGCCAGAATTTTGGCCTCCCCTGAAAAGCAGCATTGATGGGCTATTTTGTTACCTTACCCTGTGGGGTTGTTATCTCCTTTTTTTCTAGAGAGAGATGCAGTTTGTGTTTGGACTCAGTTGTTTATTAATTCTTATCTACAGCATAGTCTCATGAGTTGTGAGTCCTAGCTAACAAAATAGAAAATAGCTGACTCTCTATCTCTTTCCAAGGTATTTTAAGCACAAATGGACCACTTATGAGATGACACCTGAATTATTTTTACTTTTTACCCAATAACCAAACACCTGTGGTCCACAATGCAGATTTTTTTCTATCCAATTACAAAAAACGACCCAAACCCATGAAGAAGATGAAAAAGAAAAGACTAGCCTACAGCTGAAATCCTCTATCTTGCTTTATATGTATTAAATTATACAAAATATTATATAATTTATATTATATTAAATTATGCTTTATATATATTAAATTATTATATATACTAAAATCTTAAACTCTAAGTTTTCCACCCTGTAATACTGCATACTTCTCTTCAAACTACACACACATAATTCCAGTTCTATCATTCAGTTTTGGAAGCCTCTTCCATGGCCTCAGGTCAAATGTAGTGTTTTCTTGAGGGTCAATGACTGTCAGCACAGAAAGCCTAAAATTCTCAGCTTTCAGAGTTCCAACACCACCCCTCTCTCTAGTGGGACCAAAGGTGGCAGAGTCTTAGCACAGCTATCCCATTTTATTTAGGCCTTCCACAGATACCTTTGCATTATCACTGGTACATCTTTATCTCTTTCTGCTTTCAAGCTGAGGTCTGCATGATCCTGCCAGAGATGTTGTGACAAAAATCCAGTCTGGAAGTCAACCCAGCTTGTTCTGAGCTTTTTCTGACATTTATAATATGATAACACATTGTGCCTGGTAGGTATTTCCCCACTATAACAGAGAAATTTCCCCTTAAATGCAAGATTTTAGCTTCCTCACTATGCCAGTTAGGGAAAGAAAGGAGAGTATCACAGGCTGCACAGGTCAGAATTTGTGTCAGTCAGTGAAAGAACTGGCTAACGTGAATCTGAGGGCTTCGATTTATTGCCCACCAGAGCAAATGATACTGCTGTAAAGTCAGTTGATAACGAGAGGATTAAGAGGGTGAAGGTAAAGATACATTTCAGAACGTCTTTGGATAAGGATAAAGCAAAATTACACAAACAAATCCCAGAGTCCTAGCAGTCATGAAGTCACTCCAAAAACCCCCGGTGAGCTTCAGTACATAAATAACTAGAAAAAAGCCACGAAAATTTACAATAACTCTTTTTTTCCTCGTTGGTGGTGTATTTTTAACCTATTGCACTGATTATAACATGCTGTCAACAGCCTCATCAATTATCCATTGCTAGAAAGTGGGCTCTAACATGCTGCAAGTGGCATTAATTGGTCTCAGTAGCACATAATGAGTTTAAAAGCTCCTACCTGTGTGCCCCCGGGGATGGTGACTAGAGGCGGACAACAATTTACAGCAGACCATTAACACATAGACCAGAAAGAGCCAGTCAGACAGAAGCATTGATTTGGCACAGAATCTCATCCTGGAGGCAGAAAAGGAAGCAGTTGAGTGAAAGAACAACGCGAGTAGGGAATAACATAAAAATGATGTGGGGAGGGAAAAGCCAAAAGGATGCTGAAGAATAACTAATGTGGCTCATTGCAAGGCAACACTCACAAAATCATGTTCATTATTTGGCTGGGATCAATTCTTTGTTAAGGACATTTTATAATTAGAAGCAATGTCTGTCACACATCACATTACCCACAAGCACATGTTTATAATAACACATTATGAGTTTGATGAATCTCAGATAAGGGAGGGGGTTCTTTCATCTTTTATTAAGATCCAGCCAAACTCGAATTTAAACAAACATGTTTATGAGTTGTGATACTATTTTTAAACTGCATCTCCCCCAATGACAGAAAAAAAAAAGTCATTTTTACTCAACACTTCTCAGGACATATTTACTAAAGCTACCAACGCCCCTATAGCTATGCACAGGGCTTGGCTGGGTCTCCCAAACACACAACATTTGGGAGATTTCCTGGAGATCAGCCACTTTGCTGAGGGCAAAGCACTCACCAAGCAGCATCTCAGTCAAACATAGAAGGACTCACTTCTCTGCCAGGGCGTTGGAAATTGCATTTCAGAAAACATTTGCCCTGAAGAAGGTGTTGTTACTCTTATTCATGTTATTCTTAGAACTAACATTCCAAATCCTCAGTAATATTGCTGCAAATATCTACAATTAAATCCCTCAATAGCTTATGTTATGCCATTCATCATATAGAAAGGGAATCTAATCATCTTTTTAAATTCAGTTATGATGATTTATTGCTTGCATGATACATAAATGGGCGTTATGTAGCTGAACCCTTAGATAGAGTGTTCCACACTTTCAGCAAATTCTGCAAGCAGGAACACACCAAATTAATTAAAGGCAATTTATAGATTTGCATAAATTGAAGCAAATACTGTTTTCATGGCAGTGACGTTAGTCTGCAGTTAATCAGCAGGCTGGGATTTGGGCAAGCCTATCACGAGTTTATTTGCACCAAAAGATCCTTTGGGAATTACTTTCCCTCTGCAGATTCCAGTTCTGAGTCTTCCAAGTATTTTCTAAAAAAAATTATCTGTAGATATCAAAAACACCTAAGACTATTCAGCTAATCCAATGTTCAAGTGTTGAAGAGAAAAGTTTATAAAAAGAAATCCCAAGCAACACATGCCTTAGACAGCTCTAAGGTCACAATCAAGGTGACACACTTGGATGTTGTTTAAACTTGATAAACATCTACCAATTAAACCAAAACAGAGGCCATGTTTTGTCATTCAAAATTACTTGCACAATTTTCCTTTTCCACTTAGAGAAACAATATCTTTTCTCTAATTGTAAACGTTGATAAAACCCAAACAAATAAAAAATGCACTTATTAATATCAAAAGTTAAGAGACCAGAGGCCTGCTGCATGTAAATATATTTTAGCAACAAATACTGGTTTACACTTCAGAAAGAAATACATTGGTGCAAACCCCAGACACTTCAGCCTATATATATATTTTTAATTATAAAAATATTGGGAAAAAAACAGCTTACTACATCTATAGACTTCAGAAAATGAAAATCATACATAAAAGAGCCACACTTTAAGCACTAATTTGGCAAAATGGTACCTTTTCTGGCAGAGAAGATGCTCTGTTTTAAGCCCAATGTATTGCTACCCTGAATACAGGAACAAATGCCCTGATGGCCTTTTATAGTTGTATATAGGCGACTACTGTGAGCATGAATCAAGCCCAGAAGATAAACACATCATTACTTCTCACCTACCCTGTGAGTACCCTCTTCTGGAGCACTCCCAGAATAAATCAGAGCAGCTGAACCTAACTCACCTTTTGGATCCAGCTGAACCACATAATGTCACTGCAGCTTATGGGATTGAGTCACTGTGGAATCAGCATAAATATCACTATTGCTGTTGATCCAGTATTAGCCTAAGAACAGTGTCTGGTAAGTTCTAAAATCTGTGTGCCATTTCAGATTTTGGTCGTCCAAATCTTCCTCAGGTGATTGAACCTCTTTTTTTTTTCTTTTTTCTTTTTTTTAGGAGTGAGCTGAATTTAACCTTAGTTTTCTTGGCCTCTCCATGAGAAACACACAGGTTACAGCTCTTGCACCACCATCACTGAATAGGATGCCATCATCTGCTCAGCTTCCAATCCCATCCTTCTGTTGCTCTAAATGCAAACACTCAGATCTGACCCAAGTGTCAGTGGATACCCGAGCTCTGGTGTCACTGATATCTCACCACAAAGACAGAAACCTTCCTCCAGGTTTCCTGTGTAATTAAACACCCCAGCTCAGGCTGAACATGCCATTTCTGGTGGGATTTGGTGGAAGGGACAGGTGTGATGAAGGACAGGTCCCAAATCATGGACCATAAGCTCAACAGCTGCTGTTCCAGCACTTAAGTGGACCCAGGTGTTCCCACTATTCATTCCCAGTGCAGCAGCAAAACTGCTCTCAGTGGAAATGGTCATGCACTGACCTGTTTTCCAAAGCTTTCCCCAGATGAGTTTGACTCTTTTGAGACATTAAACAAGGAATGTGAAACCAGGGCTCATCATCAGGTTAACAGGGTAACCTTACCCCTGTGTGAGAACGTTCAAGCCCAGGAACAAGTGTATCACTACAAAACATCCACTTGGTCATATCCGAACTGAAAGGCTGCTAAAAGCATCCAGTGCCATCCAAATGACACATCTGCAGGCCTCAGTCTGCCTTGCAGGTAGACAGGACACAAGTTTTCAGCCTGCTAACGTAAAGAAATACAAGAGGATCTTTGAAAAGGCAGAGAAAAAATGGAATTTGGCAGACAGATGCAGCGAGGGGTGCTGAGCCCTTCAGCGTCAGTGGGCTGCCACTTCCAGAAATGTCAAGCCTTCATTCTCTATTGGATTCAAGTGGAGATTGTTGCTAACCAGAACAGCGAATCTCCAGTGTCATTTGAAAGATAAAAAAGTGCTCTTACCTTGGGGACTTTGCAAGAATTTTGTTCCAGTCAAACACAATTATTTCAGTGTGTTTTTCATAGTTATTCCAGATTCCCATTTGCGGCAGCAAATAAGCCTTTCTGCATCTCAGAATTTTCCCTTCACTTCGGGGACCTAGAAAGAAAGCCACATTACACTGCAATTAACGTCTGGAAAGGTGCTGTAAAACACATCTTTGTTACCAAAATCTTAGTTTCACAGTGCCATCTACAGTGCAATCCGGGGCAGAAGGCAGCAGTTGTGCTGCTGTTTTTGCTTTGAGAGCACAGAGAGGCTGTGGTGAGGCAGCTCTGAGGTATCACTGCATTCACCAAAGGCAGAGTTTGCTGTACTAAGGTTTGCAAACAGAATTTGTGCAGCTCACTGGCGACTCATCACCACGTGTCCTCTCACCACCCAGCTGCTGAGAAAGCTGTAAGGTCTGAGACTGCACTACAGTGCAAACACATTTCCACATGGTTCCATGAAGCCTCCAACAGTTTGAAGCAGAGATTATTAAAGATAGTGGGGAAAATCTGTCATTGTCTTCATAAAGGTTTGGCCCAGGCTCTGGAGCCTGCCTCAGGCAGCAGAGGGTCACAGCCACAGGAGTGTGTCTGGGATTATGCATCACTGCACCCTCTGACCCTGCTGCCTCCCCTCACTCCCAGCATCACCTCACACCCAGCCCACCTACACACAGGAGTTACACGTGGAAATCTCCACATGGAAACACTTTTACAGCAGCACTGACATGTTCTGCAGAATAAGAGTACAAACACTCCATTTTATAGACATTCAGGCCTCTTTGCTTTTTCTGTTCGTATTTGTTCTCTCACTTCCATCCCTGGGTACAACTTGACCTTCTGCTATTGAAAACACAACACAGAGCGATTTGTGAGAGTAATAGTAATGTGGTTTTCACCTACAGAGCAATCACAACAACCTTTCCTCATCCACCATTCTTTCCATTTCACTCCTCCTTTGATCAGTTAGAAATCTGCTTTTAAGAAACACAAAATTAGAGCACCACACTGGAGGCAGAGCATGTCTGGGGTCATAAAAGCACATAGACAGACACCTTTCAGCAGCTCAGGACAGGAAAGCCCCTGGATCAACATGCTCATAGAATCACAGAACCTTCCTCCAGGTTGGAAGGGACCTCAAAGCTCATCTTGTTCCAAACCCTGGGCAAGGACACCTTCCTCTGGACCAGGTTACTCAAAACCCCATCCGACCTGGCCTTAACAGCTCCTTTTTGTTCAGAATGCCATGAGAAAATAGAGTAATTGCTGGAATTAAAGAGGTGCCAGGCCAGCAATCCATAATTAATCACGGTTTACTCTCTTTGCTTTCCAAGGTGGAGTTCCAGGGTGAGCCAAAATCAGTGGGTCTATCAGATCAGAAGTGGAAATCAAAACAAAATGTGGGCAAAGAGTAGTCTTAGGAAAAAGCACTACCATCCTGTATTAATCCTTTCTTCCACAAATACACATAAAATAAAGAATAAAAATAAAAATTAAACAGCAGTGTGCCTCAAAAGGCCTATAAAGAAGAAGCAAACAAACAGGATTTTCAATACAGCATTGACTGACTGAAATGGTTATGTTGTACATTTTTACCCATTTCATAACAGGACAGGTAGATAAATATATTCTTACAGTGCTCTTGTAGAAATCAATACTGCAATACACTAACTTGGGTTTTAGTGCTTATCTGTTCCATAATTTTTATTAGAGAGGAAAATAAAACCCCGTGCAGATGCATCTGCAGGTAAACACAAACATCAGTGTAACCTGCTCTGTAAACACATGTTAAACACTGGTAAAAGGCAAGGGAGTATTGATTAGTCCAACTCATTCTAATTAAGTGGATGCAGCGAAAGTGACAGATGATACCTCCACCTGCATATCTCCAGGCTTTCTGATGCCTTCCAGGCAGTGATATTTCTTTAAAAAATAGAGTTGTATTAGAGGAGATTAAGGCAAACTCCTGAAACCAGCTTCAGCTGGTTTATGTCAATAAAGGAGACAGATCAGAACAGAAACAAGAGGCTCACCTGGTTAATAACTGTAAAAGGAATTTCAGACTTTTTCATGGCAGAAGCATGCTTTGTGTGTGTTTTGTGAACAGTGGGTCTAACTCCTGGCCCCTGTCTTATCTCAGGGTGACATATTCCTTTGGGAAACAGAGCTGCTTGTTTATTTTAATACAATGAGCTCTGAACAATGAGCAGCTGAATCCCACCTCCATCCCTAGCAAAGATACAGAAAAGAAGAGGGGAAGGGCTCCACTTGCAGTATTTATGCATGGACCAGCCATGAACAGCTCCTGCTTTGCAGAGGAGTTCCCCAGAGGCTACACCACTCCCCTGTGTCAGTATTTAGGGCAAATGAAGATTGTGGGTTCTGGGATCTGGAGGGAATTGCAATGGTCAGGTCTGCTGCTCCTCAGTCCCAGCACAGTCTGTTCTCTGTGCCTCTGCACTCCAGTAAAATGGGCATAAACAGCATTTCCCTGCACCAGGGAAGTGTTTCAAGAACAGAAACAACAGAGGTCTAAAGTTATTTGAAAGCTGTATAGGCACTGTATAATTCCTCTGACAGATGGAGTAAGATAACATTTTAAATTAGGTACATTTCCTACCAATATTTACATGTTGTAAAATGCTTTTTACGGCTACTTTCTGCAAAGAATAAATTACTAAACCATTTTGTGCCATCTTTTATAATAGGCTATTAAATAATTTAGAAAACCTCCTTTCATTAAATATTTAAAAGGCCTTAATTTCTCCATTCTAAATAATTCCTCACTTAAAATACAACTGTGCATCTCTTAAAGACTCTTCTTCTGTAAAGCAAGGGGTGAGAAGGAAAGACATTTGGGGCCCATGTACTGCTCAGGGGATTTGCCAGCCTGACTTTAACCCCACTGTCAGCCTGGCCAAACTCTTATACTGAATAAAGGACAAAGGGAAAATAGAGCAATATCTGATATTTCTTAGATGAGGGGGGAAAAGATCTGGTCAGGTCACTGTGTGTGTTTGAAAACTGCTGCTGTTTGAGGGGAACTAGAGACAAAAGAGAGAGCTAAAGCAAACACCCACACACTGGCTGACCAACCCAGAGCCCCATTTTGGGGCTAAATCACTATACACAGTAAGCATTCAGTGACAGTACAGTAAGGGGGCATATAAAAAAGAGGAAGAACAACCCTTTACACAGGCAGGTTTTGACAGGACAAGGAGGAACAGTTTTAAATGGAAAGAGGAGGGACTTATTTTGGATGTTATATAAAAGTTTTTCCCTGTGAGGGTGGGGAGGCCCTGGCACAGGCTGCCCAGGGAAGCTGTGGCTGCTGGCTGCTCCATCCCTGGCAGTGTCCAAGGCCAGGCTGGACAGGGCTTGGAGTAACCTGGGACAGTGAAAGGCGTGGCTGACCATGACAGGGGGTGGAATAGGAGGGGCTTTAAGGCCCCTTCCAGCCCAAACCATCCCTGACTGTGCATTGGTGTCCATGGGCTGGAGCAGTTCCAGGGCTGCAGATGGGTAACTGTCCCTGCCGGGGTGCAGGGGCCACTGGTGACTGATGTCCCTGTAAGGGTGCAGATCACTGTCCCTGTCGCGATACAGGCGAGTGATGTCCCTGTCAGGGGCTAGGGACTGCAGGTGAGTGACACCCCTGTCGTGATACAGGTGACTAACGTCTCTATCGGGGAGCAGGCGACTGATATCCCTATAGTGATACAGGTGGCTGATGTCGCGATACACGTGACCGATGTCCCTGTCGGGGTGCAGGTGACTGATGTTCGTATCGGGACACAGGTGAGTGATGTCCCTGTCGCGACACAGGTGACCGATGTCCTGTCGGGGCTCAGGGCCGCTCCCGGCGCTTCCCGAGGATCCATCGGGGCGGTGCTGCCCCCTGGCGGCCGCGCTCCCCTCTCCGTGCTGCTCTTTGCCCATTCCCAGCTCCTGGCAGCGCTCGGGAATCTCATCGGGAATCCCATCGGGAATCCCATCGGGAATCTCACCCAGCCCCTCATCCAGCCTCTCCCGCCCCGCTCCCCGCGGAGCCCCCCCCGGCCCCAGGGAGCCCGGGCCTCCCCGCAGCAGCGCTGCTCTGTGCCGGAGCAGCTCTCCGGGACAATTAGCGCCTGTCATTAATCACATTAAGGCGCCGCTGTCACAGGGTTCGTGCGACCAGCCTGTCCTCGGAGCGCGGGGACGTGCTGGCCTTCCCCTCACAGTGACAGCCGTGTCCTCCAGGTCGGCCCCAGCAATGGGTGGATACAGGGAAATAACGCATCGCACACCCTGGATTTGGTCCCTTAACCCTCAGCCAGAAGTAACACATCGCACACCCTGGATTTGGTCCCTTAACCCTCAGCCAGAAGTAACACATCGCACACCCTGGATTTGGTCCCGTAACCCTCAGCCAGAAATCTCTGCATCAGTCCCGTAACTGCAGCTCCATCTGAGGGCTTTGAGTGTCAGTAAATCCACCTCGGCAGAGTTATTCCAACAGTTAATTAACCTCACCTCAAACACTGCACCTTCCAGCTCGTGCCTCCTGAGACATTCCGGTTGTTTTCCCAGCTGGCACATGCCACGGGGATGTGTCAGGCATTTAAAGGCCTCAGCTCTGCCAACCCTTGGTGCCTACTCACAGCAAGTAAGGGTTACACCAGGTAGGAAAGGCACTGTGCAAACTGAGAGAGGACACAAAGTTACCCTGTAGTACAAGTCACAGCATCACAGAATGGTTTGGGTTGGACAGGACCTTAAAGTCCATCCCATTCCACCCCCTGCCATGGAATAACACACTTTCCACTATCCCAGGTTGCTCCAAGCCCCGTCCAGCCTGACCTTGAACATTTTCAGGTATGGGGCAGCCATGGCTTCCCTGGGCACCCTGTGCCAGGCCCTTCCCACTCTCACAGTAAAAGACTTTTTCCTAATATCCAGTCTAAACCTACTCTCTGTTGGTTTGAATGCATTCCCCCCTGTCCTGTCACTTCATGCACTTATGAAAAAAGGCCCTCTCCACCTTTCCTGTAGAGTCCCTTCAGGTATTGGAAAACAGCACAAGACTAAGCTCAGAGTCAAAGAAAATAAAACTTTTGTTGGGCCCATTCTCTCTTCCCAGAGTTGACATCAGCTCTTCTGCTTCCCTGCAGGAATCTCTGAGGGATGGAGGTCTGGTCACATTGAGCTCCCCGTGGCAAAGTGAAGTGAGAAGGCTCTTTGGACCACACAAAAACCATCCAGACAGGTATCCAAAACACCACAGGGTCACTGCAGCAGTGCCCAGCCCTCTCAGGCCCCAGCAGACTCCCTACACATTTCATGGGCAATTTTTGAACTGTTTTTTTATGACATCACGTCCCATTTACGACATCAGTCTCTGCTGGCAGCAGCTCAGTCTGACACCCCTGGTCAGGCCTTTCCACAGGAATATTTCAAAATCTCACTTAACAGGAACTGGGGGTGGTGGGGAGGAAAAGAAAACAATGCCAGTGAGAGCTAGAGGAAATAAAGCCCACATCCTCCTGAGGAGGGAGAACTGAGCTGCTGTTACACCCACATAACAGGAGGTATCAACCACACCAGCAGCCAGACCATCCACACACAGACAGACATCCTCTGTGCCATGGGTTTGGAGGGAACCCAGCCTGTCCTCAGCAGCATTTGAAGTTCTCTAGGGTAAATCTGTCCTCACCACCTCCTGTAAACATGAGAAAAAACCTTTTGTCTGTTGAGGGCATGTAAAGATGATGCCCTGGGAGGATATCCTGCAAAACATGCCTAAATCACCCTAATTTTCTAACCCAGACACCACAGATTTTATTAGTTAATTGTGCCAGAGTCACAGAAGTGACTTGTGTGAATCATCTGGCTTTTCAGTTGGACTCATTTTAAGTGATAGTCTGTGGCCTCCGAATTTGAGCCAGCAGAGCTCAGGTCACACAGAAGCAGAAAGAGCAGTGCACAGGATCAGGAAGCAAATTCAAGCAAGGGACTGAGGGCAAGGAACAGAGGACTGACTGCCAGAAAACCCAAAGTCCCCACAGTGCAAGAAAGAGCTCAAAATCAAAGCTGTTGCTTCCTCTACTCTCTCAACACAAAGTGAGTTCTCATCTTTCCTCCAGGATAAAGTCCACCAAGACCAAGAGGGCTGGTCAGAGAGCAAAGTGCAGCTATTCTGACTGTCAAGTGGAGGCAGAATAGACCCCTTTCTCCATACAGCATTATTTATTATTCATCACCACCTCACTAAGGACCATTCTGCCAAACTCCAGAAAAGGGAGGTATTACCATCAAGGTTTCATTTTAAGGGTTGCACAGACTTACCAGTGTGGGCAGCCAACACAGGAGATCTCATTACAGCACAGCATTTCAACTCTTTCAATTACCTTTATCAGAAAGAATTTTTCCTTGTGATTATCCAGGTTCTTTCAGTCCCTCACTGCAGCTCAAAATCTTCTCCACCCCCCTGTGCAAGCCCTGCTTAAGAGATGTGCAGGCTTCAGGCACTTTGTTCAAGGGAGAGCAGGAATTCCTCCAACCCTGTTCAAAGAGGACACAAAGCAGAGACAGTGCCCTGCTCCACTTCCATCTGCCCTCACAGAAGCAGAGCAGTTCTCATCTAAAGTAGGCAGCACACTAAAAAAAAAAACATGGGGAGAAATGTCTTTGAAGGAAATCTCTTCAGCAGAATGTTTCAGACACAGCAAAAACACATTTTCCCCTACTGTAAACTTTGCCTGCCAGGTAGCAACGCATTAAAGTTGTTGCACAGGTTATTCTGAGCCATAAAACACTGTTTTCTCTACCCTGAACTGAGGGAGGAATTTAATTTCTCCCATGGAAGGCAAAGATAACTGACCTGCTATAGAGCAGGTCACTCACCTTCCTTTCCCCTCACCAGGGACCCAGTTGAGCTAGTGGTTATTTTGCAGAGGTCACTCAGAGCAAGGAGGAATGGATGGAAGGGATGGAGGAGGAAAACTCATGTCCATTTGTGCCTCTGGATAATGCACTGGGAGGCCCCAGACCTTCACATGCAAGAAGCAGGTAATTCCTAAGGGTGGCTGTTCAAAATTAAGAACAAGAGGCAATCCAAGGGAAATAAAAGGAAAATTAAGAGAGTCAGCAAATGTAACTGGTAAGAAAAGGTGGAAGTAACTGTTTGTTTAGTCAAGGTAAAAGAGTTTGTTGGAGACATGTCAGCTGTCTCCTTGAAGAGGTTTGCTTTCAAGAAGGGCAGGATTTAAAGTGGTTCTCTGTAGCTACTGCAAATAGCATAAAAATAAATTCAGTGTCCTGCAAAGATTAATTGTTGTGTGCATGAAGAGAAACTTTCTGCATCTAAGTGGGGGAAACCAGTGGTACAACACTGCTCAAAATCTCATGGATCCTGGTTCCTGGAGATTTCTTTAAATTGGATAAACACCTGTGGGATGGTCAAGGCCCCCTTCTCCATCCACAGGGTTGGATTATGTTTGCTCAGGGTATTTTACAGGACATATCCTTTATGCCCTGGAGCAAAAAATCCACTGGGATATAAATGTGAGGTAGTCAGTCACTGTTCAGTGTCATCCCCAATACCCTGAATCAAGTCAGAGGTTACTGGAGGAAAATCCTGACAGAAACAAACTGAAAATCCTCCTGCCCGTGTTGGGTGTTTCATGTAGGTAGAGTCAGGGTATGTTGTATTTAGATATCTCTCTGGTGGTTCTTAGGGTCCTAATGCAGCCAAATTTGGTTCTTTCTGATTCTACTGCAATAGAATATTTTGTTCTCTTGTTATTCCCCAAAACACCTCACAGTTACAGCATGTCCACTTGTGCTTCCCTGAGCAGTATCAAGCCCTAACAGCAACAGGGCCCATCCATTTCTCTGTCACCAATGTCACCTGGTCCCTGCTTTTGTTTCAATTCCTGAAACACTCCAAGAGGAAAGCACAGAACAGTCAGTTTTGCCTTTAGAACACAAGCATGTTTTATGAGCACTGGTTGCACGTTGGCTGATGAAGGATCCTGACTGTCTGGGTATATGGGATAATTGTTCCACTTGGGACTCATTAGCTAATTATTTAAAGATTCTAAGGAAAAGCATTTCATAAATAGAGCACTAAATTTCCAGAAGTGTAATTACAGGCTGAACACACATTTTTTAGCACCTGTGTTATCCAGTACATAAGGCAATAGCAAAGTACCTTGTGCTGTGCTGTCTCTGCTCTCTGGCAGGCTTGGGGCAGGAGAGGATAACTAATAGGAAATTGAAAGGGACCATTTTTGGTATCCTCATTCTGGTGACAAAAACAACACAGTCATCTTGAGGTGGTTTAAAATTCTGCCCCTAACATAAAGAATCTCAATAATGAAGGATAAAACTTGCACAGGGTGAGGGAAGCACAGACCAAAGAGCCATAGTCCAGATTCTTGATCTGGATTTGTCACTTTGATGCTACAGGATCAGCTTCTTATTCAATGTCAGAAAACGTTGTTTGCTTATCAGTAACTTCCTCTGGAAAAACATTGCTCTACTGAGCAGGAGAATTCCAGGACAGGATTTCTGACCCACCAGTTCAGGAATTGTTATTCAAAAGTAAAAGGTGTCACATCACAGATTGACAAAACGAGGCAATTTTTTTGTGTGTGGCATGGAGACTTCAACTTGGGTAAATAAACAACTGCACTTAAAGAAGATCCCAGTCTTGTTCAGTCTGGATTCTCATTAACTGAGCAAAAGCATATTTAGAACCAATCTCAGAGTTGTGTTTGCTTTTCTACGTTTTTTTCCTATGCTGGATGGGAGCCCTGCCCATCACACCCAGTGCACCCACACTGTCTGTTCGTGCAGGGGTTCTACATCCCTCCAGCAGGTCCTGCCTTTCTCCTGGTAACCACAAAAATTCCAAATCCCAGTATGAGTACATAAAACAACATTCTCAGCTATTTTCATTTCCAGATGCACCAGGAACTGCATTCCCTTATGCAAAAAAATTTCAGAAGTCCTGTAAATTTTGCTCCTCGCTTCCAGAAGGAATTTCCTCCACCCTTTCCTTCCTTTCCTCTTCCTGCCCAAACCTTCATTCCCCCTTCCCTGTGAATCTCAGCCCTCTGTGTTTCTTTCTTTCACAGCCCCTCTCCCTCCTTCCTCTGGGAAGTTCTTCTGCTTGGCAGCAGCCCATGTGTGAATGCCCCCTCCAAAAAAAGGGCTAGGAGGCAGGGGAAGAGACACCCCCTGAGGTACTTATTGATCAATTATGAAAAACGTCCCCTCTGGGAGATTAATCATCTGCTAGATACTGTTTTCATCCCTTCACAGGCTCAAGGAAGCCACACATAGCTCTGGGAGCTGTTGCAGTGGAAAAGGAGCAAACCTCTAAAGGTCCCAGACACCTTCCTGTGGCTGCACTACCAGGAGAGGAGAGCAGCAGCCACAAAAAGATGATTACTGCTCTGCAGAAACAGAAAGAGAGGTGTTAATGTGGTTTCTCCTTCTCAAGTACTTGAATTGCATCTGTCACAACTGAGGGAACACATCTTCATGCAGGAGCTCAGCCAGTGACTCTGGCTTTGAATGAGTAACCCATGTCCTCTTCATGATTAAGGCTAGAAACTTTCTTTTTTATATGGGTTTTTATGGGTTTTCGCTCTCTCTCTCTCTTTTTTTTTTTTTTTTTTTTTGAATAATAATGATTTGCACAAAGCTCAGAGAAGCCTGAACTTCAGGCTTTCAGTTCCCGATCTGCCTAGGATGGGTTTTTCTTTTCCTGCTCTTCATTCATGCAAAAGCCTCTCCATCCATGATCAGGTAACCATGTGCATGATGGGAAGAGCAAGGGGGAGGGTAAGTGGTATAATTTTGATTATGCTTTGAAATACTCAGGGTTGGAAATGAAGTATGAGATTCCCCCACTTCCCCTGCCTCTCTTGAAAGCAATTATTGCCTTAAAGATGTGAGATCTGTTGAAAGTAACAAATCATTGATTGTTTATTTTCAGGGTAGACAACAATCAGCTTTTAATCAGCTTCTCATCACTGCTAGAGAGCTATTAACGCTCTTAAAAATAATTAGAAAACAGAAAAGAAAAATCTTCTCCAATTATTTTCATCCAGGAAACTGAGACTTTATGGGAAAAAAGAAAAAACACCTCAAGATTCACAGGAAAAAAAAAGTTAACATGGTGGCACATTAAGTACTCACATTTAGCAATGAGATATTGTCTGCCAGAAGTTGGATTGTGCTTCCTGAGTTTGTAAGAGGTTATGGATATTGGCACCTGAATAAGAAGCAGTATTTTCAGTCACCTTGGGCAGACACTCAGATATTTCTGCTGAAATTTTTTTTTTAAGGAAATAGACTGCATGAGTCTTCCATTTCTCTGATTTCTGACTCTTCATAGAACCCTGGCTTTCAGATTCCCACAGCACACATTCTTCCCATTTTTGAGTAAATAGTCTGTGAATTTCTCTCCTAGGGAAACAGTACTCAAACTTAACTACAATAAAGACAGCAATCTCCAAATTTCAATTATACTGGAATTAGCAACAGGTACGAAACACCCCAGATATCACCTTTTGTGATTTCAGATTGGCAACTGAATAGCCATTTTAGCTCATGTACAACTTTCCAGAAACCTTCCCCACCAAAAATGCCATGAAAATCTCCCCTCAAGGTACCTCATTTACTACCACCACACAGAGTTTTAATAGTACACTGCTTGTAACTCAAATGTAACTCAATAACATCAACCATGAGCACTTTGGAGGGTCCTGAGACAGCTGCTGCTGTCCTGCCCAGCAGGCATTTGCCTTTCAGGGGATGGCCACACAATGTCCTGGCTGTTTCTGAGGTGCAGTTACACAGCAAGGAGCCTTTGGTAGGAGGCTGGGGGACAGACAGGTTTTGTCATTGTCACATTGCAGGGAACCTGCCCTCCAAAAAAGTAATGGACTGCAAATCCCTTATGGACTCTTAAGAGACAGATCTCTAAAGGGTGTGTGAGTGCTCAGCTAATTAAGTTCTCCCCCACCAGGACCCCAGTGACTGTATCTTTTTATTTTATTTCCTTTTTGCCCATTGGAGGTGAATTGTGATGACTTTAAAAAGGGATTCTTCCTGTCCATGGATCAGTGTTGTACCCATTGACCTACTAGTGTCTCTTTAAAGACTGATGAACTGGAGCACAAAAGTGGAACTCTCTCAGTGTAACTGTTCCCACCTGAGTTTCTTGCAATGTGAGATATGTTTTTAAAGAGGCTCATGGAGTGGTTGCACCATTGGTTCAAATTCCAGGGTTACTGCATTCAGAATTTCCATGGCCTGGCAAGAGGCAAGACAGCAAAGACAGTCACAGGACCAGTTTACATTGGAAACTGCTTTCATTAAAAATGTGCTACATCTCGGGACCAGAGCAGGATTTTAAGTCTTCTGCTTTAGTACTGGTCACTAATTAAATGAGAAACAGCAACACTAATTTAAAGAAAAATATGGAAAAAATTACTTACTAAAAATCACTTATATTTTCCCCTCCCCAACCAAAACCCCTCCTTGCAAAGGTTTTGGCTAAGATTAACAACAGAGGCTGCAGACAGCCAAACCTTCACTCATCAGAGAGCACCACCACATCTAAAAAGGAAGACACACACTTTTAATTTAGAGCTGTGCCTTGCATTAGACAAACCCCACATTTTCACATAGTTGTGTACTGCCAGTTTAGTCTAATATATCATTTTTAAACCATGGATGAAGTCCTGTCCACCTCTATCCTGCCTTAAAGTTGACAGACAAAGCAGGCAGAAAAAATTCACTCCTCTGCTCACAGAAACTGTTTGGTGAGCCAAACCCAAAGGACATTTTCCAGAGAGTGCAACCACCCTTATTTTACCTTCCTGGTCCTTCTTCTTTTTCGAGGCTGGTGGCTTTGGGCAAATAGAAGAGTACTTGGGTATTTATTTGTTCAGTTTCATTCAGATTGTATGATTTTGAGGAGTACTTCTGAGTATAAAGTGTCTTTCTTGTTCAGAAAGACAGAAGAACCGACTTGGAACACTGATATTGCTGCATAAACCAGAACAAATGGCCAGTGGAGGGTATGGTTTATCATTTTAAATTATTTTTGCTCTCCAACCAAAGACAGCTGGTTTCTTAAACCATGATTTTATCCTTTCTAATTTGACTTCTCAATTGTACCAGAATTCTTAATTATTTCGCTGCTTGCAACAGCACCATCCAATTTATCACCTGAGAACAGCAGCACAGCATAAATAATCTATTGCCTTTTTAACCTGAAGGCCTCAGCATTTAGTCTTCAAGAATATGAAAAATTTCTAATTTAATAATGGAATGTTCCTGTGACGGTCACCCTAAGTGGAAAGAATTGCTTTCTGAAGTTTCCTGTTCTCCACTCAGGAGAAGTCAGCAGAGCTCACTGAACACAGAACTCAAGCCCAGCTTGAGCTCCATTCCAGCAGACTGGGAACAGCTGGAAGTTATCTGGGATCCCCTGGAGCTCTCACCTACCAGAGACCCCTGGCCACTCATGTCCTGAGGTGCATGTCCCTGTTGGAACCCTGGGCACTGAGAATTTTAGACTTTCTGTGCTGACAGGCACTGACCCCCAGGAAAACACTGCATTTGACCCGAGACCTCGGAAAAGGCTTCCAAAACTGAATGATAAAACTGGGATTATGGGTGTGTAGTTTGAATAGAAGTGTGCAACATCACATGGTGGAAAACATAGAGTTTAAGGTTTTAGAATATAGTAATATACAGATAAAGCAAGATGGAGGTTTTAGGGTGTAGGCTACTTCTTCTTTTTCACCTTCTTCTCCATGGGTCTGGGTGGTATTTTGTAACTGGATAGAAAAGTTCACATTGTGGGCCACGGGTGGTTGGTTATTGGGTTAAAAGTAAAAATAATTAGGTGTCATTTCTTAATTGGACAGTTTATCCTTAAAAGGCCTCATAGAGAGATAGAGAGAGATATTTAGTTAGCTAGAAGTGTTGTAGAACTCATGGCTTGTGTGACTGCAATATAGATAAGAATTAATAAACATCTGAGTCCGAACACGAAATACCATCTCGAGCATTTAATCCTGACTCTGGCAAAAAGAAGATAAATGCAACATGTCCCAAAACACAGAACCACAGCCAGGTCCTGTCTGTGTGTTGAACAGTGTTGAGCAAAAACCACGAATGAAAGGGAAACTCCAGAGGTTGTTCCCCTGGCACAGAGGACCAAGAACAATCTCTGCTGTGAGTGGGTAAATTTCAGTGATCTTGCAATAGGAACAGGATTTTTTAAAAACAGTATCTCTAAGAAAGATCGGCCAAGCACCATGTAATAATTAAGGTAACAATTTTCCTTGGCTCTTATTTACATCTTTGATTCTGAAATTCTTGTTCTGGACAAGAAACTCTGACTCCCCTCCATTACTCCTAATGGAGCAAGACCCACAGTGTGGCACAGTGTCTGTTACTCATCTCAGAGACACAATTATTATGGTTAACCAAGAGCTGAAGTAAGATTAAATTAATAAAACAAAGTAACATAAAGTAAAGCCTGAAGCACCAGAGTATCCTCAGCACTATGCAGTTTGGCAGAGCATTGCTGGGTGGAGCAGAAAGAGTAAAAATTCACTGCCCAAATCTCACTTTACTGTCAAACCATCCTGTGGAAGCTCTACAGAGACATCCTGTTGAAATCATGTCCTGTCCTAAGCCAGGCCTTACCCAGAGGTCCTATAAAGCCTCCCCAGCCCCTTCCCATTACAGGTATGGCCCACCTACAGGCTGCCCCTTTTTTCCCAGAACCTAGCTGAGTCACTTCTCACAGAACAGCCCTGAGTTAGGAGAAGGTAAAATATGCAGATCTGTGTGAAGCATCTCTGTCCTACCCTAGAAACCAAAGAGAGATGCCTAAAAAAAGACAGGAATAACTAACTCCAACCCAGCCATTGGACAATGCACTTGCCACAGAAAGGCAGTGACCCAAGGGCCTGAGGCAGAAGCTCAGCCATGCTTGTCAAATGATGCGTTTGTAGCTGCACTGAGATTTGAGATTCGAGCTTGAAAACCAGCAGGACTCATCCCTTAGAATCAAAGCACGAGGACTGTGAAAGCCTTACACCAGATGCAATGCCATGCACATCATTATTCCCACCAGAGAATCCACCCGTGGGACTCGTGTGGGTGCCTGCTCCATTAATGTGAGACTGAAAAAAACCCCTGAGTGTGAGACACAGAGGAGCCCTTCCAGCACCAGGCTGTTTGTCTCCTCCTTTAATAACATCAGCTGCCACATCTTAATGGAGCAGCTCCTCCTCCCAGCTCCTCCTCTGCCCTGTGTACCCTGATGATACACCTCCTGGATTTTAAAAGCAGCGTTGGAGGAAAGACAGAGGCCCCGAGACGTCCCTTTTTTTTTCATCATGTATAATTTGTAAAGCTAGTCAAAAAATAGCAGGCAATTTAGGCTGGAATTTCTCCAGCTGGGATATTCATAGCACATGTGATCAAACAGCAGAATTTGCCAGTCCCTGGGAAAACAATCAGGCTCCTTAACCTGACTTCACCGCCGAGGACAGAGCCTGTAAACATCATTATTGATCAGGGCAGAGCTATTTCCATCAGGCTGCACTGCTCTGGACATTGCACATCTGCAGAGTCAACATCTACACAGCTGAAGTTAGGGCAGATAGCTCACAGAATTTAACGTTCCCGAGGCAGGGGAGATTTCCAAAAGGATTATCAGCCAAAGACACTCTGAAATTACACTGAAAATTGGAGAAAAAGATATCATAAATGAATTTTATGTAAAACTCCGGGTTATGGTACAGCTTATTGACATATACAACAAATTAAAACAGCTAATTCATCTTACTACCTTCCACTGATAATTTTTTAATTAAGTTACTTATCTTTATCTACATATTTAAGAATGTAGGTCTTTCATTATTCATCTCTTAAAGAAAATCAATGTTGTCCTGATTTGCTACAGCTCAAACAAGGGAACAGTATTATCTATGCTAGGACTGACTAATAGAAAAAAAAATTCATTAACTTTATTAACAAGCCCTAAGAAAACGCTATTGAGCATATTTTCATACTCCTAAAAGTCTGAATTATGAACCAAAAGCTTAATAGTGTTCAGTATGACTAAAGTAGACATTGTGATTTTTTTTAAATGCTTACAAATAAAAAAGGAAGCGGTAGAAAATTATTAAAACAGTCTAATGAAATATTTTAGAAACTTCAGCCCTAATTCTGGATTGTATTATAAAAACTACTAGCAAAAAAAAGCTTTGTATTCTGGTTTTTATTATTTATTAATTATTATTCTGCATTTTATTTATTACTGAGACTGGAAGCTCATCTGTAGCACTGGTTAGATGCAAGTGTCTAAGTGCCTATCCACTACACAGTTCTGAAATATTTGCACATCAAAACAGACCCTGGTTTTACACTTGGGATTCTAAAGCTTTATAAAAGACACTGTGAAAAGAGTAAACTTTGAATCTCAAATTCTGGAGGAAACAGACTTTTTCTAGTCATCCAGAGTGTCCTTTTCTTCTCAAGGTGACCTTAAGTTTCAGATTTGTGAAATGGTTTCCTCTTGTGTTCAATCCTACTGTGTAACAAGTTTTAAAAATGACTATTTATCTTCTTTAATATATTAGTCATATACAGCAGGAGAAACCTCAGTGGGAATTTTTGCTATCGGGTTTGCTCAAGCTTAAGTCAATGCTGATTTACAAAACATAACTTACCCTTAGTAACAAACAATCATGGATATATTTATTGGAATAACATCTTCCCATTCTCCTCCAGCAGCATGTTTTGTTTATCAGTTCCAGAGCTGCAGATTGGGGGATATTTACAGTGACCAAGGCAATTTGAAAGCAATGCTTTTATGTTGCCCATCTTATTACAATTTTTACAAGCCTGAATCGTTGGCATTTGGCAAAACAAATAGATCTGATGGTTCTGAAAAATGTTAATGAAATGCAAATTAGCCAGGCAGGTATAAGTTATATTTATGTCAGAGAAGTGAGAATTGGTGCATTGCTCAGAAACTGCCCGTTGCAAAAGTTAAATTTAATGAAGTTTGAATTTTTTTAGATTTTGCCTTGCTAATCATGACCTCAGCTGCCTGCACCATGTAATGACAATAATGAATAAACATGCTGTGCTTATGAAGAACTAGAACCTAACAAGCTGATCAATTGTTAATTCTATAAAGTGACTAAAACGTGTCTCCACTATCAATAAGTAAATCAGCTTCTATTTGCAGTACTAATGCACCTTGTACATATCCTCCAGCTATCCTGCCCTTCTCTGTAATAATGTAATTATCAGTTTGGTCATATTTAAGTACAACCTGAATGAGATTTGATATTATTTTTGTCTTGAGGGTGGAAAAATAGGAGAAAAAATTGTTTGGGTATTTAAAGAGACACAATATATTTATTTGGAGGAGGCAGATTTTCCACTTGCCCTCCAATTAGTTATACAAAATTATTCGTTTGAAAGCCAATTATTTTACAGCATTATTCTTAAATCATACAGGCTATTATTAGACAGACATTCCAGAGAAGAAGGCCTTTTTATTATTAAAGCCCTTTTTGCTCTAAGCCTCTGTAACAAAGACTTTAAACAAAAGACAATGGTGCTCATTAACTATAATAGAACATGCTTCTTCTGTAGGGAAAAAGAAATAAAATAAGACTAATTTGGCTTTATTCAGGCTTTATTTTTCCTCTTACATGAGGAAAACACAGAAGGTAGATCAGATCTTTAGCCATAACACAATTATGTATATTCCAAATACGCTAATTGCAAAGAGCTGACTGTCTCCACTACATTTCCAAGCAAGATTTGGCAGTAATAGTTTATCCATTGCTGAAGAACATGTTCAAGAAAAAGGATGTTTAACACATGCAAAACCCAGGAGTCCTGCTTGAATTATCTGTTTTCCTTCTCATTGCTAGAGCTGTCTGCAAAGACACTAGGAGGAAGCAGCTCCCTGTTCATCCACCCAAAACCACCACCTATCTCAGTCTGGGGTGCAGCCAGTGAGGAAACCTCACCTGGAGCATTTCACAGGTGAGTGATACACACTGGAGGGCGAGTAATTGTATTTAAAGTGGCTGCACTAATTGCATTTGAAGTGTCTGCCCCTTATTCAGAGTTATAAACTGTAATTAGTCTTCGTGTTTACAGCTTCTGTGACTATTCCTCCTTTGCTAAACTGAAATATACCCCACAAAAATACATCAGAAACATTGCAAGGAGGAAATGTTCTGGAGGGTAATGCTCTTAAGTGTGTGGATAAGCTCAATATACCAATTAATTTCTAGCACTTAACCAAGTGTCATTTCTCAGGTGAAAGGTTACACTCATCCTGCCAGAAATTGTCCCACTTCACCCCAGATCCATCTCTCCATGACAACTTGGTGTAGAAAAGCAGGGATAGTCCTTTTTACCTGCTACTCTCTTAAATAAATATGATCAGGACAGGTTTTTAAAAACCTGACCTAACAAAGTTTTGTTCTTTCAGTGGTCCCTGAACAGAAACAAATCTATTATTAAACAGAGGCAGAATTAATCATTTCAGCAGCACACCAAAAATAAAGGGGTAGTTTAGTACTAAAATAATTATTTTGCTTTTTCCTCCTTCAGCCCCAGTTAAGCCCACACACCACATAACTGGCAGGCATTTCCACAGTTAAACTCTTACTCCAGTAGTACTTTGCAGTTAAATAACCCAATCTCCATTACTCTGTGATGTGCTTCCAAACAATGGACATTAACTCAGAGGTTCAGAGGCACTGTTTAACTGAGTAATGCAACAGGAACACACACACACGACAATCTCTCTGTATTCCACAAAATAGCTACTCCTTTTTTGAGACTCAATGGCCTGTTTTATGTGCAGGTCCACTCACTGCTGTGCATCTGTGTTTGGGGAAATATTCACAGCACTTGACTTCCAACCATGGTGCTCCAGAGCCACTAAACTGGCAGTGCTCAGCACAAAGTGACACAGCCACCACGAGCCCAGCAGACAGCCAGGACCAGGCTTCTAACCTGCCTGGATCCACGAGGGGGCAATTCCAGTTGCATCCCAGTTTTCCTCAGGGAGGAAGCAATGCCCCAGAGAAGGGCAGCCACAACACCTTCTCTCATTAAGATTATGAAGATTTCCTTCACACACTCTTGTTTTTTCTAGGAATAAAGCAAGTGGGCATCCTGAGTACAGCCCTGGCTTTGCCACAGCCCCTGGCACTGGCCAGAGGAGGAAATAACAGCACAGGGGAAGGGATGAGCTCCCCTTCCTCCCCAGTAACCCTGTCTGCTGAGCATTTGCCAGGAAATCGGAAGGAAAGCAGCAAGGAGCATGCTTCCCAAATGCCCAGTGAAGAGACCATCACCAGCTTCTCTATTTTCTTTTCAGAATTATCCTAGAATCATGGAATGGTCTGGGCTGAAAGGCACCTTAGAGTTCCAAACCCCACCCCTGCATGGGCAGGGACACCTTCCACCAGGGTGCTCCAAGCCCCATCCAGTGTGAACACTTCCAGGGATGGAGCAGCCACAGCTCCTCTGGGCAAACTGTGCCACAGCCTCACCACCCTTACTGTGAAGAATTTCTTCTCAATATTCAAACTAAACCTGTTCTATTTCAGTTTAATGCCATTCCCCTTCTTCCTGTCACTATAAGCTCTGGTAAATTACAGGGAACAGAGTCCCAAAGACTTAATTTAAGCAGGGTACATTCACCCCCCTACTTGTGTCATAGAACCATACTTCCATTAAAGAACTCAACCACACCTGTTTAACAGTTTAAACATAACAAGAAGTTCCATTTAGGAGTCCAAGCTAAGTTAATTTTGCCAGGAAATTGTGATATGGATGAATTACATTAAATTCTGAAACATGGCGTTTCTCTTCCTGTCTCCAGCGTTATTAGCATCTTACAGTGGCTTGAATTAAAAAAGAAACATTTATTTTATCACCCTGATATCAGCCTGCTGCAATATAACATTTCTGAAACGGGGAAATATCATAGCTTGGCAACATAAATTCAACACTGCAACAAGATAAATCCTCCCCATTAATGTAAACCACTGCACTTCCCAATATATCTGCATCTGCAACACACTTGTGTTTGCTGATCAGACTACCATAAACACACATAACTCTCAGTGAATGATGGAAGCTGCAAGAAAATCCGAGGGTAACTGCTCTCCAGACTAAAGCAGCCACAGACTGGTCCTTCAAATGGATTCACTCGTGCAGGGATGTTCCTGCTTGTGTTCAACAGCATAAAATACCATTGTCCTCACCACTGGAACTCATGTAGCACAGCAAAGGACATCGAGGTACACTCACTCCTTAATTACTCATGCACAGAAAGGATGCTGGAAGCTTTATTAACTTGCAATAGATATAAATCCCAGAGATGCACAAAGGAGAGAGGGTGGGTACCCTGTCAATTAAGAATTTCTGGATTTCTCACTGAATGCTTAAGGTGACAACAAATTGACATAGGAAAAAAAAAAGAAAAGAAGCTCATTTAATTTTGTTGAAAAGAAAAATCACTCAGTGCTTCCTACAACAACTCAATTTCCACCTTTTCCCCTTTACACTGAGATCAACACTCTGAAACTTGCGCCAAATGGGAATTTGGCACACAGTTTAGGAAATGCAAACACATGAATTAATAACCTGAATTATGCAAATAAGAACCTGAAATTTGCAATTTGTTTTAAAAAGCTGAAAGAACTCCTCTTAATTGGTTTATCCATGTCTGGGCATTACTCAAATGATTCTGGTTTAGCAGTTAGCAGCCTCTTGCAGGCTCAGAAAAAAAAAAAAGCTTACGAATGTTTTAAGAGCTAAAGCACTGAGTTCTGCTTTCTTCTCTATAAGAAAAGGGTTTGCTGCTTCCAGAACCAGAAAGTCCAAGCTGATTCCATGCTCTTCAGCTCAAGGGGATGTAGCACACCACTGAGTCATGCTTGGCAAGAGGCTGGAGAACAAAAATGGAGCAAGAGCTCTGCACTGAGGGTTGGGGAGGAAGTTCTTTAACCATCTTTTATCATCCTGTAATACCAGGGGTGGGATTGCTGCCCCTTAATGTATTTATCCTTGTTATAGCTCACAGCACATGCAGCACAACTGCTGTGGAAGGAGGGAGAAAACTTGTACTGGTGCTGTGCAGAGGGAAATACCCTTCCAGGAGAAAGGCCTGACCCCACCAGAGTTTTTATTCACAGATGTTCCCTGTGAAGTGTAACTGAAATTGAAACACCACAGAAAGGGGAATAGAAACAACGGGTCACCTTTGGAGTCACGGAGATACCCGGTGCTACTTTCCCTCATTTGAGCTTTCCTCTGGCACAGTTGTACCAAGTCTGAGAAAAATCAGCCTTTCAGCTCACAGCCTTTCCAAAACAACTGCTGGAAAACACAAAATAGAGCAAAACGGGTGAAACCCGCAGCCCTCTGTTCCTCCTTACAAGCCTCTTCAGAATAGCAAAGAGGCTCCGGTGGCACAGCCCGACAGAAATCCCCGTCCTTGCAGGCACTCAGGATGCTCTGGCACTGCAAAGCAGCTCAGCTCGAGCTGCCTGACCCCAGGTGAGAGTGAGCTGTGATCTCCTGATCCGCGGGGCTTCAAAGCGGCCGCCGGCGCGATGGTTATCACATTTTCAAAGGGGAAAAGAGATGCTGAAGGAGTTCTACTAGACCTTGAGAAAAGGAGTCCCAGGGCCATAAGCTCTGAGAGAGAGAGACAAGGAAAATCCGATACCTCGGATGAAAATCATTTGTGTAGGAGAGATCTTTATTCTGAGTGTGCTTCCAAAATCCAGGACAAAATATTATGCTCAAGGTTTTCCTCCAGAGGCTGGCATGAGGCTTAGGACTCAAAGGTATCTTGCTGCTCCATATTCATATTGATAGTGAGTTTAAAACAATAAAAGATTGGTCTTAGAGAGTTATAAAATATTGGTAGTCCAAACAAAACAATTTTTTGCACTCAGAAATTCAAATTCAGTTCTAGATTAAGAGCTTTTTACAATGGCATTTTTTCAATGGCCAACCAAGGTAGGTGGAATTACAAAACCACAATAAATTCAAGATGTCATAAGAAACTTCATTTTACACGAGGCTGAGAATTAATTGCTTTCCATCAAGCATTTTACTGTTTACTTCTCCATGTACAGTTTTTCCTAACACTGGAGGAGTGCTGGCCAAATTCTGCCCTTTTCACTCTCAGCCCAGTCCTTAATTGGGAAGCTTTGCCTGAGAGAGGACAGCAGGTGCTGCCCTTCAATTAATAAAAGATTGGCATGGGGAGATCAGGGGCTGCTCCCAAGTGCCACCAACCAGTTGCCAATTCAGATCCAATCCAGGGCAGTCACATCTGGAAGGCAACACCAGCTGACACCTGCACCTGAGCTGTGTGACCAGGAGAACTGGGGACTCGTAGCAATTTATATAAAAGTCAGAGGAGTCAAGGTGATTTTTTTTTGTGTGCAATTTAAATAATATTCCACAATCACCAGAGCTGGAGCAGCCTTCTGAACAGCTGAGGAAAAGGGCCATGGAATAAGTGGCATGAACCCAGACAATCTCTGCACCCTGGAAAAGCAGAAAGGTCTTCAGTATTGGATTAAAATCTATCACCAAGGCTCTTGTTTCCTTTTGCTTGTGTTTTTCTTCAATAAGTGGGAGATTTTTGCTATCAGAGTACATCAAACCTGTACCTTCTACAAGCACTGAAGTCACCCAGACCAATACATCAAACATCAATATGAAACTAGAAGGGGAAAAAAAAAAAAGAAATCTGCTACACCATCATCTAAACATAAGACACTAAGTAATAGCATTTAAAAAAAAAATCTATTTCACACAGCTGAAAATCATTATAGTTCTCTAGAGACCCTCTCTCTCTCTCTCTCTCTGCAGCTCCCCATATCATTTCCTAGCTGGTAAAAATGTGCCACAGGATATCAAAAGACGGTTACATTCTTCTAATTTTAATATTCCTCTAATCCAATAATGGCTTGTTTACTGCTTTCTAATTTAAAGGTAATTCATTAGATGTATCCTGTCACGTCTTATTGGCAATGAAGGCATAAGGATCTTACACAGAGCTCTGAGGCATGTCAGTCATATTGCTAATATTCTCTGTGGGTCCCTCAATGCAAAGGGCTATCGATGCAATGGCACTGGTGAGGGACTCTGTGTGTGTACCTACATACAAATCACAACCAAAAATATTAAAATACTTCAGGGGTGAAGTCTGGACCCAAAAAATTTATGTTTTAGCATTGAGAATTCTAGCAAACAGAAATATAAGCGATTTGAGTGCAAATATTTGGGGTAGTTACAAAAAGGGTCTTGCACAGCCCATGGGGAAGCGCCTGCCTGACCTGCAGGGGAACTGGATGAGTTTGCAGCAAATGATGGAGGTTAAGGAAACATCAGACAGAAGAGGCAGCCTGAACTCTGAAATGAACATTTCAGGAGCCAGACCATGCCAGGCAACATCTGTTGTGATTCTCCAAAAGCTACCCCGAGTTTTTGAGTGACCCTAGGGCAAAGTGACAGGAACTGAGGCCAAGGGCTTCAGACCTGCTGGACGTTGGCAGCACAGAGGCACCAAGCTGAGAGTGAGAGCACAGCAGGAGCCACTGGCACAGCAGGGCAAGGCACTTTCCTGCCTCACCAGCCATGGCGGCATCCACCTGGCTGCACGGGGTCCCTCCTCACTTTCCTGGCACAGAGTCTGTGCCCACCTCCTCTGGAGCAGCTCTTCTCAGAGCAGTCAGGCAAAGGAAAGCAATTTACTACAGGTGAAAGCCCTGTGTGCTCAAACACGCTCCTCAGGCAATTCTCCTGCCACAAGGGCTGGGAACTCTTTGGCTGTTTCCACTCTGCCAGCAACCAGCTCAGTCACATCAGCTCCCTCTGTGCCAGGGCACTGACATGCCCATTTTCAATAATCTCTTCCCGAGAAGTGAAACCTTAAACCAACCAGACTAACCACACATGTGATTAGTCTGCCTCATGAATCGTGACTATGTCAGAGGAGGACACAAGGCTGAGAAGCACAGAGGCACCGTGCTAGGAAAGCACAAACTGGCGTTATTCCCCAGGAGCACGGCAGGATCACCGGTTTGGAAGACAGTTTGGGTCAGTACGTGTCCAAACCCATCCCCTTATTGGCTGTCGGTGATGTCATGCCCGTGCATTAATCCCCGGTGACTGCAGGTTTAATTTAACATCGCTCCTATCACCCCATCCTCTGCTAACGACAGTGACCACGCGCCTTGGAGGAAATTACTCGAGCAGAGAACAAAGCAACTTGTTGAAACAGGCAAAGTCGCACCTTTTAAGTGATTAAAAGCTTTCCAGCTTTTCTTTTGTCAAAGTGAAGTTGGTGGGGTCAGGAGACGACACGTGCCTCGCTGAAAGGAGTGGGTATTGTTAGAGCTCTATTTTAAAGAAAGTAAATCCTCCCACTCAAAAAGGTGAAAGTGCCAGTGGTGGGAAACCAACTGCTCTGGGAAATGAAAGTATTTCAGGAGCTATAAAATCGGTAGCTGAAATTATAAACACTTTTTAAATGAAGAAAAAAAAAAGAGTAACATTTAAAGAGAAAGCTTGACCCTTTGCTAGAGGCACTCTCATCACTGGAGGAACGGGGGTAGTAAATGAATTTCGCGCACACACCCCAGAGCAGAGAGAGATTTAACTCCAGGACCAACACTTGGGGTGCTCCGGACAGACACACAGCCGCTCTCCTGGAACCTGCCCTGCCCCAGGGGCTCGCTGCAGACCTTTTGGGAAGGGCGAACACCTCAGGCCGGGCAGCCCCCGTGGCCTCTTAGGGTACAGATAATTCACTATTAGCCCCCAACACTCGCGGTAATTGCGCTCCGAAACAAACACAAGTTACATCGCAGCTGAAGCGAGGCTTCTCTCCCAGCTGCCTCCCCCCGGCGCGCATCACACACACACCCCGCCCGGGACACGGACAGCCCCAGCACCAGCCTGGCAGCTCCCGGAGGGGATCCTCAGCCCCGGCCCGGCCCGCACCTCCCGGCATCGAGCACCGGAGGTTAGCCCCAGCCGCAGCCCAGCCCGGCGCCGCCGTGCCCGGCCCCGCTCACCTGGCCGCCGTCTGGCTGTGGAGGCAGGAGCAGCGTGCGGGGAAGGGGGACTCACCCACGGGGGAGCGGGGAGAGCCCCCGCGTTCAGGCTGCCAGGAGGATGCTCCGCACAGGCTCCCGCACGTAGCGGCGCAGCGCCCAAAGTGGCTTCGGAACTCCCCTCCCACTCCTCCTCCTCCTCAGAGCCGGGGGAGGAAGCACATTGTTACGGCTTCGGCGGTTCTCCCATGTCCGCGGAACATCCTCCCTTGGTTCTCCCCGGTCGCTGACCCCACCGTGCAGAGCCGGAGCTGCTCGGACGAGGAGCCCTCTCCTCCTTCCCTCCCTCCGTCCGCCCCGGGCAGCCGGGATGCTGCCGCCGGGGAGGATCGCGCTGCCTCCCGGAGGCAGAGCCTTCGCCCAGCCCGCGATTTTAATCGCTTGACGGAGTCGTCCTGACCTTATTTCAGCATCCGAGTGGTGGCCGCTCAGCCGAGGGAAGACAAGGGGGATGTTTGCTAGCTCGCAAGCCGGGCCGGAGTTCGCAGCATCTTTCGGAAACAGCCGCAACTTGAGAAGGGAGCGGGGGCTGAGGCCGTAACCTCCCCACTCCTCTCACCGCCGCACGTCCACAGTCCGGATAACAGTGGGTTATCAATAAATCATCATCTTCACCGATTTGGTTTAAATGTTCCAAATGAAAGCTGGTGTTTCCCTGGCTACAAAGTCGGGGTCACTTTGCTTTTCCAGCAGCCACCGGGAAACGGAGTCTCCTTCTTGCTCTGCCACTGACTCTCTGTCAGTGAGACAGAGAACCTTTATTCCCCACTTCTACACCCTCAGATTCTCCCGTAGCTCTGCTGCTCACCTAAACAGTGACGTCCAAATAAATGCTTCGGTGGCAGCCAGGCATTTAAATACGTGTGGAATCAAGTCTCATTTCTGTGAGAGAGGGCAGTGTCTCACCGCAGGTAACCACAGGGCTCAGTGCAACAGTGGGTTGATCTCGGCTATATTACCTAAATTCCTGTCGTGATACAAATCGTCACCCTCCTGGACAAACATTCCTTAAATGGAACGAATTGCTGTAAAAATGCCTTGTGGAACAGAGCAGGTTACTTTTATCACAGGAAAATCCTCACTGGCTACTGTTGTGGAATTGCAAATTGTCTTCTGAGCTGTCTTTGTGCAAGTTCTCTGCTGCACGCGTGAAAAACAGTAAAAATCTCAGCAGCTTCCACACCACCATTCATAGTAAATTAATAACCCAGAAGCAGACTCTCACATCCTGGGTAAATTTACTTAGCCTGAAAGAAAAAGGGTCCAAATGCCCAGCCTTAGCTCTCCCTCATCCCGTGTTAGCACAATGCAATTATGCTCTTTTAAACAGCAGGAGTTGCAATATAGTCAAAACAGGAGGGAACAAACCCACAGCATGGGACCACATCTCTCCATCTCATTCCTTACCTGAGGAGCTGCCACCTTCTTACCTACTGTTCCTGACACTTAACACCCCTCCAGACCTCTAGTGAGCCTAGAAAAGGGGAGAAAGACAAGGCAGAAGCAGGAAGGAGCTCCAAGGTTGCATAAAGAAATGTGAGAAGTAGATGTGGGTAAAAGGGAGGGAACTGGATGTACTGATGGGAAATGGAAAGATTTAGAGGACAGGAGACACAAATTAGCAGGAAGAAAGGTCTCATCTTGCTGTCTGGGGTACAGTTTGTTGAAAGTAGGCTGGTCAGGACATCAGACAGGGATTATGTAGGATCAACAACCCCCTGATATGTGTGGATGGAGCAGTTTGCCAGCTGTGGGTGCTTTTACTGGGCTGTTGAGCCACAGGAGACAGCAGCTCACAGCTCTCCCTGCCCTGGTGCTGTCCTGTGCTCATAATTCTTTCCCATCTCTTAGCCTCAGTTTTCCCATCCAGACAGCAGAGACACAGCCCCATTTCTAGCACTGGGTTGCTGTCAAAACGAATTAAGAGGTCCAAGGAGTACTTTGAAATGCAGATATGGTGCTCACTAGTTTTAATGTCTCCAAAGCGGTCTCCAGATATCTCTAAATCCTCAACATATCCCTGATCAATTCCTGTTTTGCATAGGAGGAAGCCAAGCAGAGGAACAGAGGCTTTAGCCCATCTCTTTTATGTTGTGTTCTGAGGGTCCCCCTGACCTTGCCACAGCTCAGGTTCCCAGTTTTTTGTCCCACAGTGTCTGATCCCATCCAAATCCACGTTTTGCTGGTGACACAGAACAACATGCAGAGCCTCCACACCTGATCATTAATTTCTATCTTATTAGTAATAAATTACTATCCCCCAGCAAGCTATTTCCTCTGGCAAATACATGCCCAGGCTTGAGCTCCCATCCCCTCCCTCACCCTGGAGTTACACCCACATTTCTGGCACCCACTGTGCCCTGCAAGGCCCCCCCAGAAAACTTGGGTGCTGTGGGGCTGGTCTAAACCTCCCTCTGTGTTTTCCCTGCCTTTGCAGGTGCACTGGGGAAGGAGCAGGACACAGGAGCTGCTGGTCCCCAGGCCTGTGATCAAATTATCTCTCCCTCTGTCACACATCCTAATCATCACAGCTGGCGGCCATGCCAACAATATTAACGCCGCTGAGTAGCTTTCAGTTTTGCAATTAGCAACGTTTTCTGCTTCCCTCAAATTAAAAAAAAAAAATAGGCTGGTGCTTCTTAACACTGCATAAATGATACAGAGACATTGAGGGCCCACGTTCCTGCCTTGTTGAGATGAACTGACATTAGGATATTTTGAGTCTTCTGAAGATTAAAATGGTTACAAAGCTTATTATTTCTAAACATGTTTATCCTGCCTCTCTTTTTTGTTTGCAAAATTAGGCAAAGCACAGTTTAAACAAACAACTATTGTACTATTAAACATTGATTAAAGAAAAGGGTTCCATTTAAATTATTAAGTGGTAAGATAAAAAGCATCCCTTCCTTTTTGCACGCTACTTTATTCAGAAGTCAAACTTCTGCAGTCTCACTGAATGCTAATGAGCAGCATAATAATGCACAAGGGCAAGAGGGGGCTGAGTAATTAAAAACAGAGGCCAGAAATCAAAGGGCTTGAAATACACTTAAGAAAATAATTCAATTATACATTAGAAACCTGGGATAATCAAGACACATCCCACAGCTTCATTCATCATTATGCCCCAATTTTATATCTCTACTGGTTTGCTGTACACAGGAAGGAGCAATTGGGACTTTCGTGTGTGATGCCTCAGCTGGAGAGACAAAGGCAACGTGCACTCAGGTCCCATCCTCATCTCTGCTCCTTGAAAATGGCTTCACTTGAGTGAGTAGATTCTTACTTATCTAAATTAGGGAAATATTTTTGGTCACAAGATGATTCTGTCTTGGTTCCACATTCCTTTTCTCTGTACTTTGCAATTAATTAACACAGATCTCCACACCCACCATTTTCTCTTCCCTACAAATCCATTTCCCACCACTCTCCTTGGCTTCACCTCTTCCCACAACTTCAGGCTTGCCTGGCTACCCACAAAAACCTCTGCCAAGCAAAGCAGTGGGTAGGTTTGTCCAGAAAAACATGTATTTAGCTGGCATCATGAACTCTGAGGTTTTCACACAATACAAGTTGGGTCAAAAAGTCCTGATGTGGCTTTGCAATGTCACCTTTACAGGCCAAGGAGTCCCAGCACAGCTCCTGGTCTCCAGGACAGCAAAGCAGGCTGTAACATTTATAAGGAATTCCAGTGCCATGTGATAGAACAAGGAAAAATGAGACAGTTTAGTCTTGTTCAGTGACTTTGGAGATCAGCAGAGGATTTAAGTGATTTTGCCTTGTGCAGTCTGGATGCAATAAGCAATTATCAAACTTAGACTCATTGCACTGACTCCAGCTTAAAGGAGGGAGCTGTAAGTGATGCACTGTCAGGCACCATGAAGAAAACAGAAAAAGTGAAAACAAGAGTTTCCATCTGACAAAGAAGAGCACTGAGTTCACAAGCTTTGCAGATGCACAAATTTTTACCTCCCTTTGCTACTTAATTAAGGCAATGCCAGGGAAAAAAAAAGTTGGAAACAACCCAGAAAAAAAATCTCAGGAATTTTAGCAAAGCTGACAGTGAATTGCATATCAGCTGCCTGAGAAATCAGAGTTTGTCTCATTAGGATTTTTAAGGTGTCAGCATAGAGACTATGAGTTGTCTCTAATGAGCAGTGGAGACAAACCAAACACTGCTGTGCTCCACGAGGCCAGAGGAGCCCAGAGTCCAGCACGGGTCACAACTTTGAGCAGTGGGAAAGAGAAACAAGAATCTCAGGTCAAGTTTTCCAGAACTAGGGGTCTCAAAATGAAGGTTATGACTCCAGCAGATGGGGACTGTTTAGTGTAGTTCCAACTATTTCTGAGCTTTGCTGCATCTTCCATTCAGGAAAAAACCAAAGGCTGCATGTGAAGAGCCAGTTTCAACCAGTGTATGACAGCAGCTAATGTGGTTGTTTTAAGATCTCTCCAGCCTTATAAGCCACACCTTCCTCAATCAGAAATAAAGCTCTTTTTGAGATGATTGCTCTTCCCCACCAGAAAAGATACACGCTCACTTGTTAAACAGGAGATCATCTAGACAAACAAACCAGCTCATAATGTGAGTGGAGCAATGTTTGCCAAAGGGGGAGAGGGAAATGTGCAAGACAGACATTAAATTTCAACCTACAGTGAGTTAGAAAGCAAAATATCCATTTCCCCCCATTTTTCTAACACGGAATTAATTTTAAGAAGAGAAGACACAGACAGACATGTTGCTTGATTTTGCAGCGGGGGTGACTGGAAGTGGGGAGCTGCACCCAAGGGCAGAGCCTGAGCCACAGAGGAGCCCCACTGCTCAATATTCATTTCTCAAGTTTGTGGTTGAAATACTCTAATAGATATCTTAGTGACATCCTTTTCCAAGAAACAGTCTGGGGCAGTAATTCTGACAGGACAAGTCAGCTGTAATGAATCTCTTTCCTCAGCACAGATGGGGCCTTGCTTTACTCACATGCATTGCTCCTTCCACTCCCTAAGACTATGTGGAGACAAGAGGAAGCAGCTCTGGCCTCTTATCTTACCTGCCTGAAACAATATAGTGGCAATCAATAAATGAACTACATTTTCTTTAAATATGCAATTACATGGAATAGATTATAGAAGTGACAAAACCCAGAACAACTCCACAAACACAGAGCTGGGCTCTGATTTCTATCAACACGAGATGAAAGTCGTGTAGTTGCTCATTTACAGCTCAAAGCTGCATTATTTTCCCTAACTCAGGCTCTATTGGTAGTCAGCTGAACACTCTAAAGCAGAAATACCAACTCATCTTGATATTCCTTCCACAGTAAATAATGATTTACAAAGGAGGGGGGGAAAATGTCCCTTCCCCTCCCTCTTTCAATTCATTAAGCTTAACTGTGATAACCAGTGAGGCATACAGGAAAGGGTTAGGTATCTCTGCCTCTGAATATTTAATTCAGGACTAAATGTAATGCACAGCATCTTTGCACCCTTGGGAGTTCAGCAGCCAATATGCCAATGAATATATCCTGAAAATAGTGATTTTTTTTCTGCACTTTGGAGGCATGAGTGACATTTGCTCACCACATATGTTACATCGGATGCTGAGGTCTACACTTGTGAGAAATTAATCAGAATCCATCTGTTTCCTTCTCATCCTGGACAATTTCATTACAACTTAACCAAAGATTATAGGATTCCCATGTCTGTGTCCCCAGCCCCCAGCCCAGTCTTGGTGTTTCTATCCCGAATGATTAAAGCTGCTTAGTTTAAGTAAGGTCAGAATCAATCTTCCTTCCTGTAGGGAAAGGCATAATGCCCATGGGCAGGGTCCAAAATCTGCTCTAAATTACATGTAGGTAAATCCAGAATATCCCCACTGAACCAAAGGGGGTTCAGATTTGTCATGGAGCAGGTTGTGGACCTTGATCTATCAATACACATTTCTGGTGGCTGATTTTGATGGATATCAGGCTCAAAGTCAGTCACTGCAGGTCCTCTGTTACATTTTCATTTACCTGTCCAGGTGGTGAAGGGGATGTCTCAGCTCTTCTGTGGGGCTTAGAGATACCATGACACTGCTGGGAAAAGAAAGTGCTCTGGCTTAAAATACTGCCTGTGCTTAGGTGGCTTAGAAAATTTTTGCTTATTTCATATTTACTGGTACCTCTTTAATTCATTGTAGTAGCAAGGGAGAACTGGACAAAAAGGTTGCTTGGACCCTGATTTATAATGCCAACATTTGCACAATGATGGGTGAAGAGCTTGAAAGTGGGGGTTTCTAGGAGTTCTTTGGACAAGGCACAAATGGCTAAACAAGCCCAGAAGCAGAAATACCCATGAGATTCTGGTACCAAATTACCCTCTGAGAGTTCCAAACATGAGGCTTCCTGAACAACAGAGAAGCCAAAGCTGTGAACCAAAAAGAGAGGTTTCCATTACAGAAACTGGGCAGAGAGACACAGAGTGGGAAGCCTGGGAAAGCCCAGTAAAGAGGAAAAAGAGCTCCAGTGATGAGGAGCTGAGAGGCAGCTGTAACACCTGAGGTCTGCAGGTCAGGGAGGCCACACCTGGCACAGAGGGGCCAGGCTGAAGGTTGCTGGCTGCACACAGCCTTGGCAGCTCCCAAAACCTTCCTGCCACTCACCTGTGACTGTGGCAGAGACACCTCAAGCAGAGGAGCTCACCCACAGTGGGGATGTGCAGAGCAAAACACCCTCAGCAGCCTGGGAGGGAGCCAGGAGGAGCTCCCTGACCCTGCTCTGAGCTCTGCTGCCTCCCCCATTTCTCCCAGCCATTATTCCAGCTGACTTGCAGATACCTGAGAGTTATTTCTGAAATGAATGTGGGTTCAGATCAGACTGTCACAGCCTGTCTGTTCAATCAGGAGTCACTTGATCAGATGTTTTTTTGCTGTAACCTAATCACACAATCCCAGGGCTGGAAACAGGACCTCTATTCCAGCTCCAGGGCTGGGTGCTTCCTTGCCAATAAGATATTGACACATTGGGAGATAGCTGTAAAAGAAAAAGAAGATCTTGCATAAATTAACTTATGCTATTTATAGACATGGAGAGCAGTCTATCCATGGGACCATCTGCTAATCTATGTCCCATGGCAATTAAAGTCAACATTTCACTATATCTTCTCCATCAAGGGCTGAGATTATGCACTCAACTCCTTTTTTTTTGTATAATACTAACCTTGCATCTGTGCTGTTTAGTGTCTTTTTCCAAATTTCCATGGCACTTCCCATGTCCATTCTCTGAGTGCCTGCTGCAAAAAAGAAAAGGACTCAAATGGATGATTTTTATTGATTTATAGTGAAGGGGAGAATATGTTTCTCATGTTTCTCAAGAACTCCTCTCTTTTGATAACAAGAAAAACACACCTTATGTACTAAATTAATGAATTTATATATTTGATACAAAATGATCTTCACAGAGTCAAATTTTATCAATGCTTCTTTTTGCAAACAAACTACACAGATTTTTCAGGAGTAACTTATGATTTTGGACATTATGTTTTTAAAGTTCCAACCCAAGATGCTTCCAAAAATTATCAAAAACCTGAGAGCAGACCTCTTTTCTTCAGACCATCTCATTTTCTTCAAGGAAAGCTGGAAGCCTGAAAAATATGGCATCCAAACGTTCTTCTTTAGAAAACATGTAAAGACAAGACCCAACTGTAATTATTGTACCACTTGTCCAGATTCTAGATATAGAGAATTTTCTGAAGTAACTTGAAAGCTTGAGTCCTACTGCCTTATTCTGTATCTTTTTATACACAACACATTTTTATTACTCCATGTAATTTTAATTATTTATACTGGCACCATCACTTCAGCAATTGCATTCACTACATTTAGCAACAGGAGTTTCTGTAACAGCAAGGAAGAAAACACATAAGATCCAATTAGCAGGAGGGTTTGCAGAAAGGCAACTTTACAGCAGGACTGAAGGGCTCCTGCTCAGGCCAAAGACATTATTTTACAGAAATAATTACAGAAATACATGTTTCGTGGACACTAATACATTTGGTTGATTAAAAAAGATAATAAAGGCTTTCTTAGCTAGTGAATTGATCAATTACACAAATAAAAACTCGAGTAATGCTCCACCTCTGTCACAGCTGATATTACAGGAAGCTTCTCTTTTCCAGCTGTGTGGGGATGTGTGAGAGGAAGGGATAGAAATGGAAACACTGAGCAGTGACAAAATCAAACCTTATCCCACGTTGGTCTGAAACCTCACTGCAGTCAGGACACAACCAGAAGTTATGTGAGCACAGAGCTTCCCCCAGTTTATGCTGGCTGAGCCCCTCTGTGGGGAGTGATCATCTCCCAAATATCCCTTCCCTCTCTCTGGTTTCCACTTTCCATCACAGGATACAAAACCTGAGCTTTACATCCACAACTGTCTTCCCAAAGGTCCAAACTCTCTGCTCAAAGCCTAAAGGTTATTATGCAAAGTCCTAGAGGAGAAAACTGGTGTAATACCTTCCCTCAGCACCTAAAAAGTCATAACAGACCATTATTGGCTATGGATATAACATCCACAGAGTATACCAGGGCAGAGATGTAAGTATTTGTGGAGAGGCTTTAAAGCCATTGTTGTCCATTTTTGCACATTAAAACCCACAAAGAGTTTTATTTAGAGCTCTAAATCCTTTCATTTCTCTCTGGCTAGATTTTTTACTGTTAAAATATTCATCATGCACTCCAAAAATCTCGATGCCAAGTATTTATTTTATTTTTTATAACCTTTTAAAGTAGTTTCTTTAAAATATCTTCAGGTGTGCCTATTGCTCTTTAAAAAACACTGAAAATAATGGTTAATTGTAAAACAGAAAAGAGAGAAAGGATACATCAGGCACTGCTGAGACCTCAGTAGAACAAAGGTGGATTCCACAAAGTTCAGTGCTAAGGGCAAACAGAAAGGGAATTTTTGCAATGTTGAAAGTTTTCAAAGTTAAAATTTCTTAGGTTTCACATAAGTAAATGTAACTTTCTATTGCCAGTGGGTTGGAGAGGGAGGAAGGCTTCTTTAAAGGGGATATTTGTGTCAAAGGCTTACATTTACATTTCCCTTCAGATTCACAATATTTTTTGTGAGGTGGGTGGCTGAGACTGAGAAAAATCAGTATTTCCTGCCTGAAAATTCCCCTCTAATCTTGATAACCCTGGAGGCTGAGCCCAGCTCGTCCTGTATCTTTTGGGATGGTGGCAAATGAGGCACCTTCTGTCTGGAAAGAGCCTTTGGATGGAGCCCCTGAGAGAGCTCAGGCAGGGCTGTGCTGCTCCTCACCCTGCAGCCTCCTCAGCCAGGGCTGCTGGATGTGAGCAAATACAATGTGGCAGCTGTGAAGCTCAGTTACAAACGCCTGGGAAGAGATTACCTTCAGCTTCCAGAACATTTCTTTTAATCTGAAGAGAGGCAGACACTTCCCCTCTCCTCCCCGTGAAGCCTCTGCTTTATGCACGGAGTCAACCTCATTCTCAACACCACAATTTGAACCATTACATTCCCTTCCCTATTCCCATGTGGGCTTTAACTTCTTCTACATGGAAAAAAAAATATTTTAAGTTTTCTTCTTTCTGTTTCTTCTCACAGAGGAAGGAGTCAGAGTGAGGGACAAACCTGAAAAATTATCCCACACTTCTATCAACTGCTTTGGCACCTTCTCCAAGAGCTCTCTGGTGCTCCTTGGAGGACACAACAGCATCTCCATGTGATTTCATAGAGGATTTGTGCCATTGCTTCTCTGTCCAAAGGGCTTCCAGTCTGTACCTATATAAATATAGAAAGCAGAAGATAATATTTACCAGGGACCGTCTCCAAGGAGCAAGGGATGTGCTTGTACATAGTTATTCCACCTGCTTTTTTTTCTCTCCCAGACACCAAGATTAATGAAAAAAAGGCAAGGCTGCATTTGTAGACACTGACTACCCTATTACTGAACACAGAACTTAACACTGAACGTCTGGGTCATTTAAGAGGTGACCTGCATTGGTGAGAAAAAGCATTTGGTTTATTTATGGACAACAGAGGGACACTCTGGATTCACTGTATCATAGACTTCCCAAGCAAAATGCTCCAGTTGAGGCAGAGGAAGTAAAGACATCCCAGGGCTGGGGAGGGAGCTTGTTCTTTTTCATCAAATTGCTGGTTCTATGGCATATTAGGTATCATTAATGGATTAAATAACTTTTATGAAACATGACCCGCTATTTCCACAAACAAGTCTCTTAACTTTACCACAAATATTTCCTCCAAACTCTTTGATTTTCATTTAGTGTCTGTCTAAAAGGCTAAAGACCCAGGCACTCCACTCAGTTGCACTGACATTATCTTTTAATTAGCAGAGGTCACTTAATGCTTTTAGTGCAATCAACAGTTGCTTTCTTTCCATGATCAACTACAAGAGCACCACAGTTAATGCAGACTGATTAAAACTTGAAAATCCTTTAGTGCAGAAGTATCTCAGGGCAAATATAATCAAGCTACTGCCTGTAGATCATTTTCCTTGACAGCTTTGATTGCAGCACCACCAGGAAGAACAATCCAGGAGCTGTGGGTAAAAGGCCCCTCTTGTCCTGTGGGTCTCACTGAGCCCTAATAAAGCCATGGGTGAAATTAATCCCCAGGGTTATCTCCACCTGCATGTGTTGGGCATTCCTTGAGTGCTTCCAAAACCTTGTCTCAGTAGGGGGAAAACTAAAATTACTGCTCACATGAGATTGATAAATGATAAATAAACTTGCTGTGGAGAGATTCACACTGCAGCTGAAAGCACACATGAAAAATTAGGACCAACCATATTATGCCTTGCAAATGTAAATCAGACTCCCTCATATGAAGATGAAGCTGGGATCCTTGTCTGATTTCAGTGGAGAAAGACCTATTGGGTATTTGGTAGTGAGGAACTGGTCTGAAGTGAACAAGATTTTTGGGAGTAGGGACCATGTTCAGTTCAAGAGAGTGGCAAATCTTCTATTTCAGAGTCACCTGCCCAGTTAAGAGACAGATTTTAAAAGCTAAAGGCAGACAGATTGGGCTGTTGTCTCCAATATCCAATAATTTTGTTAATCCTTATTCTTTTGACCCACTCACAAAGAAAATTATTCCAGGAAACCAATAGTAGCCATTCCTTTTTAATCCCTACATCATATCTGCTATGGAGGCTGCAAAGTCAGTAAAATGAGAAGAGCTCTTACCATGCCAGTTATAAATTCACAAAGGATTTTAATCTTGGTAGCTTTTCATTGCTAGGCAAGGAGCATATGTCAGAAGACATATCACAGACAACAAAACCAGGATGAACCAGACCAAAAAAAAAAAAAAAAAAAAAAAAAAGAATAGAGCAAGCATGTCCATTTAAAAAACAATTACACAGAGCTCCCTTGGAATGGCCATATACATCCCCAGACCAGCCGCTTTCATCTCCTCTGCTGCATGTAGGTTATGAAAGGATTTCGTTTCCCAAGAAAAGAATTTGAGACACAAGGAAGGCAGGGCAATTTTAAATTAAACAGCATGACTATGGTAACATCTGCAATAGATTGGATGCCCTAAACACAGTGCAGGAGAGATCCGTCGTCTTATCTACGGTTTGGTAAATAATTTCTCCTACTTCAAGGGTCATTACATCTTCAGCTCTTTCTGTCATTTGTGATTCCACTGAGGGGCTGGAGAATAAAGTCTCTACAGGTGCTGGTGGTGCAAGTGAGCAGCTATAAATAACATCCTGGAGTTCTGCTGTGCGGGGTATAAAAACCTCATTCCCAGCTTGACGTGCCTTCATTAGGCACCGACTCCCAGCCCCACAGATCTCAGCCTCTGCCAGCATTGAATTTGGCAGGTGGTCACTAAGCAGCAATATGAGCCATTAGGGAAAAGGTTTTTTGCTGTTCCCCCACATCCCCAAAGCTCCACAGCGCTCTCCTGAGAGAAATGGGGATTTGGGGTGGAAATCCTGCCAAGGGTGTGTTCCCAAATGGGTGATTCAGCATGAAAACCTCTCTTTTTTAGTGATAAACCCTGAACTTCTTATGTGGGGGATGACAGAGAGTGGGATGGGAGCAGATGCCCTGATACAGTTTAGCACATGGCCAGAGTGTTATGAACCATGTGTAAATGTATCAATCTCTGAGGTCCAGCCCTTGCAGATTGGTTTAAAATAATCTTGGGGAGACTGCTCTTCAGAGGTGTTTTGTAAAGCAAAAGGTTTAATAAATGAAAAATAACAAACGTTACAGAAAACAAAAGCCGTGCACAGGTGTCTGAGAAAACCTCTGACCCCCTGCTAGAAACACTCCAAAAAGCCCCTTAGTTCCTTTGTGCTCCTTCCTAAATACTGAATGTTTTAGGAGGGACAATTTGGCTTGTTGCCAACAGGGAGAGGTACAGGATTTGGAGAACAGCGACAAGGTCCAACAGTCCCTTCTCCCTTGGCCCTGAGCCAACTGCAATGAGAAGGGCACCGGAACTTTCTAGTTAAACTTCCTAAAATGTCTAAAGGTAAACTGAAACTCTTTCCTTAAACAGAGATGCCCCTGTGGGGGTGGGGGATGCTTTACTACAATCCCCTCCGTGGGGTTGCTCTCCCCATCTCTCCCCATCCCCTGCCAGGTGTTGGTTCCAGCCAAGAGGAGCTTGAGGCTCCCTTGGAGCCTCCCTGTAGCCCTGGTTTCATGCCTGAGATGTTTTGGTTTTCTGAAATTCTTTTCCCAGTTAATTTTCTGTAAACAAGAGAAATGTTTTTGTAAACTGTACTTTGTTTTCATTCCTTTTCCTAGGAGGGACTTCTTCTTGATGTCCCTCTGGTCTGACCAATGTGAGTGAAGAGGTTTGTCTTTGTTTCACCAATTGAATTGGTCTGTGTAGAATAGTATAAAAGGGAGACACATCCCAAAAATGAAGAAGTCATTTTCAGCCTTCTGAAGTCAGAGTCTATGTCGTTGTGGTGTACACAGAGTCTGTGAGGCACACACCTCCAGGGCAGGCTGAGGTGAGCTAAAACAAACCCCTCAGTCTGGCTGGAGATGGCTTCTGTGGCTGGGGAGGAGATTTAAGGCTGGGGCAGGTGCAGCAGCATCTCCCTGCTGATCCCCAGAGAGACACAAGCTTGGTGCTGTACCAGCACAAAGAGGAGCCATGGACAACATAAAGGCTGTGAAGGAGTTCTCATTGTAGGGGTGCTGGTTTTTGGGGAGTGCCAAAAATAAGAGAGTCACCCTAATTAAAGAGAAGGAGGAAAAATCCCAACCAGACTTCATGTACGAGGTATTAAAACTAAAAGAGCTGAGGAGAAGGTGAAGGGACAGGCAGAGCTAGACACGTAAGCAGTGCACAGAGACCTCGTGGGACAAGGTTAGGACAGAAGTGACAGCTGGTCTGAAGAAATAGCATTTTAAGATCCAAAACTCTGTCAGGAAAATCCAACGGCGCGGCCGATAGAGGAGTTCAATAAAAAATGGGCAGGCAGGGAAAGGACACAAGGTACATAAATGCATGCTTATTCAATAAAGCAAGAAATGGGATGGCAAAATTGAGCAAACAAGGCTGCCTGGTGGTGGGAGACAGCCTGATTTATTTGCCTTGCTGAGACACAGCAGCGTGGAAAACACAGCGGGGAAAGTGTGTTGTCTCGGTAGGAATTATTCAGCAAAGGAGGGTTAGGTCATGGCTGGAGCATCACAAAGAGCCTCTGCAAGCCAAGTTTCCACAGGAAGAAAAATCACACAGATGATGCATAATTGATGCAGATGTACCAGGAGTGCTGAACGCTCTGGGGATGAGGAGGAAATTTATTTAAAAGAAAAAACAAAGAAGTCAACAAATAGTTAATAATGAAGGGGGAGTGACTTCTAATTACCTGTACAGAACTGCCTCCAGCCCATGCCACGGTGACAGGCTGTTTCTTAGCAACTCAGAGGCAGCTTTTGGAAGGGCTCCTTCCAAGGAGGGAAGCTCCCACCTTCTGGGGACCAAAGTTCAGCAATGAACTGTGACTGCACTTTAGGTTTTAGGGGCTGCCTTGTAGTGATGTATTTTACCTCCTGTAGGAAGAGACCAGGTATCCAAAAAAAAAAAATTTTTTTGGGAATGTGGGCAGGAATCAAGCAGCCCTTTAAAGGGTCCATTACTTATTGAAGTAATGGATTTGGCATCAGGGACACCCAGGAGTTTCTGGCAGAGGAGGGGTGCAGCAACACCTGAGTCAGCAGCACAGAGAAAAGTGCAGATTCTCAGGGCCAGATGGTTTCACCCAAAAAGTCTGCAAGGAGAGAGCAACAGAGCTGCTAGCACAGAGATCCCTTCCCATTAACCCCCTTCTTGGAGAAATGCTCAAAACAAATCCATTTCCCAGCCACGATTTTTTTTTCCTTGCCAAAACAGCTGATTATTTTGGGAAGTCAGCAAAAGCTACACACACCTTGCTGAACAACACATTTCTACAGAGCAAAACTGCAACCTTCTGCAAGCAAATCTGAAAATAATATGGGAAACTGAAAAAAAAAATCACACAACCTTTAAAATCATCTCAGGCACAGGCACTGGAAAGGGTCTGTTGATGAGCTAAAATATCCAGGAGAGAGGGTCTGTTGATGAGCTAAAATATCCAGGAGAGAGGAGATATTGCCATGGCCAAGAACTGGTTAGCAGACAGGCGTAGGTGGTTAATTTTTAAGTGGATCAAAGGCCTGCATCACCATTGATGTTTAATAAATTAATGAGATGGAAAAGTACACAAAGAATAAATGTCAAATAGCAGAGACAAGCCAGGAAAATTGCAGGGGTTCAGGAAATCTGCATGAACAGACATATAGAAAAATAAACACACCCAGAGAAGCCCTACTTCTCAACAGACATGAGGATTTTAATTCACTGGAAACTGCTTTCAGTGATAATTAATAGTGAAAAAGAACAAAATTAAATGGAGCTGCTTGCAACAGACCTGCCTAAACTTTTCTCTGTGGAGTGCTGGCTGGGAGAGTGGTGAGCAGGAGTGTCCCCATCTCCAGTGCCATCAGACCCTTCCTCTCGTGTAATTTTAGTGCCACTGGAGTCCCAGGAGGGATGAGTTGTGGGTTTCAGTGTGGGTTTCACCCTCCATCTCAGGCTGAGGGCAAAAGTCCAAAGGATAACCAAAAAATAGCATCAAAAAGAAGCAGTTGGGGTCTGGTTAACTCCAAGAGTAATAGAATATACTGGAGGTCAATTGACACTTGCTCCCAAAGGAGAGAAACTTGGGATTTCTTCTCAGTAATGAGAAAAAGGAAAATAAAATAAAACAAAAAAAATAAAAATTGAGGTGTCAGGAATTTAAAAGTGATGGAAAGACAATCTGAGGGACAAAAAAGCTACATGGAACATTCTGTATTTACTTCACAACATGTCAGTCTCCAGCAAGACCTTGCCCATGGTGGGATTTGCACAAGGATCTACACAGGATCTGCATTCCTATTTATCTCCTTCATCTAAATGTTCCAAGCACAAAATTTGATAAGGAAGTGACTGTACTGGTGCATTCAGGAGAAGCCCTTCTCACACAGCAGTGCTCTGATGTGCATTGCAGTGCAAATATTCTCCTGAAAGACACTTTAATAAAGAGCTCTATTAAAAATAATCTGCCAGCAGAAGAGTATTGACTGTGCAAATATGATATTGGAGAGCTGGGAGAAAGTAAATATGGGAACAAGCAAACACTGTTTTGTCAGGAGGGGGCAAACCCCCAAAGCCACAGAAATAAGCAAAATTGTTTATTATTTGCAAAACATAAGGTAAAAGTGTTTAGCCAAGCACTGAGTCAGTGGGATCTGAGATGTCCTCAGCCAAGTCTCTCCTGCTGAGAACAAGCTCCTGCCTTGCAGGGGTTGTGCTTCCTCCTGCTGTCCCCAAAGTGACAGCACCATCCTCAGCTGATGTCACTGCACAAAGCTAATATTAAATGCTTTCAGATCTGATCAATAAAATAGAACTTACATTAAATGGCCAGAAAGCTATCAGTTCTGTTTTTCAGTCCTAGACTCTCTCCTGAGTTCCTGAGTGAAAAAGAAAACATTGTGGCTATTAAGTAAGTAAAGCTTGATTTATCACACAGCATTTGCAAATGTTTTCTTTGAAGCATGCACTAACAGGTCAGATATTCCCAACGTTTTCTTTGGCTGGAATGTTAAGAACATTGAATAGATAATGGCCAGGGCATTTTTGCAACCAAAGCCATAAGGAGGAGGTTTGGAACATCTGTGTTCCTCTCAATTAACTCAACCTTTATTTCTTTTTCTTTAGGGAATGTTATAATACTCTAAACTGAACGATCTTCCCAGTTTTCTTTTGTTAGGGAAAGGCAGTGCTAAGAACATGACACCTTCTGGACCCTCCGTTCCTGATGCAGGCATTACCCACGGAGTCTGGGGGGGAATGACACATTTGGCAGCATTTCAAACACCGAGCCCAGGGAGCAAACAAATTGCTGCAAGAATTCCAATCAAAGCATCACTCACACTTCACAATGCACAGACTCGTTTTTTTTTTTTTTCAGCTGCAAATGTTCCTGTTGACAGCTATCCAACTTTGTAATTAGTGACAAGACAGGGAACACTTTGCACTCCAGGTGCACCTCCATCAAAGGGGTCCCCTGCCTCTCCCCAGCGCTAGCTCAGACACTCCTGCAGGGTGGGAGGTGCTGCCAAAATGGATTTTCACTGAGTCCCAGGAGGGGGACTCCAGGTCCCAGCAGGAGCAGGGGTTCCCCTGCACCAAGAGCTGCAGTATCCCCATTCTCCCATCCTCCCTAAAGTGCCACTGAGCCACTTTCTCTCTCAGGGGAACTCTGAGACATCCAAACAACACATGATGGGGCATCACTTCAGCACATCCTCAAGTGCTTTGCTGGAGCTGCAAGCACTGGAGCTCTGTGCTCAGCTCCAATCCCTGCCAGGCCCTCTGCTCCTCCCCAAGCAGGGGAGCTGGGGTGGGCATTGGTGAGGCCACACCTTGAGTGCTGTGTCCAGATCTGGCCCCTCAGTTCAGGAAGGACATTGAGACACTTGAACGTGTCCAGAGGAGACAACAAGGCTGGTGAGGGGCTGGGAACACAAACCCTGTGAGGAACAACTGAGGGAGCTGGGGTTGTTTATCCTGGAGAAAAGGAGACTCAGGGGTGACCTTATCACTCTCTACAACTCCCTGAAAGGTGGCTGTGCTCAGGTGGGGGTTGGTCTCTTTCTCCAGGCAGCAGCTGACAGAACAAGAGGACATGGTCTTAAGCTGAGCTAAGGGAAATTTAGGCTGGATATTAGGAAAAAGTTTTCTACAGAAAGAGTGATAAAGTACTGGAATTGTCTACCTGGGGAGGTGGTGGAGTCACCATCTCTGGATGTGTTAAAGAAGAGACTGGATGTGGCACTCAGTGCCATGGTTTAGCTGAGGTTAGGGCTGGGTTGGACTTGATGACCCTGGAGGTCTCTTCCAACCTCATGATTCTGTGATTCTGGGTGCAGGAGATGAGGGCTGGGGGATCAGCATCCCAGCCTGCCCCTTCCCTTTCCCTGCTGGAAAGCTGCTGACACAGATACACAAATAACTGATAGCATTGGGGTACCAGGGAGGAGGGTGTTTTGCAACCAGCAGAACGCAGGCTGCTTAAATAATGAATTAAGAGGCATCAAAAATGCGTATGTAAAAGGACAGAGAGGGAAGGGCTGATATTTTAGACTATGCTAGACCACAATGAATAAATTATAAGAAAGGCTGAATACTTTACTAAGTATAAAGACGTCTAGCAAAAGAAAAGTTCCTACTCCTTTCATCCCTCACTGGGTCCCAAATGAAGACAGAGCTGAGAGGGCTCAGCTGGTCCATGAGGTTTTCTTTCCATGTACATTTTCATCTGGACTGAGGCATTTTTATTCAACAGTATCCACCCTGTCTTTAAGCCTTTCACACCAGAGACAGGCTTGCTTATTTTTCTGACGCTGCTGAAGTTCTCCCAGTCATAACAAACTCAGAACACCCAGTCAGTGTGACAGAGATGAAGTGATGGGTAGGAGGCACATTTCATTTCGCTATCAAGGCCTGGGAGCAGTAATTGGTGAGGAAACAATTGGGAGCTGTCAGCTCCAAACACTCGCCCTGGTGCTGACTGCTGTGCAGAGCCCTGGGTGGGCAATGAACGATGGCCACTGTGGTCACCACTGCCCTCAGAGGTGCCAGGCTCCTGCCAGAGCCCTGCCCAGCACAGCCATCCCTCCCTGTCCCCCACAGCCCCTTCAGTCCCTTCCTGCCTGTCCCAAGGTTCCTACACCCAACACGTGAACATGATGAGGATTTTAATTACCTGCAAGATGCACAACAAATCAAATGCCAAGAGCTGCCCACACTTCACTGCACATTCAGGGTCTGCCCATGTTCCTCACCTGACACAGATCCATGGAGAAGGGGTGAGAGATGATGAATTGTTCCAGTCATTTGCTGACCTTCATTGTCCATGGCAGCCTTCCCCTTCTCACAGGGCCTGCCCACCAGACAGGTCTGACCTGGTGTTAGTCAGCACAGAATTCTTTAGGTTAGAAAAGACCTTTTACATCCTTGAGTTCAACCATTTACCCAGCAGCACATCAGTAAAAGCAAAATGAGAGTTTAGCATTTGCAAATGTTTTCTTTGAAGCATGCACTAACAGGTCAGATATTCCCAACTTTTTCTTTGGCTGGAATGTTAAGAACATTGAATAGATAATGGCCAGGGCATTTTTGCAACCAAAGCCATAAGGAGGAGGTTTGGAACATCTGTGTTCCTCTCAATTTACTTAACCTTTATTTCTTTTTCTTAAGGGAGTGTTATAATATGGGGAAGCCAACAAGCCCTGATTCAACCACCAAAGCTGACAAGGCACACCTTGCCCTTCTATCACATCAATTCAATGTTTCCATCGTATAACAAACCTCACGTCATTTCCACCCTTCTTGCATGGCAACTCAAACAATTCCTACCCTGTATTAAGGTTTACAGCTTATTTTTGTTTTGCTCAGCTGCTGAAAGCTGTGGATCAGATGTCAGGCAGACAGATCATCTCCTCTGGCTTTAGCCAATGCAAGGGGATAATGCTGGACACCACAGCCCTCTGTGGGCAGCCAGAGCTCAAAGCTCAAGCCTTCCCAGAGCTGAAAAGAAAAATCAACCAATCCCATCTTTAGTGACCAGCTGGGGGATAAATTTGGAAAAGAGGCAATCTGCAAAGCTCAAATATTTTTCTTTAAAAACAGCTCTGTTCATGGTGATTGCTTTTTAAAAATAAAAAGAATAACAACTCCATTATTTTTAAAGATTTTCTTACTATTTTTCAAATGCCAGTGGCCCATATTTCCATGACACCAGGTGCATGTGCACACAACCACCCTTCCTAGTGAACTGCACTGGAGAAGTAATCAGGTAGTGGAAGGTGCAGGATATGCTGCATAGCTAGATAAGTAAAAATCAAGACTTTGCAGCAAAACAGGAATTGCACCTACTACTAAAAGGCGACAGTCTGGCACAAAGTGGTTTCAGAACAAAACATGAAGCAGGATTTTGTTACAAAAGATTAACTGAAAAATTATTTTCCAACACTAACTAACTTGCTTAAAGAAAAACTGAAGAAAAATATACCAATATTATGGCATCTGAATCATCCTAAGCTAAAAGCTAAAATCTCCATGGATTAATCTTTTGCTTCTACAAACTGGAAGAAGGAAAAACAAAACCATGACTGCGGGAGCGGTTGCTTTGTCGTCAGTGAGCAGATTCTGCATCTGAAATGAGATTCCCTCTGAGCGTTGGGAAGGGCTCTAGTGACACCTACTGCACTCTGCTACAATAGGTAGTGAGAGCTCTGCTGCCTTACCTGGAATAGGGTGTCCCTGCAGGGCAAGGGGCATTTCCAGCCTGCAGAGACCCCCGGGGTAGCAGCAGCCCCCTGAGATGAGCCTGTCCTGATGCCTTGGGAAGGCTGACCTGAAACAGACTGAACAGAGCTAGAGAATGAAGTAGATATTTATTGAAAGGCCTCTAGGATACACCTTGGGCAGGACAGGGCCTGGCCAGGGCTACGCCCAAGGTGGGCTAAGAATGGTCACAAAAATGGACGACAAGTGACGAGGTCTTACATTTTTAGAAGTTTTGGTCCATTTGCATATTGGGGTTTAATTGTCCAATTCCAGCTCCAGTTGTGAGGTCCCATCCTTGTTCCTCCCTCCAGTCCAGCCTTGTTTGTGCTTTTGGGCCTGAAAGTTGTCCTTGGTGTGCAGCAGGAAAAGGATTTGTTTTGTGTCCCTGCTCTGTGCAGAGCTGAGTGACACTGACTGTGAGCTCAGAGCTGCACCCCTGGGCAGCACAGAACCTGAAATACAGGAAAGGTAAAACTTAAGGCATCAGGCCCCTTCTGAAAGCACAGAGACACTGAAACAGCCCCAGCAGTGCCAGGGAGCAGAGACAGCAGATTTCAGGCTCTGAAATGGGGATGATCAGCATGGAATCACAGAGTCTGTAAGGTAGAAAAGAGCTTGGACATCGAGTCCAGCCTTTTCCCCAGCATTGCCAAGACCACAACTAAACCATGTCCCCATGTGCCACATCTCTGTGTCTGTCAGACACTCCCAGGGATGGGGACTCCCTCACTTCCCTGCACAGCCCCTTCCAGAATTTTCACCAAAACCCTTTTGGTGAAAACATTTTCCCTAATATCCATTCTAGTCCTCCACTGGCACAACTTGAAGCTGTTTCTCTTGTCCTGTCCCTGTTCCCTGGGGGCAGAGCCTGACCCACCCTGGCTGTCCCCTCCTGTCAGGGAGTTGAGCAGAGCCACAAGGTCCCCTCTGACCTCCTTTGCTCCTGGCTTTATCAGTGATGATTTAGTTGGTAAAATTTCATTTTTCTTCTGTATGTTTTCTTTACTGAGAGACTATTTATATTCGACTGTGACTTTATTATCAGCCCAATCTAGAAAATAACTGAGGCATTCTCAACTTCCTCTTTTAAAATCCTGGTTGAACGTCATCTTTTGTTCAGTTTTCAACAAACCCAACCCTCAAACACCTGGCAACCAAAATTAACATTCCTGACACTCTTTTGTTCCCAAGTGATGGGGGACCTGAGTTCCAGACAATTGATTTCTCACCCACTACCCAAAAGCTTTATGCCCTTTGTGTACTACATTAACAAATACTTTTCTAAAGGCCGATACAAGGTCTGATTTAAAAAAAAAAAACAAGTCAAAAGAACAACGCTACTGTAGAAGTTATACATATTCAAAACCAATTTATTCTCAGTCATAGTGCAATTTACCTTTTTTTCCAACTTTTCCTCCTTTTTGATTTGTCATGTAATTATTGGAAAGGGAAAGGAAATTGAGAAAACATAAAGGAAATTAAGAGATAGTTTGTTATTTGAGTTTTATTCACCTATCCAAAAGATAATGGTAATAACAAATACTTAATGTTATATTATATATATTTATATATTATTTGTCCTATTATAGTTGTATACAAATGTTATTTTTGTATTTTATTTATATTATATTGTTATATTATAAAAATGTTTCAGTGTTCCAAGAGAGGACAGCAGCCAGGAAAATATCACACCTGTGAATGTGCTGTCAGCTCTACCCAACTGTGGCAACACCCCCT